>JAOXXN010000102.1:6958495-6970264 GCA_026770055.1 Myrmophylax atrothorax
ATAAACCAAAACCAGCCCCCGGCGAATACATTATGTAATTTGAGATTATATAATCCAGAAATACGAGGGGGAAAAAAAAACACCAAAACAACCCAAACCCCGCCATCCTTCCCCGTGCATCTCGCAGATTGCGGGGCACCCCATGCTCCTGGGCCGCCGCCGGGGCAGGCACAACGGCACCGGCCGCCCTGTGCCCCCACCGGCGCAGGGGCCGCAGTACCCGCCGGGGCAGGACGGCGCGACACGGCTCGGCTCTGCCCGTTTCGGCTCTCCTTCCCTTCCCGGCGGAGCCGCCGAGACCCGCCGACCCGGCGCTGCGGGAGGGCGAGCGGGAGAGGGTCGCTCCCGGAGGAGGCGCTGCCTTACCTGCTCCCCGAAGTCGATGGCGATGTTGGTGATGCCAAGAGGAACCAGGAACCGGATCAGAGGCCAGTAGTTAGTGAGCGCTGGAAATTTCACCATAGTCCCAGCTGCGCGGAAACCCGCGGCGCATCTGCCGCGGCAGGAGCCGGCGCGGGAGGACGGCGGGGGGGAAGGATGAAAGGGCACCGGAGGAGGCTTAGCACGGAGCCACTCAGACCCTGAGTGTATGCATAGCCTGTAGTGATACAGTCAAAGCCCAGAACAGTCATGTACAGGAATGCAAGACCCATTCCTGCCAGAAACACCGGTTGGTTGTAGTAGGCGACCCATCCGTCACGGAACGTCACGAAGGGTTCGGCAATCCGGGCGGCACAGCCCACTTCCTTCTCCTGTGGGGGCTCAAAGCCAGCTACATCTTTCTCAACAATTAACTGCACTCCTTCAGCAGGTTTCACGTCACTCTCTGTAAACAGAAACGCAGCTGTCAGAGACACTCCTGCCTGGAAAGTGCAAAGCCAACTGACAGACAATTGTTCTGTAGTAAGTTCACTATTGCACAAGTGCATCAGTCAAACACCACAACCAAGCTTCCTCTTGATGACCTAAATAATTTAAAAGTGTCCTCAAATCCCACCTGTAGAGTAAGACCAAGTAAAGTTTATACCTATCAATTTAAACTCCTACTTATTTAATTGTGATAGGAGAAAGCGTTGCCTGCTTCTAGGCTTGTGACTGAATGCTCCACTTCCACAAAGAAGTTAGTTGCTTAATGTCAGTGTTAGTTGACATTATTTTAGCATAGCTTTGTGTGCTTAAATGCAAATGCACTAATTGTAGAAAGAATGGAATACTGAAATACCTGTCAATATATCTCATTTCATAGAAGAGCTAAGGCTGAAGTCTATTCAGAGGCAAGAGTTTTCAAGGCCTGACTTAAAAAACCCAAAAACTAAACCTTAAACTATGCTCTTCTACAATTCTATTTTCACTGTAGTATAGGAAACAGGCACTCTGATCCCAAACAAAAAATTCCAAAACCTCATAGCAGTATTTACATTAGTAATGTGGATAGAAACTCTACAAGTGTCTGGATGATGCCTGAGCAGTGCTTTTACACTGTTAAGCTCAAAATTAACTCCACATACAGCAAGTGAGACATGAAGTATTTCTGAAATTTTTAAAGATACAAGTCTTCTACTGAAATCAGACACTGCAACAGCACAGATTAAGAGGTGTTTCCTACATACTGACACTTACTAAATGCTTCATTCTTCAGAAGTATTTAAGAGCCAGTTCCAAAGCTATGGAGCCTTCTACACTCTTTATCTTGCTCTCCTATCTTGGACTGCCATCAGCCTAGCCCAACAGCCTTACTGCTTCTGAACTTATTTTAATTGAATCTACCTGCAGTAATAATAGCATCAATTTAAGGTTGCTTATAGTAATAGCCATAGTTGCAGCCAACTACACAGCAAATCCCAGTTGCTCTGTTTTGTCAAAAAAGCAGAATTGAAGGTCAAAGCAGATTATTTTTTTAGCTCCACCATTTCCTGCAGCATGTGGAAATCATTCAAGCACACCAAGCAAGGAATATGACCATCTATTCTACAGCCTCCTGAAAGCCTGTTAATACTATGTGTAAGTAGAAATGAGTTAACAACAGTCTTACAGAGGCTGTTCTTCCTTTAGACACTACAGAGCCAAGGGCTTTGTCCAGATTATTAGCTATGGCACAGAGGGATGGAAGCATCCTTACCATCAGCTCTAAGAGAGCAGACTTACTCTAAAGGGTTAATTAAGAGAATTCATTCCTTGGCTACATTTTATTCGAATTCCTCAAATAGCTGTACAAAGTATTGTTACTTAGATTAGAGTCACTAGTAACTGTATCCTCCAAGCTACGAGCAGGAAGCTATATAGCCTCAAAACAGTGTCTGTAGAAAAGTAATTCATTTGACTGATGCAACGAATATACTGTGAATCTCAGCAGTTAATTTTGTGTGTTCAGTACCTTTCTTTACATTCAGCTGTTTCAGTTCTGATTCTTCAGCTTTTGCAGATTTGAGAGCCAGAGTAGGAGTTTTCTGATAAACCTTCCAGAGCAGCAGATATTCCACACACATCGACATCAGGTTCCAGCCAGAAATGAATCCACAGCCAATCATTGGGGAGCCAAATGTCATTATCTGACCAACTGCCATTGGTGCCAAGATATTGGTCAACTGATCAATTCTCCTTATGGTGGCATTCATATCTGTCAGAAATTATTTGAGGACATAAAATAATTGAACACTTACAGTCAAATAGTCACTAACAAAACTGTGGATTGCACAGATACAAACATCAAGCTAAGCAGTTCCAATACAAGTAACCAGAGGCACCTTCAGAGTGTTCAAATGTTTAAGTTTACTGCAATCACTCAAGGTGTTTCTAAACTTAATCCCTACTCCTGCCACTTTTGCCTGCATGAGGTCTTCCAGGTTTAGCATGCTGGGTTTACAGTGGAGTTTTGCAGGTAAAACTGCCAGTCATGAGATCAGATCACCTTCACATACCAGTGCCAGGAGTCATTGCAGACTCTTAAGCCCAACTCTGTAACACTCAAACCATGCACAACTCCAGGAATCTGTGGAATTCTTTCTTGTAACTTGCTGAAACTATCCCCCAATACTTCAACACATTTCTTACTCTCCTCCATTTACTTCTAACAACTCATGACTGCAGTACCAACGTGATAGCAGCAGACCTTTGAAATGGCTTTATGTTTCCTTGTGGAGTCACATTGGTTTATGGCAATTGTAGGTGTTCTTGGATCTTACTGAGCAAAGTCCTCACTCCTCTCTGTTTCACACTTTGAAGTTTACAGTCAAAACAAGCAGCCCATTCTTAGAACAAAGGCATCTTCCATTTGCTAGTAGGGAATGTCTCACCCTCCTCAACCTTAGCCAAGTCATTAAATCTTCTCAGTTCCTGTGAGTTCCCAGTTAGCAGTGCCATTGCTCCACTGGTAGGAGTTGCTAGACCCTCAGCGGTTTCACACATCAGGGTTCAGGCTGCTTAGGAGTACATCTCAAGCCCATTTTAGAGTTTTATTATGAAATTAGAGCTTTTGAAAGGCAGGAAAACTGTACACCAGTAGGAAGCTGCTTTACTGAATCTACAAAGAATTACTCCCTGACATTTAATGAAACATTTCTGTTATTCTATGTAGAATTCTAAGTCAATTCAATGTTAACCTAGTTAAAACTCAATCAAATAGTTAAGTTAGATACTTACATAATACTTTGCTTTAGAAATTCCAAGAATTGAGCTTTGTTTTTTGAATAATTTGAGGAAGACTAATATTTCCACACAGGAAAGGTACAAAGTAAGAATGAATAGGAAAACTAATCAATGGCAGTGAAGCAGGGGAAGTCAAGGCAAATTTTTATTTCCCTATTCCACTAACTTGCATAACTTAGACTCCTCTTTGAGGAAAGGTAACAATGCAGGCATGGACAACAGTATTGCTGCAAAGTCAATGCTGCCACTTCATTTCTTTTTAAAGTTAAGGAATTCCAACAGTCTCCAAGTTAAATCATGATTAAACCCAAAACAACCCTATTCAGCCTGGAAGGGATCTTTTAGATAAAGCTGTCAAACTGAGGTGCTTAATTCAGTGGTTGTTTTTGGTTGTAAGTGAAGTTGAATGAGAATTTAGAGTAACCTCTTGCCTGATTTTTCAGTACAAAACCTATGCGGTCTCACCAACTGTGCTGAGATCATGAGGCAGTAGAGGCAGGACTGCCTGTCAGGCAGTTCTCTGCAGGTGTGGTCTGTACCTTATCTCATGTGTGATAGGCAGGACAGGGATGGAAAAAAGGTTTGTTGAATAAGATCTGACAGAGGAAGAAAGGTTAATAACACTATAAGACGAAAACTTTTACAGACAGCTGCTATTTTTCTTCCTGTGATTCACATTCATGAAGACAGTCCACCTGTACTGCTGCTCTACAAAAGATATGACCTAGAAAGGGACTGCAAATCAGAAGAAAAGACTGCACGGGAAAATTTGTATACTCAGAAATGAAAGTATGACACTTTCAATGGATTTAAGAATTAGCCTTTCCTGGATGAGATGGGTAAGTAATATTCCTTCACTGGAGATAAATATCAAGTAAAAAATCTGGAATACAGGATTCAAAACCCTAAATGGACTCTGAACTTCATGGGCAATTTAAGCAACTTCATACAAAATCAGAGTCAGAAGCTGAAATGCTATCTAGGCCCACAGGTATTTAAACTGTGTCAGACTAACTTTAGTTCCCAAGTTAGTGAGCTATAAGTGTCTTGGTAACGTTAATCTTCTCTGTTCCTTGTTTGCTTTTCAGTATCAGTTCCTCTACCTGAGAAGGTTTAAGTTTCCTTATGGGGCTGATTCAGAGCTCACACAGGCTGCTCCAATTCACTGCAAAAAGTGCTGCTTCCCACACTGTCTGTTACAATCAGAGGAGCAGCACAGCCAAAGATCCATCATACACACCGTGCTGTGATTTGGGAAAGTCAGGTTCAATGCACCCTTGGGGAGGTTGCCAATCTCACATCCCAGTAGTGTCATGACTACCAAGCTGCAGTAGAACTTGAATGGGAACTCATTCTCTCTAATAGTACCAGTGCAAGAAAGGGTAGGGGGAAGCAAAAATATTTTATACACAAAAAGAGATGATTAAGTCTTTGGTCCAAGATCAAAAGTACCAGATGGAATTGGAAATTCTACTTTCCTTTGACAGCTGAAGAAGAGTGTTCACAGCTCTGAGTTAGACAACTAATGCTAGAAAAAAGCAAGATTTCAAATGCGTCTGCATGCAGTGTTACCTACTGGCTATTTCCTGATCCACCTACTTAACTGTTGTGGACTTCATTCTCATGCACCTCTCTGATCCCTATGAGAAGAGCCCAGTTATGCAAGAGTTTTCTGTTTCATTCCAGGGACCTAAAAATAAAGTATTGCAACACTTGACTTGTTCAGCAAGACTAGTTTTCCTGACAGAGCTGCAGCAGGACTAAAAGGAGGACAAAACAAGTTTAAGAATGCCTAATTGAATTGTAATCACAGCTGTAATTTCTGATCTCAGAGCAAGGAAGAGCAAATTAAAGGCTGCCCTTTCACCCGATGTTTTAGTTCTGTAAAATCTCTAGTCTTAAAAAAAAAAAAAAATCAAACTTGGAAAGCAAGACATGTAAAGTATTAAAAAAAGCAACATATTTCACCTGCCAGTTTGCTTCTGTCTTCCCCTGCTACCACAACAATCCAGTCCCTCTGAATTGTGATCGCTGTGGCAGTGCTGGCCAAATTGGCAATATTTGCTATTGTGATAACCAGGATATAGCACACCGTCTAGAGAGAGGAGGGGAAAGAGTTACAATGTGAGAAAGTTGATAAAGGGAAATCTCCACCTTCTGCACAAGCAGAAAAGGCGTTTACATTTGAATCCACACACTTTAGCATTATTATTCACACAAAACAAGATCAAGTCTACTTTACAATTCCTGGCAGAAAACAGTAGTCTCTGTTTACCCAACAAGCTCAGTTTCATTTGCCAATTTTAGCTCTCAGGAATGTCTAAACAGACTAAAGAAAAAAAACATTCATCCGTCTCTCATGCTGCTAAAGTTTTTTTGTAAATTAATTTCTTATTAACAAGTTCAAGCACTCACAAGAAGCCATCCATGGTATAATGTCAAGAGCTGTGTCTTAAACAAGAAGATAATCATCAGGATAATACCACACAGGATGACAGATGCATTCTGTACAATCAAGGATGTCTGGGCCACTGTTTGAAATGAAAACAGAGAACAACAGTTACAAACTAAGAACAAGCTAACTATAACCTTAAGGAGGATATAATTAAGGAACATGAACAGATACTTGAAATAATTTTCTTTTCCTATTCTCCCCCCAAAATATAAACAGCTAAAGTCTACTTCATACTACATTTTCATTTTCCATTGTGTTACAGAAACAAATTAATGTCTGATGTAACTTTGTAGCTCTTGATTTACAGTCTAGTAAGTCAGCTCAATCAAAGCCTTATTTAAATGCTGACACTATCTTCCCAGTAGTAAAAGCCTACCTTGAGCCTCTAAAATTCATCTTGAACCTAGCATGGATGTGATGCTATTTTGCAAACTTTTGGAAAGTAAAAATTCATATGAAGAATGTGATGCCATTTTCTTTATAAAACAGACTAGAGAATACACATTTAAAATATGCAAGTGTAGTGTGTGTTTATACTAAAGGGAAAGATAATCTAAGAGTATGTTAGCATTAGACTGTAAAAAAACTTGGTCTGTAGAAGTTGTGGGATTCACTTTTTGCATTTCCATACATCTCTACATATTGGACAGGTATAGCCTGAGTTACAGATAACATCACTTAAAACTGTTTTCCTCCTGTATCTTTGTATCACCACCACCACTCTGAAACACTACTCTGCCCTTCTTATAAAGAAATGAGCAAGCCCCATTCTCACATGTGACTTGAGGAATTAACTCTTATCCCGCTTTATCTTTTGCATTATTTTGATCCATCCTTCAGTAAATAAGTTGCTCTAGACACCTAACCTTTGAGCCTGGAGTTCTTGTCCACCCAGTCTCCAATAAGGGCTCCCAGGAGAAGAACAGATCCTGCCACCACCAGTCCATAGACCGCGGTCAGGAGTAAGCTGTTTCCATAGAGCTCAACCAGGAATACAGACACAGCAAAATGCCACATACGATCTCCCTTCAAGAGGAACAGAGAACACACACAGTATTACTGTTTACACTTTGCAAGCACACAGGTTCACTGGTTTACTACTGCCCTGGCAAAAAGTCTGTACTAAAATAAAGGTTTGTTTGGGGGGGTTTTATTACTACATCCTGTCACCATGGATTTTACCCCAGTATCACTAAGATCATCTGTCTTCACTGAATCACTACAACTTGTAATACCACATCCCAAAATCCCAGATCATTTTCTTTATAGTTATACAGGACAAAGTCTCTTACCAGAAACATCCAACAAGCCTCAAAAAGCTTACACAAATTCTCCAGCACAGATCAAATACTAACAACAGATTTACTGATTACTGATACTGTTTAAATCACTTTGAGACAGCAATTTGCTCTTAGATCATCAAAGCTTAAGTGCTGCTTTAAAACACAAGAGTGAGTCAAGTGAAAGCAAGTCATCATTCAATTCAGGACAGACATGGATAAATGTTAACCGAAGTTTCCAAAGTCAATGAACTTCAGCTCTTTCTAATGTTAAGCATTGGCACATTACTCAGAGGTAGAATACGGGAGCTTCTTTAACCTGTTGCAAACTCAGTTCAGCCTATTTAACCTATTGCTAGTTAAACCTAGTGCTCAGAACACACTTTCATGTTTTCATACCACTTGCTACAGGGACAAAAACAAAGCCCAAATTGCTAAACATTTTCAAGTGAAGTAATTTCCATACTACCGAAAAACTTTGATTTGCTAATGGAGTTCTTCTGCTGTCACATCTCACTTTATTTTTAATATATTGCAAGAAACACACACGAGAAAATGCTTTGTGTAATAAGTAACAAAGCAGATGAATAGAAATCATTCATATTATTCTAAGGCACACAGGTTGTTTAACAAGGATCACTAACATTAGTCTTTCACAAACCAAACACAAAACTGTTTTCTTCTGCTACCTTATCTTAAATAAACAATTGCTATGTGATACAGCAAATAGTACAAATTTCTTAGGACCTCAAATATTCTGAAGGGCTGGGGGAGGTGTAAAATAAAAGCACTTTTAAAAAGCAAAGCCTGCCAAATCTAACTTGTATGCCACAGCAATCAAAAGATACAGAAAAAGCGTGCTATTCAGAGGGTCAAAAATAACTGCACTTTTATTAAAGTCTTCAATATAGTAAAAAAGTGTTTGCCTTTTAATGTTCTTTGAGCTCCCTGGAGGAGGTTTTAGTCAGCACTGTAATGTGTAAACCTCCATATTTGTTTCCCCAACCACTTGCAGAAAAAAAATTATATTTCAATCATGTGGAAAGAAAAACTTGATCTGTTCAAAGAAGAATTCTGGGTATTTTGTATGTTTTTTAACTAAATCCAACAAAAAATGCTACTACCAGCATGATCATCCCTACGTCCCCTTACATACATAATAAACCAATTTTCACTCAAGATACACCTAAAGTCTTCTATAAATATGTTTCACTTAAATTCCATGGTTAGTAGAATTTATATAGAAGACACCCCAGTGATGAATCCACAGGAATATAACTTCCCAAGTCCAGCATTCACTTAAACTTAATATGACCCGAGGTCCTTTTGTATAGAATTTCACTTAAAATACATGTAGGTGGATGAATTGAGTTTTGATTAGCCTGGATAACTATTTATTAAGGTAGAAAACTGAGCAGAAAATGAGCCAAAGATTTACTTTCACAATAATGTTTCATAACAGAAATTTGGTTTTATTCCTTATGCAGAGACGTTTCAGTTACTGAATTCTGACAAGATGAAAAAGGCATTTAAAAACAAAAAAATCAAAACATGTGAAAGTCAGTGCCAGCCACTGCTGTCAGATTGAAAAACTGAATCACACCTGAAACTCACAGGAAGGTTCCTTTGACTCCAATGAAATCATGATTTTGCTATATGGTTCATTTAAAGAGCCTGTGAACACTGGTGAACCTTATCCAATGCATTTACCCAAAGTATTTTGATAGGACCAATCCACAGAGATAGTTCTTGGGGTAACCAAAGCTGTTCCAGTCTGGAAGCATGAGTTTCTTTCAAGAATTAAAAGCCATAAAGAGCAAGCAAAGAAAAATGAGTGTCAAAAAATGACAATATTAGTGAATTAGGCTTGAAGCAGGTACATAATTTCAAACTAGGCTCTACTGAAACTTAAACAGCAATTACTGTCCTCAGAATGGGGCAAATGTTGACTATATATACTTAATCCCACTTCAAAATGTGGGTATTTCAAAACTTTTGAATAGCTAAGCTGTTTAGTCTCACTGTGCTTTTAAAGACAGCTCTTCCTCTTCTGTAATTGTAATTATTCTTACAATCATCTCAAACTGAATGTACACAACCCCAGCTCAGAACTGAGGTCAAGTTAAGCAATAGCCAGACTACTACCTACTGACAGGCCTCTCAAGGTCTGAGGGGCACAAATAAGGCTGGGAACCTGCAACCAACTGACCTCCTGGGAAGCAACAAGGCGAACCCAGTTCCATCCTGTTCTCCTGTTACTGCTGAGACATCAACAGCAGTGGACTAAATACAAAGGCAACAGCATTAAGGTCTGAGACCCCGCTCCGCACAGCAGTCCAGCCTATCAGGATCCCTGAGGCCAAGCACACATCCAAATGCTTTACTCAGCCAGAGCCTGATAGAGTCTAGACTTTGTTCAAGTCTGAACATTTGTGGAAATGTGATGTTTAATCATTTACAGCTCCTTTTTTTTTTATTTGGGAATGGCATAGTAACACAGAAACCTAATTAAGTCTCTCATTTACAGCAAAACCCCATTTCTCTCAGGTTTCGTATTGTGGACAGAGCCACTCTAGAACAGAGATGACTCATTACTTGAAGGTATGTGGTTATTGTTCCTGTTACCAAAAACCTTCAGACTACAGGAACAGCAGAGCTTAGGAGACACAAAGTAAGTTGTATTCCTGTTATTTCAGCAGGTTTGGTCAGGGGTTTTTTGAGTCAAGATTTTCAGCACAAAATTCATGAGAACATTATCAGGAGTATACTATTAATATTGCTAAAGAACTGAATAGACATCTTGCAGTCTCATGTTTGTTATGGTGTGAGACATTGTTCTCAAACTCTGCTTTGTCACCTTTACTCATTTGCTCCAAGAGCAATTCCACTGTCGAGCTTCAAAGCACTCAGAGAGCAGTAAGCAGGGTTTGTGGGCAGGACTCTCAAAAACTGTTGCGGGGAACAACCCTGACCTCTAAAAAGCAGCAAACCAAAACATAAACATCAACACTCAGCTCCTTCAATAACATTAACAACTTCCAAAACAATGCACTTGTTTAAATATGTGTTTAGGTCTACTCACAGCTTTCTTGCACTAACAGAAATGTCAATATGACCTCTCAGGTTAGTGAAAACAAGAAGCTGCCAGAGTTAGGCATGCACTGTTGTAACTGTAGATCAGTCATTTGTTCAATGCACAAATCAAAACAGTCCAAATGCAGGATCAAAATACAAAACAATAGTTGGGGAAACCTTTTCACTTCTTTTTTCCTCAAGCCATTATATGGTGACTAAAAATTCTTATATGGGATAGAACCAGATTGTCTAATTTCAGTACACATTTTACGGTTTTGGTTTCTTTTTGTTAACATCCTTCAGCTAGTAAAAGCTGGTGTAGGAAGTTACTTTGGCACAGAAGGAAAGCATTTCAGAAGGCAAACGTTTTTCACCCAAGAGACATCTGACAGCGTCAACAGGTTTGCTAATGAGTGGCAGTAATGTGTCCATTCTAAACACTGAGTTATTTCCCATTAGTAAATATACAAGTCCTCCAAATACACGCTGCAATGGACTGTCTCTCATTCTGCTCCCCTATAAGGGGTCTCACTAGTTCTGTAGTTATCTAAAAACATAAAGAGGTACAGAACCAGGCCCTCCACAAAAGTGAGTACTGCACTACCCTACACCGAAGCTAAAGCTACTGCAACATACCATGTGAAGATTATGAAGCCTTTTAACCCCAAGGTGTTGAGACAAGACCGATGTCTTTGCAGTGGTGTGCTAGTTTGTAAACATTTTTTGGAAACTACCAAATAAACTCAGGTAAACCACAGCTGGATTAATAAAATCCTACTTCTAGCAGGCCGGTATTTTACTTACCCAAGTGGATAGTGCATGCCCAAGATAAAGAAGAAACTTTGCAGACGTAAAATAGGCAACCACAGATCCTAAACGAGAAATAAGAAACAGATGCTAAAGGAGATGCGGGCACACCCACCGCACTTCAGCACACACCGGGCACGGCGAGGGGGGGGCCCGGACACGGCTCCCGGTGCAGGACGGCGGCGGTTCGGAGCTCCCGCCCGCAGCATCACCCGCACTGCCCGGAGCATCCTCCGCACTGACCGCGCTGCCCGCCCCGCGCCATGCCGGGCCGCTCCGCCGCTCCGCGCTGCCCAGGGGATGGGGGGACGCGCGGCTCTCTCCGTGGTGCCTTCCCCGACTTAGCCAGCACTGTAGCTGAAGTCGGTCGGAAAGCCTTGGCCTTATGCGCCGCGGGCGGCGGGGACGCTCCGCCGCGGAGGGGCCGAGCGCGGCTCCACGCCCGGCTCGGAGCTCGGAGCTCGGCGCTGCCGGAGGCGCGGACGCTTCAGCCTCGGCCGCCCGAGC
>JAOXXN010000102.1:6978538-6993535 GCA_026770055.1 Myrmophylax atrothorax
ACACGTAATTGTACATTACTGTATTCAGTAGAAATAGTCAAACATTAATTATGCACGTGCTTCCAAGTGTTTTCAGGATGAGAATCCATGCCAAAGTCAATTAAGTATAGGGTTCCAAAGTGGTTGGGAAATTATATAGGATAAACAGGCAGAGGATGTTTCTTAAGTGAAGGTGCAATTCTGGATGTCAGACATGGTCAGAAGCTTTGTTGTGATGTATTTAACCTTGCAAGCAAACAGAACAGTTGCTGTAACGTATAATTACGAAAGACAACATGGTCACAATTAAACCTCTAACTAATGTCTATTTACACAATATTCCATCCATCCTGAGGAGCACAGGTTTTTCATTTGTGAATTCCTTTCTTCTGTAGCCTTTCTGTTTTGACCACATTCTTACTGCTAGCAATTGATTTCGTACCTCCCATTGCAAAACAAGTATTTTGTTTATGCTTTGTCAATAACAAGTTTCAAGACAGTGATTAATTTAGATCAAAAACTGCACAGTGATGACATGTTATGTAGGGTCAAAGTAAGCTCCCTAAATGTGGGCATCTAGTTTGAGAGACCCCTGTGAAACTGCAACATCCAATGTTAAGTATTATAAATGGTAAGTACAACACCGATCCCGTAAAGAGACATGAGCTCTTCTGGGGTATAATTGAGTGGCAGATAATAATAGATGTCTCAATTTAGAAAAACAGATCCAATTCCTACTCTCTAAAAACCTTGCTGAGGCTATTGGGTCTTTAGGACAGCATATGTTTATTAGTATGGCAGGTTTGGGGCTTTTGTCAGAGTATTTTGCCAGTATTTCTATGTTGAGACTGAGCAGCACTTCTTCACTAGGATTTACAGCAACACTGGGAAAGAACTGAGGTTCAGGGAGATTGAGAGCCACATTCAGGTTTCCCAAACTGTCTTCAGTCTTTGTGCCCAGCATTTTCTACTGGAAAACCCTACAACTAACCAATTGAAACACTTTGACTTAGCTGCAATTTGTATGGCCCAGGTTTGGCCTTACAAAGCTTTCTCCAGAGTGATCCCCTGGAGCCAACAGAAGCCTTGGATGGAGTCTTAACAGGAAATTTGTCCTGATTGATTTTCAGAAGGCACTTTGAAAGAAGAAAATGAGTCCTCCACAATATATGACCTTGTGCTGTTGTAGTGACTAACAAGTTGTAGTTGTAACCCAAGGAGGCACTCACTAGCAAGGTGAGAATAATTTCAAATTGTCCAAGGGAACATGACTGTCTTCATAATCATTATTCCTTAGATAACTAAATACATGGATATGGGCTGTGGGAAGCACTGTTTGGAATAAAATAGTTCACATTTTGTATAGGTGCCTAGTTGTGGAGATTCACAGGAAATCATCAAAAGAAGTATTTCATTAACTCATTCAAGACATGAGATTCATCCTTGTGATTTGTTAGGTACAGCCATTTAATCAGCAAAATTACATAATTATGTTCTGGTATGTAAAATTAACAAGAAGATTCTGTCAATTTGAGGTTTATTGCTTTCTCTAAAATGTACAGGCCAAATATAGGGCATAATGGGACCAGAAGGCTGGGCATTTACTTTAGTAGGGAAGGATAAGGGAAGAAAGAAAATTCAAAAACTGTACCTGCCAATGAGCACATGATCTGATCTCCAGTGGGGCCTGCAGGAAGTAGAAGGCAGATGGAAAGAAAGCAAGGAAAAAAAATAAAACTCAAGGCTTGGGCACACAGGAAGACAAGACTGAGAAAGAGTAAATGCAGCGACTGACCAGCAGCCTGGGTGCCAGGCCCTTCTGGATTTTGATCTTCGTTTCAGTGCTGACTCACCCCATGGCCGCCAACTAATGGCTCCACCTTTGCATTTCAGTTTCTCACAAGCAGGTCGGTGTTTATCTATTAGCCTTATGGACTGTTGTAAAGATAATTAATAAAGGTTTGGAAAGTGCTTTGAAGATGAAAGGCCAAACTCACGGTAGGAGGGCATGGAACTGACTTGCTCATTCCTTTTCAGCAAAAACAATCCATACTTAGAGAAAGCAATTCTTATTGCCATCTAATCTCTTCCTATTTTCACCCATTATTACACCCTGTGTTTAACTAATGTTTGATTCAAGTAAATCATATAGTGTACAACTATTTATCAACTACAGTTAATCATGTGCCCAACTGATTGTCAGATTAGATTCCAAGACCAAATGGTGTATAGAGGGCTATTATCATGTATCTACAGAGACATCTGATAAACACTTTTTCAAATAACAAAGCTGGCAAATTATAAAACAGTGACAAATACATTTAGCATTGGTCATCAGCTCTCTGAAGTTGGGACCATTTTTAAAGTCTGTTTTTCTACCTTAGCATCAAAGTAAATATTGATGGTGGGTGTGTGTTACAGTTTTGTATTATTAAAATATATTTATAAAAATCACCACAAATTGACTTTCCCTAATGATCCCTCTGCTCTAGGCTGAAGTCTTTGAGCACAGCAAATCAGTCTTAGCTGTAGGGCCATTAGTGTTTTATGGGTGTCATAAACAAACTGTAATTTCTAGCCAACCTAATATGCCTGTCTTTAATATGCATCTATTTAAAGTTTTGTGTGTCAGGCTTTATAGATTCAACTATCTATGAAATCACAACTTGACCTAATTTGGTAATATTGTGTAACAGAGGAAAGCTCAATGGAGAAAGCTCACTAGCCATTCTGAAATAAAGTTTATTTGTAAACTATTCAAACATATTCAAAAATAAATATTTTTGAACTGTATTTTCACTTTGTTGTCAATTAAGATTTGCTGTGTTTGGTCAGGTATTACCACTGATTTACATAAATTATCATGATCTAATAGAGCAGTAGAAAAGACAGCTATTCAGTGTGAATTAGAACATGAAATAATAGATATGCCACACCAATCAAGTTGTTGGTCCACATGTGCTTCTACTGTACATAATCAGTGAGTAAAACATATTTCATTCTAAGGAGAACTAGAAAATCTGCTGAAAGACCAGAATATTATTAAATTCTGAGACAAAATTTGCTTTTGTGGCTTAATACATTTGTAGTTTAGGACAACCCAGTGAAAAATAATTTATCATCTCTGCAAGATGTTCAGATGCGAACACAACCAAGTATACACATAGGTTTTATAAAAAAAGACAGCAAGTTGTAATTACATAACAAACAAAATAACAGCTAGTTTAAAAACAGAGGCTGTATCTCCAAACCATACTGTGCACTAGTTTTCAAGAACATCACATAAAACGTCGCTTGAGAAGCTACAGAAAGTGTCATTACATCTAAATATTCACATCTGAATATGAAAGAAAAACAACAATGTTTTTGTGGCTTGAGTGGCTCAACTGAAAGTTGGATGGAACCACTGATAATTCCCTGCTTTCTCTCTCCTGATACCAGAATAAAATGATACAGCAGCTTGCTAACCAGTAATCTTGGATTCCTTCTGCCTGGGGCTCTGTCCTTGATGCAGGGGGCACCTATAATGCAACCTCTTACATCAATCTAGTTCTGGTAGCGTCGAGCAGAAGTTACACAGCCTGGCTAGAAAATGGAGTACATGCTCAGATAGCCCATGTTGAGGCTTTTTGCTGCCATACCTACTGGTACAGATATTTAACTAATGCTGCACATGCTACTAACCCCAGGAAAAACATATTAAGAGTATGTCTTGTTTTCCTTTATGCTCTATCAGCAGCTCGGTGGCTGTAGAGTGAGAATCCACTGGTCAGAGTCTATTTTTTGTTGTATCATGGGGGGTTTATTGTGTCTTTCTAAACAAGTGCATATTTTGTCTTAGTTTCATGTGCTATAAAGAGAGAGATGTTTTCTAAATTCTCCTAAAATTTGTGGATGAATAGTGTCCTGTCCAGAAAATTCAGAGCACTGTCATATGCAGTCATGTCTTCTTTTACATCCTCCAATTTCCTCATCTATAGAACGAGGATTCTTTTATCTGTTATAATTAACAGGTCACTAAAAGGTTAAATTCATGAGTGTCAGTCAAGTATTCTGAAAACCTGAAAATGGAGACAGCATTCAACAAATTGTCTTATTAGTTTCACCACATGCATCCTGCATAGAGTTTAACTCTACAGAGAGGCCAGGGAGCAGGAGACAGGGAACAAGAATGTTATTGTGCCTAGGGTGGTATTAGAACAATGACCATTATAAGCTGATGATACTTCATCAACTGAAGGGAACAATGGCAGAGGCTTAGGACTCAGTACTCTATTAGTTGTGACATTATAAATAAGAGAGCTCACAAAAAGGAGGCCAGTTCTCTGAACTAATTGCATTTGGTTATTTGTTGAGAATTGGTTTTGTAGGAAATGTGTAGTTCAGTTTACAGATCTGCTGTACTAAAAATGAGACACTCAAAAGGACAAAAACTAAAGTGAGCTCCCTCACAGCGGTACCAGCCAGGTTCCTTTGTGGCAGGATGCTGAGCACTTCTTAAAATCCAAGGGGAAAGCATAAAGTTTGAAGGATTCAGATGTCATGGTTTCTTCTTTTTGAGGAGAAGTATGATTTCACTGTCCACAGCACTGAGTGCTCCTCAGGAAACAAAGCAGCTGGACAAAGCTTAAGTGTTGGGTAATTAAGACACCATTTATATTTATGTGTGTGTGTGCATGTGTGTCTGTGTGTGTCTGTGTGTGTATTTATATATAAAAATCTAGCTAAGAGCATTGAAGCTTGTCACACTGAAAATTACCGACCAGTTAACACCCAGCGTGTCTGATGTTCCATAGTTCTCCCAAGGAAAGCAGATCCTTGTGTAGTGAGCAAAGAGGGCCTAAGTTCAGACAGACACCACTTTCCCTTCGTAGCCCTCTCCCCAGTGCATGCCTTCCAGCTGTGTTTGCCATGTGCTTTCTCATGTGCAACAGTGTTTTGGTGAGCAATCTGCACAAGAACTGTGAGATAAAGTGCAGCCGTTAGAGCGGGGACTGTGTGGCAGGGCAGCAAAGCACGTAGCTCCTGCAGGAGCAAAGGCTTATCTGCTGAACAGAGAGGACAAGAGGGAAAGCACAATGAGCAAAAGTAAAATGTGAAATGAAATATGCAATTAATTTATTCTACGTGTTAGGAAAAAATTGAAATTAAAGAAAGGCTGGAGTAAGTGGAGTCAAGTGGCTTAAATGGCCAGGCCAGAAAGCTTTTTTTATTGCAAACAATATGATAAAAGCACGAAAGGAGGGAAAACAGATGAACTGGTCTCATACAATAGTACTGTCAGGATGAAAGAAGTAAGGAAATCAACTTCAGTAGCTGAACATGCAAAAGGAAATAAGGCTTCCTGCGAATATAATGAGTATGGTGTATGCTGTCCTTGGTCTCTCCCCTCTCCAGTATAACTTCACACAATTTAAACAGAAGTTCTGTTGCAGCCTTGGGGAAAACTGAGTACAATCTTGGTATTGGAGTCTTTGTCAGATCAGTAAATATGGGAAATGGGGTGTAGGTAGCATTCCCCACAGATACAGGGCATCTAACAGAAGCAAATGTGAGCTGGCTCACTGGAAAGAAGGGCCATGGATTAAAGGAAGATGTTGCAGGTGACATTGGCTACATTGCTGCAGGTTTTATGGGCCTTGTGAGATGTTAGACACCTTCAAGTTTTCCTTGATCTCAAAGATTTGAATACTAGGACAATTTATGTTGGAAGATAGCTCAGAAGATCTCTTGTCTAATCTCCTGCTCCAAGCAAGGTCAGCAATGAGATCAGGTTCCTCAAAGCTCCAAGACTGGAGACTGCAAAACCTCCCTGGTCGACCTGCTCCACTGCTCCACTGTCTGCATCTGCATCCTCATTTATCTCATCTGAGAAATTAATTAAGGCTTCCAGTTGCCAAATATCTCCTGCATTTGTTCCTGCTTCATCCTCATTGATAGTGGCACCTTGGAATTGCTGTAGCATTATGATGAAAATAAAAACCACGGAAGATGATGCTGTGCTATAAACTTAAGCCCCCGCCTTTGTTCAGGGGATGGTAAAGCATTAGGTGATGGCACTGTCATGTTATGAACAGTCTCACAGTTGGTAAATTTAAATTCTGTAGGCTAAAAGGCTCCAGTGTAGTGATTTTAGGAGCATCCACCTGACATCAGTACAAGCTGAAAATATTCCGTCCTCAGAACAAGGATTTCAGTCCCCAGGGATGTTTTATGAAGGACAAGAAGCAGCTGTACAAGCATTCCTGCCAAAATAATCAACAAAACAGTACCTAGCAGTAACTAAGTGGCTATACATTTTGCACCCTGAGAATTGCAGGGAGTCAAAATGAGAGCAACAGCTGTGGAAGAAGTAGTTACATAGTTAGGGAAATAGAAAAGGACAGCAAGATACTCCATGATATGGATTTTTAGCCATTTTGAGGTATGCCTGTGTGCCTTCTGAGACAGGGGTGAGGCTGCTCATCACCTCAGCAAATTAAAAATCAGTAACGTCATTTGGGTCCCAAACAAAGCAATGGTACATGTTCTGCCCACACCTATGCACAGAGGTGTGGCACTCTGGTCTTTCATCAAATCTCTATTTGCAGGAAAACAGCTTGCTAGACAAAGCTACTGTCTAGTAAGAGCCTCTCATAATGTGCGCTCTTCTAAACCTGGCTGGGATACCCCGGAAATTTTCTCCAATTAATAATCATTCCTCTCTGAAGTTGGGGTTTTTTTAGGTAATTCTGTGGACACTGCAGTGTGCTCAAGGGCAAAACACTGGTCTGGTTACACCACACTCCCTCCTCAGACATAATGCAGAATTTTCAGTCAGGATGTTGCAGCTGTTCCACCGCTGTGCACTGTGGTGTTATGCAATAATTTAGGCCAGGAAACGGAGATTACTTCATACCTTATGCAGAGTGGGTGATGATTTGCGAAAATTCTCAGAGGTAAAGTTTTATTTTACAATTAAACAATAAGCAAATAAATACATGAATCAACAGCACTAAAGTCAAGCAGGAAGCCTGCTTAATGAGTTTCAAATATGAAGAACTAAAAGTACAGTCTAACATAAAATGTCAATAACACATGGAACAAATGAAAAATATCCTCAGCCTGTTCACATCAGTTGCTGAGTTTATCAGAACTATTTCACCTGCTGTTGGATCATACAGAAGATGCTCCACAAGCAGTAAGAATACTTGATCCAAACAGACAGTACAGTCTGTTGGATGAGAAGCAAACTATAAAGAATTAAACAGTGAAATGCTGCTAAATCATTTTCATTTTCATTTGAAAACAACAGCCATCTATTCTGCTAATCAGAAAATGATGGATATTTAGTAAACAAACCCTTGCAAAAAGACCTATTTACTGTCTATATCTGTACTAAAAAGTCTTACTTTTCAAGACTAATTAGTGAGAAAAAAAAATAAATTGTGTTAATACCTAAGCAGAATTCCTTTTAGCTGTATCTCTCAGTAAAAAATCCTAGCAAATGCTTCCATGGAAAACAAACAAACAAAAAGGTTCTAATGCTGAAATAACAATGCAGAGAACTTCAGGGAATCCAGTTATTTTTAATTAGTCATACTAATTAGCATTATGAAAGCCTCAAAATTGAAGATGACAACCAAAGCTCAGCATTGCCAACTCTCTATGTTCTGATACAAGACAAGTCTGACTACACTGGCTTTTGTGATATTGTTTTAGCACTTAACAGCCAGCAGTAGTTGGGTATAGCACAAGATACTGTGCCATTGTGGTGGTGGTGATTTCTTAAAAGGAATGTTTGATCCTGCAGTATTTGATCCACTGCACTCATTTAAGAGCCTGACACTCTGGCCTTGCTCTATGACAGCCAGGACTACAGAGCACAACTCAGCAGATGTGCAACTCAGTGTTGCTTTTGCACACACCAATACAAAAGGAGGCTGAGGGGCTTAAATCAATTCCTTTTGACACCTAAGGAAGCATGAGATTTGAGGCATTAGTGCTCAGAAAATTAGTCTATTAAAAAAAAAAGAGTATTTTAAAACTAGGAATTTCTGCATCATTGCATTTGACCCACCAGCTGTGTGTAACATGAATATTTTCAGTTCTAAATATATTACAACCCCACCACCCATCAGTTCTTTTGCTGTTATAAAATTAAATGTAAAAGAGGCAACAATCCCTACTATTTGGATGTCTGATACAGTTGTAAATAAACTCTCCCACACATCAAACATGCAGTACCAGTGAAGTGTTAGATCAGACAGATAATTACTGTCAACACTGTTAGCAATCATCTTGCCAATCATGTAGCAAGTATTTCCTCATTTGTGCTCTCCATAGGGCTAGGTATGTCAGCAGAATAGATGGTGCAACCTGTCATTAGAAGCTCTGCTGGGAAGAGGCTGAACACTATAAACCTTCTCTTTCCCCACTCCCTCAAATCACTTCCCTATCTCAGTGTTAGAACACAAAATCTTGACCACCAGTAATCAGCTTTGTCCTCAGCATGAGAATATGAGACACACTCTCAACTTTGCAGTGGCTAAAAAATGAATTGTCCAGAGACTAGAGCCAAATCTTCAGCTCTCTTCATCAGCTGTGTGCATGATGCAGCCTTGTCAAACAAACACACCTTCAGTTTTGAAAATCTAAAAGCATCTTGAATAACACTGAATATATTATCAAGATAATATATTGAGGTATACAAGCCTACCAAGATAAATACTAAGACATTCTGCATAGTTTTGGAATGGAGAAGTGCTCAAAAGAAAACTGCAAACTGCAGTGATCCCAGATGCATACTAAGCACTGATTCATTACATGTGATATGGAAACGATCCCCTTTACTGTTCTGTTTATGTGTTTTAATTCACCTGAGTTTACTTTTTAATTACTTCGGTAAACTTGAAAAATATTAGTTGAGATATCCATGATGATTTAAAAATCCTTTTCAAGTCAGCATCTGGCATCCTCAGAGGCCATGAAGCCCAAGAGAAAATTCTGTATCAGTAGACTAGACAAATCAGAAGTGGACTAAGAGGAGCATCTCCTGAGCTATAAAACTATTTAAAATTCCTCTTGTTATCCTGAAGTGGAGTTTTCGTTTTTTTAATTGTTTGTTTGTATTGTTTTTAAGTGCTTAGTATCCCCTAACTTCCTTATTTGTCCTTCTTTGACACCATGCATACTTAAGAAATATAGAATTCTGCAACACAAAGAAATGCTACCAATAATAAACAGAATATCTAGGATTATTATCTAATACAGTATGCTTATGTGCTTATATATAAAAACTTGTATTTCTGTACTCACACAGAAACTTGCACACACAGAAATTTACAGAAATGAGACATTAAGTTCCATTAGAGCTAATGAAAATCCTCCAGCAGCAAGACTTTCAAGACTGTTCTGCTCATATTCCCTACAAGAAAAATGCAGTCACACAAGTAGTTCTTCACCAGCTAAATCTTGCCACTCTTGCTCTGCAAACAACAGTCATTTGATTCAAATTATCTGCATGAGGAAGGCAACAGAATTTGGCTCTGTGGACTACTATTAATTTAAACAAGAAAGATGCAGATCATATGTCCAAGTTCTTACATAATACGACAATGAATTAATTACAGTTCAAAATACCAAATACGATAGCAAACAAAAAGTAAATCCTTTTTACAATTCTTACGAAGAACAAGAAATGTATTTCACTTCCCAATGTCATGTATGAACAAAAATTTCCAATTTTTCAGCCATTCAAATATATACTTTACTCTCCAAGGTGCTAGCTGTTAGCTCTCTTGTTTAAAAAAATGAAGGCAGAGCACTGAAGGAGGAAGCATACAGTCTGCAGGAGTCTGGTCTAGTGCATCACTGCAAATAAGCCTGGCAATGTCTCCTGGCAACACTTGTGTCAAGACACAGTAAACAAGTAAGTGTAAGTTACATGCACGGTAACCAAATGCTAGAACTTTCACTGCTTAGCCAAAAATATTTTCCATGGTTCTATGTACTGTTGAGGAGCTGTTGCATCAATTCCAGTAGCAGACAATCCATGTTAGGTTGTGTATAGTGGACTTATTTAATAGAGGATTAAAAGCCAATTGAATACTTCAGATAAAAAGCAAAATGAAAACAAGAAACAACAATAATTGTATTCCTCTAATTTTTAACTCCTAGTTAATACAATCAGATATCTTAATGCAATTTCTGCAATAGCAGTATAACTGATAGAATAAATCTGATTGTTGCAAGGGCTATGGCCTTTTCAGCAGGTATTGGCCAAACCTGTCTGCTCTGCTTTACTTGTGCTGGCTACTGTATAAATTCTGTAATAGCTGTGACAGATTTATCACTTAAATTCTTCTCACCAATAAGCCAACACAGCTTGTGACATTATTGCTCAAGGGCTTGGGTGTGGGGTTTTTTTTTCCTGCTGGGACAGAGAGCTCAAGAACCCTTGCAGTTAAATCTTAACCAGACTCTATGTCTACGGATTGCTTTAAATTTTGAATTATCTCTTGAGCAATAAATACTGTTCATAAGAGGATTTTGATCAATTCATTATCTCCTTGATAATAATTTTTCGACATTTCCCTGAGGAAGGAAACCAGCTGAGAAGGGTAAGATGGTACAAAGGCAGTGGAAAATGGTTACCTTTTTTCCCTTCTTCAGAGAGGACTTTCATCCTTTTGGACTGAAAGAATTCTAGAAATGTATGTTCCTTCATTACAATTCATTGCCACACCTCTATTTTTGTTCTGGTCTAGAGACAATCAAATGCAGTCAGATCTTGCTCATGTTGCTTGCAATTTTACCAAGAGTGGCTCCATAGTTTAGTTTCATATGCTACTACTGACCACTCTAAATGCTCCTCCTTTATGCCATGTAAACTGACGCTGCCAGTACTGTCACTTCAACCTATTGAGACTGTAAGCAAAATTTGGCAAAAGTTGTTTATTCTAAATTCAGTATTCATATTTCTGACTTCCACTGCTAACCAAGATCACTACTTCTGTCAAGTTAACTGATACTCTCATATTCTTTATGAAAAGGTTTTAAAATTTTACTTCAACAGTATTAACTGAACCTACATTGTGTGGAGGCTATTAACTTACAGGTATCTAATGTTACTTTGGGGTTGTTTTGTTTTCCAGACAGTTATGGTACTGTTCTAATTTCAGAAGTGCCAAATACCAGTACCTTTCTTCAAAGAAATGTCAGAATATTTATTAAAAAAAAGTATTCCTCAAATGTTCAATGTTACAAAACTGTGTGATTTATCTAGGCTACCTCTGTCCTATATGACAATGTATGTCACTGGCAGAAAGACGTTTATTCTATTACCTAAACTACTGTTAAATTCAGAGCCATGGGCAATGTTTTGCTAGATAGTCAACAATTAAAATACATGCCAGGAATTATGCAATGATACCTCTCTCTCCCTTGTGGTTATTCTTGCTCCAAATGATGAATTAACATTTTGAAAAATCAGCACTATGAATACTAGGAACATAGACAGATCAGTGCATTTTAAGTAACTGAATGAGATACAGCTAAGACAAACATTCAAAGCCTATCAACATTTACATTGCTGGTTTCTTAGTTCCTAGTGGCTCTGTCTTGGAAGAGAGGGAAACTTTTTGAGGGCTCTTATACTTTCTAAACCATGAGGTTCTTACACCTCACAGTAGTTAAGAGCCCATTCTTTTGTACTACTTAGACATCCTTCTTCCTTAATTGTAACAGCAGTAATAGTCCCCAAAGTGTGTTAAAAATGGGAAAGACTATAGGGTAAGTGATGGTGTTTCATAGCAGGATAGCTGGGGAGAACAGTTAAATCCCAGTGATGTTTAGACTTCAAATAAGATGACAATCACACTAAAGCTTAAAGCACATCAACTTGTGATCAGTGAATTTTGCCTTCCTTCAGGTTTTATGTCAACATGACAAAAGCAAATGTTTTTGTTCTGTTTCATGAAATCTTTTCTGTGAGCTTTTCTGTCAGAGCTCACCCAGCTGTGGAATGCTTAGTCTGCTGCTCCATGAGAACTTGATCTGAGGATTTTCCTTCCAGCTACTGATATGAAGTGACTAGGCTGCCAAGCAAGCATGAAGGTTTAAAACAGTCACATAAACACCATGATAAAATTAAAATAGATACAAAATTGGTATTCAGTGAAGTGAGTATCTCTATAATGAGTAGTTTTCTGATTGTGACTTCATAAAGCAAAAATACCTTCATTTTAAATCTAGAAATAGTAATTTAAACATGGAAATACTAATACTCATAGGTGGAATATGTGAAAAAAGCCAGAACCTAAAAGTTCTGCTCCTAACCCTGCCAACTCACACACCTTTGGCTTAGATTTCCTCTCTGTACTCATCTACCTTGGTCAGGCACATTGAGTTTTGAGTTCTATGGACCCTTAAAGCACTAAGCATCATATTCCCCATAACAAGTATTACCCTCAAGACTGAAAGTTCTAATAATGGTTATCTGTGTTATCTGTGTTGTTTTCCCATGTGTGCAGGCTGATTTGTACCAAAGCTTCAAGTAGGGACCAAAATGTACATTACAATGAGAACAAAGGCACAAAAAGCACATGAGAGCAACATATTTAATAAAACAAACCAGGCAAGAGCCTAATGCAGCTGGGCATCCTAGAATGAACAGCCTTCCCTTGACTCTTGCCTCAGAGAGCCTTGCAAATGTATTATGCATTTCCTACCACTCTCCAGCCCACTCAGACATGTTCTGGTCTGCCCAACCTCACATTTAGGCAGATCCATTTGGTGTCTATGGAACATGCTTTATGGGACTGTAACTGTCTCAGCCAAAGTGACCAAGTCCCTGATTCTAGGAGAGCCACACCTTAGTAACCCAACAGGCTGCAACTTCTGTACCTTCAGCCCATCCTGCTCAGACCTGCCCACTCCTTCAAAGCAATCTAACCTCTGTGCTTTATCTTCAAGAAAATATCAGTTGTATGCAGTATTAAACACAGTACTTACTCTCAGGAAGACACTCCCAACAGGAAAGAGAAGCAAGCACATAATTATCTCTAGTCTTCTCCAGGCTTCCTAGCTCAGCCTCCAAACAGCAGACTTACTGGCCAGGCTGACTCTTCACTCAGTGTTTTTGGTGCCGTTCTCTTTTCCTTTGCTCACCAGGCAGAACTATAAGCACTGCTCTGATTTTGTATCAACATGCCCAATCCCAGGCAATGCAAAGGAGGCATCGATCCATCCAGTGGTCCTGAGCAGTTCTAAGCCTCTCATACCCTTGCTGTTTGAAGACATCAACAGAAGAGCTTCCAGCATCCAGCTCACATCTTCATACTGCAAACCAAGTGTCTGCTATCGTAAGACAGAGCACTTGATTTTTTAAGAACCCTGAACATTCACTGCTCAAAATGTGTATCTGAAATCTGATCCCATATTCAAACTAGACTGTTACTACAGTAAACTTAAGCATTGGTTCTTCAAAGCATGTGAGGGACTGCCCTGCCAGGTCATGAAGTTTCTATAGCAAAAGGGAGTTCATACACAAGAGACAAACCCAAATCTTTTATTTCTACCTTCCTAAGTGAAACTAACACTGTGTCATGAACTTAACGCTCTTTAAAACTCTAACAAAGTGCACAAAAAGTTGTTCTGCACTAAAGAAAGAAAAATTATGAAAATTAAAGGTCAAACTGTCTTCTCAACTACCTACGACCTGGAGAAATGCTTTTGTATTAATTAGAGTTACTTCAGATTTTCATTGAAGAAAACATAGTGGATTTGAAAAAGTCTAGTTCTAAATCCTCTCCTCATCATCATATGAAAGACTGCTCAGAGTATTTTACAAACAAGCTGCTTGATTCAGCACTTTTAGAAGCTTTAACTAATGCAATTAAATGGTAAAAACTAAGGAGAGACTGATGATAGTTCTCAGCTATTTTGACAATGGCCTTAAGATCATCCATGTGAAAGTGATGAAATTCTGCTGTTAGCCTGAAAATTAAGAATTCTGTGCATGTGACCTACACAGAAGTTTTGTGTGAAGGAGTTCTCAGATTGCTTTAACAGTATATCAGAAGTAAATGGAGAAAAAACTGACTGTACCTCAAGCTCCTAAAAGTGCTCCGGCTTCTTGTTTTACTTGCAGTGACAAGTTTTTTAAAGAAGAATGATTATGGGGTTTGCAAGGCTTCTTAAGCAATTGAAAATCTAAATACTTAATCTAAGGAAACAAACCACAACTTTATGTAGGTTCCTGCACATGGATCCAGATCTCTGGCTGTGTAAATTAACTTATCTGCCTCCAAATCCTGATGTCTCAGTCAAATTAGACAAAGGATTACCATAATGTAAATCCAACAAATTTCAACAATTCAATTTTTTTAGACTGGTATGAGTTAGCAAATTATTAAAATAGAGGTTCAACTGAGAAATTAACAGAGATCACAGTTACATCTCAGAATGTATTTACGAGGATTCTGATGTTACAATGTCTGGATACAAAATAACACGGGATCAGAACTGAAAAGGTTCCAAAACA
Organism: Myrmophylax atrothorax; assembly: GCA_026770055.1. NCBI lineage: Eukaryota > Metazoa > Chordata > Aves > Passeriformes > Thamnophilidae > Myrmophylax > Myrmophylax atrothorax. Next base: position 6,993,042 of record JAOXXN010000102.1, read on the forward strand.
GACAAAAAACTACACAAATTCAAATTGCCTTTGCCTGTGCTCTCCCCTTCTGAGACCTCATCCACCTGTGTTATATTCCTGGCTCCATTCTTTCTTGGACTGTCTCTGAGCAGCCAGCACAGTCTTGGCTTGCTCTCTTGTGGCCAACATTAGAGCTACAATTTGTCCTGACACTGTCCTGTTCCAAGGGCCTCTGGGAGTGGTTCCCCTGAAGTGTGACAAGTTTCCTCAGATTACAGTCAATTAGAGCTGAACCCAGTAAATAACTCAAATTTGAACACACAACCAAGTTACTGTGGTCTAACATATTGCCAAGCATCAGCTGAGACACAGAACCGAGTACACGTGGATTTCCAGCCCTCAGCAAAGCACGGGAACTGGGCACTGCTGAGCCTCGAAGGCAGGATCAGTCCTACACTGTCCCTCTCACATCTGTGAGCTCATTGGACACAAAGGTACTGCCAACATCCTGCAAAGAGGCCTTCGAGACTGAG
>JAOXXN010000102.1:7028576-7038677 GCA_026770055.1 Myrmophylax atrothorax
AAGCTCTGTATGTGCGATAACCTTTGTGTCTTTTAGGCGGTTAAAGTGCAGTGGCTCTATTGTTCAAAATGTTGATACCTGAACTTAAGGAACTGTAGTTTTATTGAACTTCTGCTTTATGACTGGTCTTGCTAAAGCTGATCTGTGTATTGCCATAATAGCTTACGAAACATGCTACTACTGATTGCTAGATATGTTTGGGTGTGGAAAGATAATACGCTGTTTGTTTGAGAGTAGTCATTAAGTTTGTTGGATCTCACATAAATTTAAGAAGTTGTCATAATCTGCCTTCTCTCACAGAGAATAAAAATGCCAAATTGTCAGTTGATTTAGTTATTCATTTAACCTGTGTTTAGAATAGAAGACAGAGCAGTGTGTGTTGTAGGAAGTAGGAATTGGTATGCTTTGTTTTATTAGTATGATAGGAATGCAATTAGTTAAATGGCTGTAAACATGAATAATAAATAATGCAAATGTTTCTTGCCTGTAAGAAACACCTGTAGAAGAAAAATTTTATAAACTAATTAAATGTAAGTATGGTGACTAAAGTAACACAGCGATGAGAGTGGTAGCAAAGCTTTATCTAACTCATTCTGAACTTTGTCTATACCTGATTAAAAACGTTTTTTTAAAATCACTCTCTTCAGGTTTTGGTCACAACCAAGACAGCTGCTGATGATATCAGCACTCAGTATGCTTTGAATAGCAACGGGCACGTAACTTCTAAAAAGCCTTCCCATCTAGGGCAAGGTAGGATATCATTGTTCTGGTGTTGCACTGTGACAGACTGTTTTGTGTTTCTCTGAGGCTCTCTCTGGTGTTGAAATACCTGTTCTGTACTTGAAGGCTGAGTGTGAAATCTTTGCAGGTGTCACCATTTCTTGCCTTATGTCTATCAGCTGAGAACATGTTGTCGTATCATAAGAAATGATACGGTTTGGAAGTTGTTCTAAATAGTAATTATGAACTAGTTTCTCCTTCTCTGACTCACTTCCAGCTGACAGTGGAAATAAAAGCTATAAAAATTCAGTGCTCCAAGTCTATATGAAAGATTTGTTCAGGACTAAATGATGTTTCTGTAGGAGTAAAATCCTTGCTTAAAGGAGGAGGAGTTGCCCTGCTGCTGTACAGAGGAATTGCAGGAAGGGTGTGTAGCTCATTTTAACTAGAGATTCTTTTTAAGATTTAGACTGTAGGATTTTCCATGGCTGGGAAGCCTGTGGGTTGCATTGCTTTGTCTTTTATCAAAATTCTTGAATGATGGACTGCATTCTATGACATGTATTTAACTCTTTACAATGTCCTCCTGGGTTTGAAATTCACGAGATTGTGCTGGTAGATGAATATTCCTCCTCTCACTGTGCATTGTACCTTGAGCAGGGGTATCTGGCTCTTCAGGAATCACCCTAAAGCAAATGCTTGTGAAGGCCCTTAATGAAGCACAGTGTTCCTTTGCCTCCAGACATCTGTGATTAGATTCTAGTCTGTTAATAATTTTACTAATGAAAGCTAACTTAATACTGAAAGAGTCTTCAGCTTTATTTAGTGTTGATTCTCACTATTGTCAGTGTGTGTGACAGAAAGCTTAACACTGCAGTCATAACTCCAGATAAAGGAGGGGAATCGCAGCTATAGATACTTTTTAGGGGAGGATGACTGCTAATTTGGTATATTTCTTCTCTTGCTAATAATTACTCGACCTTATTTTGTATGCAGCAGCATGCAAACAAGTCTCTTTAAGTAAAAACAAAGTTTCCTCAATATCCAGTCGGTGATTTGCTTTCAGTGTAATTTCTACTTATTTTTTTATCACCTGCTTGCAGGCACCACAGTAACAGCCCTAAATCTGTTTAAGAATCTTCCTGTGAGAAAGCAGTTTTACTCAACAAGTAGAAAATGTAAAGAAGAACTGAAAAAAGTCCAAGATCTCCTGACAGCATATGGTATCATAAAACCAGACCTGAGAATAACATTAATACATAATAAGGTAATGCTGAGTTTTTCTCTATCATTTGTCTTAAGGATCAGTTTCTGATGAATTTATGCAGTTCATCTAAAATTTACATAAAATCTTCCATTCCTAGGAATTTTCTTTCATCACAGCTTTGTTTTGGACTTCCACTTATTTTTTCCATTCATAGTTGTGTATTATAATGGCTACAGATTTTGATCTTAAACTTTAAAACTCAGCCTCAGATATTTTTGGTCTCTTCCAACAGGTGCCTGGTTAGATATATGAAGTATAAAAATTATTTTACATCCTAGTGGATAGTAAACATGTTGGTAGTATTTTGCACACAAAGAAGTGAGGCCTCTCTAGACCACAGGGCCTGATCAAATGTTAGCCAAGCCCAGCTGAAAAACCTTGGAAAATGTCTTTGTTTAGGCTGTTTACCTGTAGCTCGTACAGGTAGCCTGCTGTGTGCTGAGTCACAAGAGCTCAATACACAACAATGATTTTATTTAAAAAGGTTAAAAAATTCAAAACAATTTGGTTCATGGGTGTAAGAACAGTAATGTGTGTTATAACAACAGGCTTTAGTTGAGCTAGTTGTTTTTTGTTTAGACTTGGGGGAGCAAATTCAGAGGCTACTTCGAGGCTATTGTGACTTCACAGGATAATGAGTGGTAATTCTACAGCACACCTGCAGAAAATAGACACACAGCCACAGAAATGACATATTGAGCCCTTACCTGACCCAGATTTAACACAGTGACTTTCATTGGCTGAACTCTGGCTCTTGGTACCTCAGAGAGGAAAGTTGTGCTAATGAATTTCCAAGTTGCCACAGAGCAGAGAGTGACATCTCGTGGCCAGATCTCTCAGCAATTCTCTTTCTGTTTTAAAATGGTGTTGTTTGTTGAAATTTGGCCTGTTCATTGACCAGTTTTCATCAGTTATCAAGCAAAAATTCACACAGCAGTTCATTTTCAGTGGAAATAATGCTTTCCTGAAATGAAAACAGATTGCACTTCCTTTTCTGGGGTTGTTTAACATCCTCTGATTGTGTGTGTATTTCTAAATCTCTGTGTGTAGATACTGTGAAAAACAAATGGCAGCCTTTTGGCTGGCTGCAGAATTAGCATTACAAAGCTGAGAAAATGTTGCTACTTGCAGTCCTATTTCATTGGGAGTACTGAGAGTTTGAAACCAGAGATGTTGAGGGGTATCTACTTCTAGTGTCATGTTGAGCTACTTGATATGTCTAGCAATGGTTCACAGTATTAGTCCTAAATGTTAGTTAATAAAACTAATTTTGTCTTTACTGGTGGTTTGTTTCTGCCCTCTCTAGCAAGTTGCAAATGATGTTTTTATAGTATTTTGATTTCATCCCCTTTGATTAGACTGTTGCATATCTTGGGGTTTTTTTCCCCTCTGCTTACTCCAGCACAGTGACAATAATGTGCAAGAAGGTGATCACCTGCCTTTTTCACAATACTTACTGCAAAGTGGTGTGAAGAGTGGTGTGATCATTGCCATTGCACCTTGGGTTTGACTGCCTGTCCCATTGGCTTCAGAGGTACATTCTTCAGTACCTGGTTCAGGCAGCATCATTTGTTGTGATGACACAGATGGTGTTCATTTTTTTGACTCTTCATTTTGTATTGCCTTCCTTTTGTTAATTTAATTTATTTAAGGGAAAAAAAGAAAACAAGTGTGAGAGCCCTCAAATGTTTTGTCACAAGGGGTCGCTCAGTAGCTGTTGCTGAGATGGGAAAACCACAGGCTTAAGAAGTCAGACAGAAAGTGTAGTCTGTCTCTGTGCATGTGGAGGTGCTTTGAAATAGTCTGAAAATTAAGAACTGAAGTGAACGTTAAAAAATTTGGATGCAGATTGCTGTCTTTCTACTGCTGTTGTCGTTCCTTGTAAAATAAAAAGCCACCTATTGCATCATGTCTTTTAAGAAATTTGAAATTCTGATTTTCCAATGTATGGCAACTTGCAGTAAGTCAATGTGCATTCATTTTACCTTATCACATAGTGTGAATATTTAACTTTTCCTTTAGCTGCTAACTATTATTGTCATAATAATTATTAATTCAGATCAGAAGGTGTTTTTCCTATGCTGATTCTACAGCATGTCTGTGCTACAATAATACTCTGCTGGAGAGGGTTGTTGGTGATGTGGGTTTTTTTCTGGTGTCTATTATATTTTTCTTTGAAATGTACCAGGAGAAAGAATCAACTTCTTAAAATAGCTTTATTTTTCATGTATCCCATAGATTACAGATTCATTTAAAAGACAACTTGTATATGCAGTTATTCAGAGGAGTTCTTAGAATCCCAGATTCTTGAGGCTGAGCCAATACTTTCTGTTGCAATGGAAGAAGATAAACATCAAGAGTACGATCAGGTTCTGAAGCTTAAAAAGCAAGAAGATGGCAGGCATGAGCTGTGACAGGAGACAAGGAAGGATGGGTTGAAAGAATAGAAAGGGTAGTAAGTGAAAAAAGTGTAAATGAAAGTGTATTTCAAAGAAATCTCAGTAAGTTACAAAACCAGTACTTTAAAAAAAAAAAACATGCCAAAAGCAAAGCAAAACCCAACACCTCTTCCCTCACCCCGCCAAAAAACCCAAAACCAAATGTCCCCAGTTTTTAAAGTCCTGTATTTTATTTGAAGTTAAAGGACAATGGAAGGTTGGATCAGGCTTTGAGATACCTGGTCTAGTGGAAGGTGTCCCTGCCCATGGCAGGGGGCTTGGAACTGCATGATCTTTAAGGTCCCTTCCCTCCCAAACCATTCTGTGAGTCTATGAATGCACAGCCCTCACTTTACCAAGGAAGACTGTAGTGAGGCTGAAGCTGTCACAGAAGTGTCTGAGGTTTGGCATCTGAAAATGGTTGCCTCAATGATTCCAGCAGGAACTTACTTTGACAATCAGGCCTCTTACACACCTGTTGAATGTATATATGGTTTTAGGGTGCATGTTTCATTGCATGTTTTATTTACACCACATTTGGTTGGGGTTTTTTGAAAGGAGTATGTCTTACATATTTGAATGAAATTTCCAGAGCTTTTTCTTCTTGTTCTGCTACTTTTCTTACCTGCCATTAACTGTGGTTCTTCACAGAAATCAGACAATGCTCTTCCAGCATTTGTGTTGTTTTTTACTAAGTAAGAAAAGAGATATTCTTTTATCAGCCCTCCTAGGGTTCATTTATTGTGTACTCTCCATCAGTGAGTTTCCAAGATAGGAAATAATAGGTTGCTCTTTCTGTTCAGAATGTTTTGTTTGCATTAGCAATAAATAATGAATCACTTTGCAGATCAACCCTTGAAGTACTATTGCTATTTTGACAACTTGGATTAGCTAGTGCTCCTTCTTTTTATGAAGGTTTATCCTGCCAAGACATTCTTTGAATACTGATAATGTTGATCCTCTTGCCAGTATGGTTATGTTAGAAAGGGGTATTTTTCTTCTTTCATCACCATGTTCCTTGAAAGCATATTGAATAATGAGACAGCCAAATGGAAATAATTTACATGAGTATTCAGCAAGTTTATTTAAAGTTAATGTTATCTGAAGGCGCGCTAAGAACGTTTCAAAGTCAGCTACCGCTTAAACTGCGTCAAACCTTCAGCCTGAAACGCCGTGTTCCAGCCACCTATGAGGTCTGGCTGTATTTTACTCAAGGTGGTAAAACAGATTTTAGTAGTTCCAGGGCTATTCCAAAAAAATTATGGCAACAGGTGGTTTAGATGGTGCCTTATCAGCCGGTCATACCGTACACAACTGGTCCCACGTCTTGTGCAAAGTGCAGATCGGCCATACGTAAGCTCCGTAAATTTTCCAGTTCCTGTTGAGAAAAACTCTGCATAAGGGAATATTTTTTTCCCCCCAGTGTTTTTCATGCATAAAACTTTGAAGCCTTGGTCACATGTAGTTCTGTCTAGAGCTGTGTATTGTTTGTTTCTTGAAATAGTCACAAGTCAGAACTTCATGATGCAAGGTCCATTTACAACTCTTACAAAAACTGTGGATGGTATTCTTCTCCAAACCCCCTTTGTTGGTGATGTTGACTTAAAAGGTGCTGTCTTCATTTTTTAATTTACAGCAAGTCTCCTCTCATTTCCAGAGTTGCATAATCTTAACCAACAGTTTGTATCAAATAATCCAAACCCAGGGGTGTTTTTGTGTCTCTGTGCTCTATAGTAAGTGTGGATTTTTGAGACAGAGTGAATGTATTAGGGTAAATTTACCATTTTTAATAATGTCATTATACTTTACATTCATTGTGATTCCAAACTCTGCTGTAGCTGCACATTGAAAAAAAATCTGCATTGAGCAGGAATAACATCACATAAACTCTAACTTGAGTTGGAAAAGCTACTCTGTTTAATGTAATGATGATTAATTAAGTCCCTCCCTAATGTGCAAGTCTTAAAATACAAAGAGGAATTATGATTAAGAATTTGCAGTGCTCTGCAGCCAACATGCTCTCATGCTGACCTGGAATACAGCTCAGTCTTACTTCTATTCGTTGTTCAGTGGCTTTGCTGAGAAAGCCAAACAGAGAGTTAATTATGGTGGTTTTTTGTGCTAAGGACACCTGTCCACTAGGAAATGCGCTGAGACCCTCAACTCAATTTACATCAGCCAGAGAACAGCTGCCAGATGGTAACTACTTTTGGTCACTACCAACCTGGTTGAATTTGAACTGGTGACCTAGAGGTGAAATGCTTTATATCCTATTACTAATTCCTTGAGGTTTCCAGTTTCTCATCCATCACTTTTTTCAAATGACAGCCCAGTATATGTCTGAAATCTCAAAACAATTACTGTTTCACATATGCAGGGTGTGTTGCAGAATGAGATGTGCCTTTAGCTCTGCAAAGTTTTTGCACTCATTTTGTGCACTTACAAAAGGGTAGTGGAAAAAGGATGTTTCCAAAGCCACATGGGAATTTTTCCTCTTCCTTAGCAATTTATTTAGTTATAGTTAGGTATGTTATTTCTGTTAACTACTATTTTACAAAAGACTTTTAAACCTCCCATTATTTAAATAGAATTCACTCTGATGTTGTACATCCTCTGAATGAGAATTTCAGATTGGAAACTGGTTTTTGGCAGTAGTTCAGTTGTTTATGAGGTTTTATTTATGTTTTTTCTCCTGCTATGGAAATGGATTTTAATAGAATCTTAGAATGTCCTGGATTAGAAGGGACCCACAAGGATCATTGTGTTCAACTCCTGGCCCTTCACAGGAGAGCCCTAAGAATCCCACCATGTGCCTGAGAGTATTGCCCAAACACTTGAACTCTGTCAGTCTTAGTGCTGTGACCACTTCCCTGTGGAGCCTATTCCAGTGCCCAACCACCCTCTGGGTGAAAAACCTTTCAACAGAGACTCATTAAGGTTGGAAAAACCTCCAAGAGCATCAAGTCCAAGCTTTGACCAAATACCACCATGCTCAGTAAACCGTATTGTGAGGTGCCACGTCTATTCAGTTTTTGAGCACTTCAGGGATGGTGATTCCAGCACTTGCCAGAGAAGCCTGTTCCAAAGCTCAACCACGCTTTCAGTGAAGAAAGTTTTCCTAATATCCAACCTGAACCTTGCCTGGTGCAACTTGAGGCCATTTCCCCTTGTCCTGTCTCTGGCTGCCTGGAAGGAGAGGCCAACCCCCATCTGGCTACAACCTCCTTTCAGGCAGTTGTAGAGAAAGATAAGGTCACCCCTGAGCCTCCTTTTCTCCTGGATAAACACTTCCAGCTCCCTCAACCACTCCTTATTACACTTGTGCACCAGACTCTCCACCATCTTCTTGCCCTTCTCTGGACATGCTCCAGCACCTCAATGTCTTTCTTGCAGTGAGAGTCCCAAAACTGGACACAGCACTTGAGGTGCCTCACTCATGCCGAGTGCAGGAGGACAATCACTTCTCTGGTCCTGCTGGCCACACTATTCCTGATACAAGCCAGGCCTATTTGGCCACCTGGGCACGCTGCTGGCACATGTTCAGCAGGCTGTCAATGAGCACCTTCAGGCCCTTTTCCACATGGCACCTTAACAACCTCTCTGCCCCCAGACTGTAGCACTGCAGAGGAGATGTTGTGTCCCAAGTGCAGGACCTGGCACTTTGCCTTGTTGAACATCACACAGTTTGCCTCGGCCCATGCAGAACATGAGCCTGTCCAGAACCCTCTGCAGCTCAACTTTCCCACCCAGTTTGGTGTCACCTGCAGACTGACTGAGGGTGCACTTGATCCCCTCCTCCAGATCATTGATAGAGATATTAAACAGGACTGTCCCCAGTACTGACCCCTGGGGAGCACCACTCGTGATCAGCTGCCAACTGGATTTAGCTCCATTCATCACCACTCTCTGGGTTCAGCCATTCAGGCAGTTTTTTACTCCACAATGAGTACTCTTGTCCAAGCCATGGACTACCAGTTTCTCCAGAAGAATGCTATTGGAGGCAGTGTCCAGGGCTTTACTGAAGTCTAGGTGCACAACATCCCCAGCCTTTCCCTCATCCACTAGATGGGTCACCTGGTCATAAAAGGAGATCAGGTTCTCTGAACACCCAGAACTGAGCATGTGTGGTTAAAGCAGACAGAAGAAAAGCTTGATAGTCTTTGTAATTCTTGAAAGGCTTTGAAGAGAGGTGTTACCAGGTGAAGATCTTTGGTTCCTTGTAATATCTGTTGGTTCCTCTCCTAACTTACCTCCCAGTTCTCAAATCCAAGCATTTCCCCACTGTGTCATGCTCAAGAAAGCCTTTTCATTCTTGTATCACAGAAGGGAAATCTGAGTAGGGAATATACTGGAATTTGTAGGATGAGCAGTGCTGTGGAACATGACTGTCTTTCAGCAAATCCCCTTGATAGCTGCAATATCTGGTGCCCATTGGATAGACAGGTATGTCAGCTGCATCTGATGAGTGGAAAAGTGGTCCTTGAGTTTCTCTACTGCATATCTTCACTGGTGGTCATTCCACCATCCCTTACAAAATAGTGGGGACAACTGATTTCTTAGGGTCAAGTATAAACTATATGGGGGAAATAATTCTAATTAGTTGCACAGTTTTTCTATAAGCTAAATTGAAAAATGGTTGTGATTTCTGTTTTCAAGGGAAGTTTATGCAAGAGCTCTTTTAGTAAGGTAACTTACCACTGGTTTTAAAACAGGACACTAGTTATGGCATGGAGCTGAAAAACATCAACACTTTTCAAAGCTTGGATTCTAAAGAATCTGTTTTTTTTCTGGATCTATTCTTGATCTTAGCTGATAGGTTTCCTCCATGGCAGAGAAGGTGCCAGCCCCTGGTGTCTGTGCATCATTAAGCTGAAGCGATCCAATGTAATGGACTGCCATGTGATGCCATTTTTGTTCACCTTGGGCTCAATTCAAACTCGGGATGTTGCTGCCTGGCTTTGTTCCTGGTTGTATGCTCTCAACAGGTAGGCAGCAATGCGTGTGTTTGAATCCTAATAAGCTGTTAGATTTTAAGTCAAGAAAGCTAAGGAATGCACTGGCCCAAAGAGTTAACTATCTGCAGTGAGATCTTGGATGCCAGGGTGGCAGGATTTTGGAAGCATGTAAAATAAAATTAGAGAGACTGTGAAATACAGTTCTCTTGAACAGATCTAACCCAAGTTGCATTACCAACCTGCAGTTCACGTACAACCACTTGCTCAACTAGACTTTTACATCCTCAAACTTTATTACAGGATATGACTCACAAAACAAATTAAGCAAATACATGGTTTCTGAGTAGTAAAATTCTACTTTGTTAAGCTACTGCCATTATGTAGTAATAATTGTATGAGTTGGTTTAACTTGTAGTGTCATAGTTGTACTGAAGTAGGCACAGTGGAAATAGCATCCAGTCCCCAGCGTTAATTAAGATTTCCCTTTTGTCTGTGATTGCAAACCATTGTAGCTGCTGATGGAAGTTCTAAATATGAAGGATAATTAAGGATGTGGAGTGGCTGCATTTTTTTCTCCTTGGTGTCTTTGAGGAAAAAAACACTGAGCAACTCTTAGTTCTCCTTAGTGCTGTATACCAGGGACCTCAGTAGGAAGAGGTTGAATACCCTTTCTCCACTCTTGACACGTTTTTCAAGGTATCCCTCTGGACTCTCTATATGC
>JAOXXN010000102.1:7038777-7055289 GCA_026770055.1 Myrmophylax atrothorax
CATGTGCATGGAGTCCTAGAAACATTTAGGTTGGAAAGTGCATTGTCATCCTCCACAAAGTCTGCACATGTCCTAGGGCTGCACGGGGTGGAGCAATAGATACAGACAGACAGATTTACCTTCCTTGTATGTGCAATAGGTTTTATACACGTTGTGACATTTTGTAATATCTAGATTGTGCAGTCTCTTTCAATGAAACAAGCAGAGAGGTGGGATATATTTGGCCAGCTCTAGCAGAACCCAAGATGGGCCATATGTAATAATATATCTTTGAGCAGGCTGTTTCTGCAGCGTCATCATACTGACTGGAGTCAGGTTATTCCTTGGCTCACTCTTGACACCCACTTTATATGACCTAGAAAAAAAATCTGGGGGTGTGTGGGGGGTGTATTTTTAGCTAAACTAAAGGGTATAAGCAAGGTTAAAAAAATAGGGTATTGCAGGAACTTCATGGAAACAGGCACTTTCTAAAATGAATGGAATAAGCATCGTTTCTTTGAATTTTTTAATGCCTGTTGATACACCTGGAGACTCTAGAAAAATAATTTTCTTTAAATTACGAGTTCTTCCTATGCTGTTGCTCCATAATGTACAGTCAGGGCTAAAATGAATACCCACTCTATTCTATGTTCATATGGTATAGAAATTTAGGAGTTGCCAGGCCTCTTTAGTATGTAAGCTTTAATTTAACCTACAGTGGTAACTATTTTATAAAATTATGCCTGCAGTCTGTATGTCTGATAAATATATGACTAATTAATAAGCTAGTTTGAACTCATTACAGTATCTACTTCTAGCAAGTTTGCAATTAATAAGTTCTCATTTTCCACCTTACCCAAGCGATCTTTTCACAGTTCTGAGTATCAGCCATTCAGCAGGTCAAGCAGTGTAATAACCTTGCATTAATCAGCAGCTAAGATTTATATCTGTACCTGCAGAATCACATTAGCATAACCTAAAATAAACAGCATGATGTTTATATTAGTCATATAACAAGTGTCATTCTCAGTTTGGTCACATGCATTTAATTTAAAATATATCCAGTAAAGAAAAAATCGCTTGGCACTTCGTGTTTCCATTTTAAGTAATCAATTTTAAAATAGAAGCAGTACAGGATATGTTTTATAAGAAGAGCTTGAAGGAAGAGGACAGATTCTTTCATCACTCCAAAATATCTTTGAGGAGACTTGGAGCAGGTGTGGCAGAGAGGCTGGGAGGCAGCGTGCCTTGGGCAGCCCCGGGCTGTCCTTTCGCTGCGCCTGCTGCCGAGGCACGGTGGGGACTCCCTGACAGGGCTGTGCACACCCAGCCCGTGGCTCTGCCTGCTTGTTTCTCCTTCTGCCCCTTGTCTATTCGCTGCCCTCCCTGACGTAAATTGTCCTTTATGTTTTAAGGGGTTCAGGCTTGCCCTGGAGTGACTGAGCTGTGATCCAGCATGTGCAAAGGGCTGTCAGACTGGTGTCTGGGAGCTGAATTAGGTTCAGGCAGAACTGCAGAGCCCCACTTCACAAATGCTGCAGAGTGTGTGTGTGGAGATGGAAAATTTAGGATTTGAGGAATAGTTTAGGGCTCAGCAGTCTCAAAGCTTTACAATTCCACCTGTCCTGTAGGAGGGGAGTATCATTTTACAGGAGCACTGTGTTCTTCTGTGGAATTCACCCCTGAAGGCCAGCAAATATCCCCTGGGACAGGTGGAATTTTAAGGCTATGTATTGCATTTCTTGAGATGGGTGCTTGTGTATTTTTTTTCTCTCACCACACTTTCAGTTAACATCCTGTATCAGAATACTGTGCACTCATTCTGAATTCACTGGACACCGAGCACCTACTGAAAACATAAATTTTAGCAACACTGTAACATTCAATTTAAAATGCAACCTGCTGCAATTTTTTTTCTTTTCTCTTTGGAGGTTGCAGGTTGAAATACGCTCAGGTGTCTACAGTGACTAAAATAAAGTGAATCTGAATCTAACGGTCTATTGCCTAGAAGTAGAAAACTAACTAAGGAAATTTTCTTTTATTGTTGATAACACAGGAATGAAAGTCAGCAAAGTAAATCTGTGACTCTTTGGTACAGGACTTCTCATTAGTGAGAGACAAAATTTCACCTCCCAAAGTAGCTAATATTTTCTGTATACGTAAGTGGACTTGATAGTTAATTTCTGTTCCAAGTTGAAGTTCACACTGCCTTGCTGTGTTCATCCAGTCTTTGCAATATTATTGCGAGATAAGTAGCAAATAGGGCAGATGTTCCTTCATCCTTCTAACATTTGCAAATTTTTCAATAGACAAAAAACTGCCTTCTTTTCTAAATAGCAGTCTTGTCATAGACCTAGAGTATCCAGGTGAGGGCTTTGAATGGACAGCTAATAGCCTGATCTCTCCAAAAGCAGCCTACCTCTTCAGTATAAGTAACATAAGCATTGCAGTGCCCACCTTCAAATATTGAGCACCGAGTCTAGAGGCACATCATAAGCCCTCAATTTACATGCTCGGTAGAAACACAAAGCCTACTGCTGTGTATCAAAGAGGAGAGGTAGTATTTGTATTGATTTGTTTTTAATAATTGCTTCAGGTACAGAAGTCCGGATTAGCCACAAAATATCCATAAATACAAGCTTTGCTTAGTTTTCCAATTGTTTTGAGTCTAAATAAGCAATATAATATGAGAAAACGTGCCAAAAAGTACCATATCACAGAATCACAGACTGTTCTGAGCTGGAAGGGACCCACAAGGATCATCGAGTCCAACTCTTAAGTCAATGGCCCATATATGGGATTGATATCAAGTCTGTTAACACTGAAAGTTGTGATTTTCAGAGGGTCAAAGTACAGAATGTTACATATACAGTGTGTGTGCAGTTGCATATGCATGTTCATAGACATGACTTGAGTTCAGAAAATATAATGTCAAAAATTTGACTCTGTGCCATTTGTTTCAGGCAGTTATTTGGCAGAAGACCAGGGTGTCAGATCACAAAATGGCCTGTATGTCAGTTCTGGGAACAGCCGTTATGGGCAGTATGGTACCTTTTCAGCACTGCTGTGAATATCCTGAGGTGAGTTTAAGCTTCCTTCTCCCAGACTCGCTTAACGCCTGGCAATGAAGAGAGCTAAGTCAATATTCAAGTAGAAGGACACTGTGAAAAAGAGCATGTATCTCCAGATTGACATCTGATTAAAGCATTTGCTTCTATTACTGTCCTCTCTGTAAAATTAATTGGTTTGGTGATTGAAAATCCACTCCAAGAATCATCTCATTAGGACTCATGTGGCACTGATCAAATGGCAGTAAAAACAGTTGTGATGACAAATGCAGAATTGCTGATTGCTCAGGGCTGTCCAGGCTGGGATTCCTGGCCCACAAGCAGGTTGTGCTCTGATTAATATCTAAGCATTTAGATCCTTCTCATCTTCGTGGCCTCTTAGCCTTGTACTCTAAAGAGTATCCCCTCAATTTCAGTGAGGGGCACCTGAGCAGCAAAAGAAACACATACTTAGAGGGCAAGTTATGCAGAATTTCCACCAAACACGTATTTCAAGAAAATAACTTGCTCGTTTTCAAAAAATTCAGTGCAGTTGGCTTCCTTTGCCCCTATTGAAAATGAGGGAATTCCCCATGATACTCTCCTCTATCTAATGTTTTCAAGATTTTTTTACTCTGCTTCCATTTTTATTGGAGACATTTTTATGAAGGGGCATTTTGTAGTAATAAACCAGACACACAGATGAGATGAAATCACTGTAAAGTCACAATGGCTGTTAAACACCACTTAGCAGTGCTGCAGTCAGCGTGGTGTTTAATAGCATTATTCAGACTTTAATAGAAGGCTGACTGTGTATTTGTATTACAGTTTAATAGCATTATTCAGACTTAAATCTCAAGTTTGTCAGAGTGCTTGTAGCAAACATGCAGTGAAATTAAGGGGGAAAGAGCAAAGTCACTTCCTGTAGTTTACAAAGTTTAGTTGCTTATGTCTGAACAGAACATCCAGAACTATTCAAACCTGAATGTAGCTTGGATGTACCCACAGGGCAAGTGCAGGGGGCTCCAAAGGGAAGATATGGGGGTATTTAGAAGGGACTAGCTTGAAGGAGGCACTCAGGTTCTCACATTACTTCTCTGCTATATCATGAGGCATCCATATTCCTTTAATAGAAGTTGGGGAACATTCCATCTCTCTCTCCGTCTCTAAATAGTGTGTAAAATACCACGTGCATCATTTATAGGTGTATAAGTGATCCATGCATAATGCTCACGCACAAATTGACGTTCAGAAACTGTGGACACCTCTAAACTAAGCAGCCAGACTATAAAATGACAGAATTAAGTTGCCTGTGTAACCACTTCTTTCTCCCTTGTGTGCAGGTATTGGAATAGGTGTTTAAGGCCAAGGCATAGTTTTTGTTCCCACTAGATCCATGCCTCATTCAGTATACAGACGAGAGGGCAGCTCTGTCATTCTTTTAACTCCTACTTTTTCATTGTGTAGCTTCATATTCCAGTGTTGCAAAGTCTGTTCTGAAGGCAAAACTAATTTTGCTGTGCCTTACTGCACAGTTAAAAGTTCTCTAACAAGTGATCTGGAGATTTTAAACAATGACTTCTTCAAAACATCTCCCTTATGAGCATTGAATGAAACAAGAACACATTTCAAGTTGACTCCAAAGGATGCAAACTCAGGAGCTACTTGTAGAATAAAAAGAAAGCTAAGAAAATAAAGAATTGACACAACCTTTTACATGTACACGACAGCATTTGTGCTTTTCAGATCTGCTGTCATCTAAATGGATAGATATATTTGGACTGAAAACTTTCACACGGGAAATTTTCATAGTCACTTCTTTTTCTGTGAAGCTGTTCAGCAGAGACATGTTCCACAGGGGAAAAAAAATAATTATTAAAGAGAGGCATTCTCCTGTCCACTCATCACAGATATATTTTGATACATATATAAGTTGGGTTTTTTATTAAAGTATTAATTGTGTAAGCAGTTGATCTAATTTGGAATCAAAGATTCTGTAATACTTTCCGATCTTTGTAATTTTATCTTTATACTTCATATACTTTCATAGTTGAAAATTTTAATAAGACTAGTTTTTGAATTGTGGATAACTTTTAATGAGCATACTGATATTCTGCATGGCTTTAAATAGTAACAGCAGTCAGCCATTTCTGGCACCTTCTTAAATGAGTTATTTAGAGATTTTCTGTTTTGCTTTAATGTTTTCTGTATATAAAAATACTGTTTGAAGTGAAAGACTTGTACAGATATTTGTGAATTAGAAAAGGAGCTTGAAGCCCAGAGGAGGAACATTCAGGGAGGATGTGCTAAAGTTGCAGAATAAAATCTAGAAGTGCTGCATGGTTTTTTCTAATAATCACCCAACAGATATTTGACACCTCTTTAACTTGACCAGTGGTGTTTGGTTCAGCGCCACATTGCTGACCAGAACACGCCAGCTTTAGCACAGAATGCTTGTTACAAGGTCAGGAGGGAATAAGGGAGCACATGAGCAGATAGTGCTGTGACGTAGATGAATGGGAAGGACAGGCCAAATCCCAGGGATTGTAAATTCCATTTCAAAAGCATGATAATTTGGATTTTAGTAAATACAAGGGGTTCTGCCAAAAGCAGAGCTAATGAGGTCTCATTTCTGTGTTCAGTGATCCACCCTGCTACCAGAACATTCTCCAGACTTTCCTGTATCTCCAAAATCTCCATCCTCATGATGCCCCAGTGTTCCTCCACCTGTCAGTTTGAGCAGGTGGCAGTGGGACAATGTGTGGGGCAGGATATGTGCTGGCCAGCGTGTCAGTTCTTGAATACTGATGGGTCCTGGCTTTTCAAAAGTTGCAATTGCCTTTTCCGTAGGTCCTTATCTTGAGGCTGTCCTCTCCAAGCAGCTGTCAGTTATCACAGAAATTGTGGGAATGTGATCTCTTTGGGATTTATGCTGCTTTATCAGATTGATTTGAAATTGATCCAACAATTTCAGAGTTGCATGGTGAGAGAGAGAGGGAAGTGATGGGCCAGGCAGCACAAGTCATTGGCTGTATTTTGACCTAAAAAAACCTTAAAGAATCTTAGAGAAAAAAATCTTAAAACTCAGAGTTCATGTTAGGTACACAAATCATGTGCTGTTTCCAAGGCTCCCTGGCAGTGCTGTGTGCTCACAGGTTCTGCTGCAGCCTGTGAATCGTGGGTGCTCAGCACTCTTGGGAGTCAGATGATTTGGATACAGGTGGCGTAGGTAAATTTAGGTGCCCTGAATAAATGCCCTATGACAGGCTATTTAAGGTGCTCTGTGCGTAGAAAGGGGGGGCTGTGTGTTTGGGCTCTCCCTGTAGGGGTAGTTCTCTGCTGCCTGGGCCAGGTTGGGCAGCAGTGTGTGCCTTCAGCTCGTACAGAGGGTGCGTTGGCAACCCTGCAGTCAGCAAAGCCTAAAGCTGCTGGCCTGGCTCTGCACAGCCCTCAGCTGCAGGAAGCATCCTGCTGCAGCTGGCAGGCCAAATGGGAAATACCTCAATCAGTTGATCAAGGAAAATACATACAAACTCATCTTTCTCAACCTCTTTTTCTTTAAGTGCATTTATTTTTTTATATTGTAAGTTTCAAGAAGCTGTGCATGCATTTTAATGGCTTGGACTCTTGCACAATTCCATTTTAATATCTCACCTCTCTTAAGAACCTTTTTGGTTTCTCTAAAAGACTTTTGCACTGTATTTGTTTTAATTGCAGATAAATCTTTCTGGATTTCTCCCAAAAGCTGAGTCAGACAGTTCTTTGACAAGTCTTTCAAGTTCAGAAAGGAGTTTCATTTTTATAAATAATCGCCCAGTTCTTCAGAAGGAGATACTGAAGGTAATATCTTCTGTAGCTTTTAATTCAAGGAATAGAAATGTGATTTCTTGGAGGACAGAGACACCTAAGCAATCTACAATCTTTTTCTCACATAAAATAGAGTATTACAAATGAAGATACTAGCATTTACAACAGAAACCCCTTCCACAAATCTGACACTGCTGGTGCCTCAGTTCTATTCCATTTGCTGCAGTGACCACCACACAGCTGGATGTTACATTTTTGGCTGTTTAAGATGTCATTTCAGATGTTCTATGCAAGAGACCAGAACACTTGATTCTTTCTTTGTATTAACCTGCAGAATTCGCTTGTGCAATTTCCCATAAGGGAACTTTATGTAGTTCCTGCAAGAGAATTCTTCTGTAAATAGAGTTTGGATTTTGTCCACTTCTAATGTGGGCCTATCAAGCAAACACCCATACTTTGCCTTTAAATTTGTGTATGCACTGGGTAGAAATGAAAGTGATAGTGCAGCAGCACTGGCTACAGCTGAGCATTGTGTAGGCAGAATTTGATACTCTTGGGTTTCTGTCACTACTGAACCTCGCAGCACTTCACTTGGACCAGCCTTGCTGGCCTAATCCTTGCCATCACCAGGAAAGAAAACCACGTTCATGCCAAAGTGTCCGTGTAGGTTTGAAGGTGGAGACAACGAAGTCATTTTCAGTTGGCAAGAAAAGCTTTGTAGATGTAAACCCTGAACTTGTGTTGGTATGTTAAGAGCCAAATAAGGCTAATCCATCTCCAGTGGAGTTCCTGGTTCTCCTGGGAGTTCAAAGCTCAGCTTGAATCCCATGACAGAGACAGTTCTTTAACCAGGGCATGGAAGCCTGGATTCAAGAAGGAATTCAGTGTACTATCAAAGTTTAAATACAGTGGCCCGTATGGAAAACAAGCTATACATCACTTTTACCTCCATGCGATATATGGGGAGAAGTGCTGGTCGACCTCTTACCACTATCCTTCAGTGCCAACTGAGGACAGAATGTGAGAATATTAGGGTTAAAATGACTTGAAAATACTTCAATAAGCTTAATGTTATTTGAACAATATTTAAGAATGAAAAATTAAATTTTAATCAGAGTAGCTCTTAATCTTTTACACTTTCAGGGGTTTTTTTGGTCTTGTTAACGTATTCTGTTCTCCAGTATGGATGTCTGATGGAGGAAGGATCAAGGATACTAGAGGGAAATGCAAGGATCTTTTATTTGATCCTTGTAGTTAGCAACACCAAAATTCTGAAACAACTAAATATTTTTGTAATCTTTTGGAGGAGTTTTTGGGAGGATAACAGATAAAATAGTAAGAACAAGCAGAGTTTGAGAAAAGCTGTACATTTATTATTGGGTTAATAAAAGAAACAAATTAGTCTTGTTTTGGAAAAAGGGCAGGTCTGTGGTCCAAGTGCAAGTTTCTCAAACAGACTTCAGTTGGACTGGAAGAGACTGCAGTGTAGCTGCATGCTGTGTAAGTAGGTTTTCTTTTAAAAACAACAAATAGTATTTATGGTGATTGTAGAAAGAAAATTGCAGTTTCAGTCCAGTTTGGGCATACAGATCTTTTCTTTGAAGTGCAATCAATACATTCGTTCAGAACATCCAAGTAGCTACCATCAGAGTCTTGGAATTGTTCTTTGGGGTTTTTTGTAAATTTATCTGAAGACCTGGAAAACACCAGTAACTGCCCTTTTGGTGATTTTCCTGACATAGACACGTATGATGACCTTTTCAGCATTCCTTTAACTTAAAAAACCCAACCAACCAAACAAAGCAATTATGCTTTTATAATATCAAATCTTGTTTCTCTGCCTTTTTTTCTGTTTTATTGCCTTTACTGACATCTCTATATTAAATCAACCTATAGTTAATTCGGCAATACTACAGTATGATGACACACAAGGACTCTACTCGTTTATATCCTGTTTTCTTTTTGAATATTACTGTACCTGCCTCTGCTGTGGATGTGAATGTAACACCTGATAAAACTCAAGTTTTGCTGCATTATAAGGTAACCAGAGTTTTACTCTGTTTTTGAATTGTCAGCCTTTTACTTATGTAAGCGTAATAAGGGCTTTGGGGAGTACAAAAATGTTGGAAGGTAAACAGTGCCCCCGGGTTTGTTTTGGGTTTTTTTAGTTACATGATAATTTGCCTTTGTCACTGAACTGTTTTGATCAAAAAGTACTGAACAGGCTAAATGGAGGATTATTCAAAATTAATTTCCCAGCTGATTTAAAAGGTTTTTATGCTGTCAAAAAACCCACTTGGTTTTCAGATGCCTTTATAGTGAGGGAAGCTAAATGGAATCAAGATATGTGTCTCTACAAAAATCTCATACTTCATATGTACACTAAGTTACCACTATTTAAACACCACATATGTTAAGGTGGGGATGGACAGGAGGGGAGTTGATTTCTCCTCAAACCACTGTTTTGCCATTATGTGTATAGATTAATGATGACATAATTTAAGTGCCACAGAAATTAGGAAGACTGTGTTGGTAATAACGTGGTTATTAAGGTACTTATTCAAAGTGAATATAGATAGACACAGCAGTCTGTGAGCCCCATTCACAAAACCCTTTTGTGTTTGTCTGTGTTAATCTTGTAAATGTACTGCCTGTTAAGTGCCACTTAGGAAAGTTAACACAGCATTCTCACATTTGATCCAGTTTTCCTTTGGCATTAAAAAAGGAGTGAGGTTTTCTTTTTTCCTTTTTTGTTTTAAATTTATGTCTATTTTGTAGGGGGTTGTGTGGTTTTTTTCTTCTTCATTTCCATCATTTGATGCAAAGCTGTCTTGGAAATATGTACCATTAAAGCACCTACACAAACACACTTGCATGATGTGGGATGTTGCTGGTGCACCTGTTTTGACCATAAGCTTCTAACTCCATATTAGGCAGGAATAGCTTTACCTGATAATGGTTTAAGCAGTCAGAACCCTGTTGTAAAGACAGCATTTAAGTGATTTTGTGTTACAGAGTAAACTAGTGAAGCAGAATACCTATCACAAAATATTTGAGCCTGAAGTTGAGTCTTTTTGATCATGTGTGAACAACTGAAATGCAATAATCCATCCAGATTTGTATGAAAAATACTCTGAATAAGATCACTTTGGATATTGTTCTGTATTCTCAGTATCTCTCAGTAACATTTTCAGGTGCACTTGTGTGCGTTTTCTGTTTTGTTTCCTTTTTTTTTTTTCCAGGAATCTGTCTTACTTGCAGTTGAAAATGTGTTGAAATCACTGTATGGGCCACTACCTGCTACAGTCCCTGCTGAAAGTAATAAAACAGATGTTACCTCAGAAGACATGTTTGTTCATAGAACAGAACAAACAGATGTGGCTGGTAATGAAATGGGACCATCTGGAAACGATGAGCTACATGCTCATACTTCATTCCTTTCACTCAGCAGTGATGTGCAAAACTGTCAAGCAGGAAAAAACACAGAGATCTGCTTAAATCATCAGAGTTTTTGTGGTGATAATGTACAAAGTCGCCTGGACAAAAGAGAGATTTCTAAGAGTGATGCCTTTCCAGACAGTTCCTTAAATTTATTGTGTGAGGAGGAACTGAATGGACAAAATATGACTGATAGTCAAAGCAACAGAGTTCCCGAAGACCCCAAGTCTAAGAAGGCTGATGATGAGCATCTTTTGAGCTTTGATAATACTGAAAAAATAGATAAAAATGAGGAAGCCTTAGTCCCTGAAGACTTACCTGAAATCTCTGCTGATAGTTGGAGTATGGGAAGTGCATTTAAAGACAGTCTTGGAGACAAGCTGGAACCTGTTCAGATTTTGATTCCTGAAGTTGTAGGAACAATTAATAAGCAAAAGGAACATACTGGAGAACAAAGCAATGATCCACATATCTCAAAGAAAAGCATAAAGAAAAAAAGTTTGATAAGTGAAAAATTTGGACATGTGACAGCTTATGACTTAATTAATAGTAGAATAATAAAGAAAGCAAAGTCTGCATTTGAAATTTTCACTCATGAATGTCGTCCAAAATTGATAAATGATAATCCAAAGACCAGCATGACAGACATCCTGCTGGAAATTGAAAAACAGTGGAAGAGTTTGAATGAAGAGGAAAGAAAGAAGTAAGTGTGCAGGCTGTGACTTGCTTCTAAATCTGGTAGCTACCAGAGTCACTTGCAGTGAATTAAAAAAATTGTAACTTTCCAGTTAGTTACGAAAAAATAGAACAGAAAAGGATTTTTGACTTTTCAAGATCAACATCAGTGTTGTGAGTTGTCATCTTTTGCTGTGTGCAATCATTTGATGCTGATTTGAGTTACTCATTTTGTCACTGCCATGCAGCAGTTGGGTAGGGACACTTTTGCTGAATGGTTTTTTGGAGATAACAGGCAAGAAAGTGGGCTGTGTGAATCCTGGAAATGTCTGTTTTCTGAGGGCTGCCTTTGCTTTGTCACTCCTGATGATCTGTGCTTGAAAACTAGCACGGTAATGGATATAGATACAGCTCCTCCAGAGTGTTTCCAACTTCATTGCTATAAAGTGAGGATTCTTTTTTGGGATCTTTAATACTTGACCATTTGGTAAACTCCTTTCCTCTAAATTTAGTACGTATCCCAACTCAGGCTACCTCAGAATTATAGTTGTAAAACCCAATCAAATGACACAAGGAATTACTTTTTCCCCTGACAGCAAATTGTAGTGCTGGTTCAGAGAGTACAGTACAGTTTGAATTTTAGTCTGTTTCAAACAAGGCCAGGTCTCTTTCTAGATTACAATCTGAATGGTTAAACTCCATATTCTTCTAAAATGAATTGTCACTGAGATTTTGAAAACTATCTGCAACAAAGGGAAATATATTAGGCTAATTTGGGGTTAGGGCTTGATTAGTTAAAATATTAGGTATATGTTGTCCTTTGTATGGAACTTACATTCTGGTAAAAGATGAATTAATAACAGATTCTGAGACATTCTAAGACAGTTTAAAAAAAGAAACACAAAACCTTCAACATTTTGTTTGTAAGTTTATAAACTGTAAACCACTATAGGGCACCACAGAGATGAGGAAAAATAGAAGTTTTTCTTCAACAGTTTTGCATGTAATTATTTGAATGCATATTATGATCGGTAGCAGAAAGTTTGGGAGATGAAAATTTGGTTCTGAATAACAAACTAATTGGAAGCAGTGTGAAAATAAGTTTCCTTCATGTTGTGGGAGCAAAGAGAAGGGAAGTAAGAAAGACCATTACAAAGGAAATTGTACTAGCTAAACAAGTGTGATTTTAACACCAGTGAGAGATTTGATTAGGAGTATTTTAAGAAAGAGAAGCTCTACCTGTTGCATTACCATTATTTATCTTTTTCTTTGAATGCTTGGCTTTGTTTGAAAACATCTGCTTTGTTCTGAATACCAGCTGTATCAAAGTAAAACCTTTTAATCTAGCTTCTGATGTACTTAACTTAAAATCTTACTAAGCAAACAACATACCGTGGTCACAAAATCATACATGTGACAATGTGTTTTGTCCATCTCTGCAGGAGCAGAAATAATAATTTAATAATAGAAATCTTCTCCAATTATATTCATGCTTTTAAAGAAATGAAACAAAAGTTTCTGCCAGCTGTTTCAGAAAATTTTAATTTGCTGTGCTTTAGCTTTTGAGATTTCATGGTTGCTTTCCTGGTACAACTGTTATGTTAAAGAGTGTGCCTACAGATTAACTCTGCATTAGTTCGGGCAGGAGACCTCTCTGGTGGTGAAGTCTCCCTTATTGTAGGACTGAATGTAGCATAGTCTCTTTATATATTTTCATTATATGTAGGATTGAATCCCATGAATGTTGAAGCAAATTAAAATTTTGCCACTAGTTGTATCCATACATTTCAGCTTTGATGTACCTTCTTTCCACTTTTAATCTCTTAAAATTGCTCAGGGAATATCAAATAGGAAAAGATACACAAACAACTTCTCCTGCAAAGCAGCAATCCAGAAGGACTTGTGGCAGAGAACATGAGTCTTGCCTACCAGAGACTCTGGATAAATTGGGCCACCTAGAGGTAACAGCAAATGTCTATCCATCAGGGCAGCCCAAGTGCCAGAGCTCTGCTGAGCACACAGGACCTCCAGCTTCATCCCTCCTTGCTGGCACAGCCCCACATTTCCCGAGCTCCAGCCCTCCATCCTTCTGTGATAAAGTCATGCCTTTTGCAATGGGTGTACATGGTTTCAGCATCTCTGTTTCTCTCTGTGGTTCCTCCAGCAGGTCTAAATTAATTTAAATCCCTTTTGGGAATAGCACAAGCAACAGATGTCTCGTAGTGACACAGGATGGCCTTTTCAAAACAAGCCAGCAGTTATTACACAACCGGAATGTAAAATGTTATGGTCTTTAGGTTACAATAGAAGAGGAAAGCTCCCATGCATGTCCATGTTGGCAGCGTCACATACCTCTCTGCTTTGCAAAGCCAGGATTCAATTTGTTGTACTCACTCTGCTCTTACTTAATACAGCTGGTCTTAATGTTTCTTGAATATCAGGCTCAGGTAGGAGTGGGAGAAATCCCTCCAAGGGCCATAACAGTGGCAGGAGTAGTTCCCCTGAAGGTGTAGGAAAGGTTCAGAGGTACACACACATTGTCATGGGACTAACAAATCACCTTGTCAGCACTCTACAGTAATTCTTCATGAGTATATTTGTGCCCTGGGAGAAATATTATTTCAGGTAGCATGGTCTTTGCTCTCAGAGTTTGCTCCAAATACTCAAATTTAGATTATTTGTCTTAGAAGGGCTGCGACATTTTATACTAAAAGGGATTTGTTGTATGATAATTATTTTGTTTGGCTTTAAGGTACAAGGGGAAAAGAATATATTGTGAATCCATTTTTCTAGTTAAACCAAAGCTGCCTTGAAACTAGACTTCATTCTAGTCTTCCACTCTGTCCTTAAACCCAGTTTTGCAAACTTCTTCGGCTTTAGGTTTTGTAGCTTCAGAAAAGGATCCTGAATTTACAGTCTTAATTCACAAAGCAGACAAGAAGCTGTTCTTGTAACACTTGTTCATTATATGTGCCTCTGTGGAAGGATTTTTAAAAAGGCAAAGATGTTCCCTCATAGTTTGTAAACCTGCAGATTTTCTGTAATTCTGAGGAAATGACTGATCTGATACTGATGTGTATGAATCTGCAAGACCCTCACAATCAAAGTTTGTAAGGCTAGAATTTTACTGATGGTAGTCTAAAATGACAGGCAAGTTAAGAGTTTCTTTGGAGGTGCTTGTGCTTGAGATGATTGGTGTATCACAGCATTACAACTGGGTCTATTCAAAACAAAGTATTTATTGATCTGGTCAAAGCTATAAATGAATTTGGGATAAAAAAAATTCTGTTCAAGTGATTTTGTCCATTCATTTTAAAAGGAGCAGATGTTTTTTATCTTAATGTTTGCTCCATATTTTCTGGGACATGATTTATTGCAAGAAACTATTTAAGCTGACTTTTTTAGTTAACTAAATATTGGTACCATATGTGGATGCTAGCACATCATAATTAATTGCAAATGGTGACCCTTTTGTTGACCTTAATTTTCCAGCATGCATACACATAATTGAATCAAACTGTTCTAGCAAGTAGCAATAAATAAATATGACCAGCTAAAATACTTACTTCCAATACTTATATATGATTGTACTATTTTTTTTTTTTTAACTGAAGATCAGGCTGCTTTGAATTGCCTTGTAGAATTCAGAATATTAAATAAGGGCAAAAAGAAGTAGTTCAGCAAATCATATCTTTTGCTTTCAAAAAGATTTATATGCAGTGGACAGGCATAAATCTGGTACCTATAAAAGTTTAGCTATCTCCCTGATGTTTATAAATCCATTCATGTTGTAGAGATACAAGTATGTGGTAGTGCTTTAACCATTTTGACAGCATTTAGGAGTAGCTTGTTATGGAGTGCTTTCTGAAAAATCTGTAAGTTTATTAGTTACATAATTCTGTGATAATAATAAATATCCTGTATTCTTACACTTTGGATGTCTAATTTTAGGCCATTTGAAATCAAATATGCTTTTGTTAAGTAAAGCCTGAGGCTTGTGAATTTGTTCAAGCTCCAAAATCCTACCCAGCCACATGGAGTCCCATGGAAGTCTGTAGAGCTCTAGAAGCTTAAAAGACTTTGTGAATTGAGCTGGATGTGCCTGTGACACTCGACTCCTTCCAAACCTGTATGTTTGATTGCAAATTAAACAGGGGACTGAGGTGAAAAGCAACTTACTGTAGATCTTTATATGTTGCAGTCTACACCTCCCCCTTCAGTAATTCAGGTTTTACTGGCTGTCACGATGAAGGAAAATTTCCAGCTTGTCCTCAACATGTAATGTAATCCAGGCACAGTCCCAATGTCCTGCCATCCCTGTCAGGGTGGAAAGCATATTGATGTGGATACTTTAGTGAACCATGAACATGGTTCTTGGCTGTTGAAATGGTTACCTTGCCTTCTGGTTTAGTATGTTAGGAGTTGGGGTTTGGGGCTTTTTATCTGATTGTGCTACTGGTTTGTTTTTTCTTTCAAAGTTATGAAATAAAAGCTGCCAAGGACCAGGAACGGTACGACAGAGAGGTCAAGAAAGTTAATGCACAGACAGGGCACCGACCAACAAAGGAGGCAGGAAAACAGAAACCCAAGCTGAAGAGTTCTGCATCTGACCAGCAGAAGCTTGACAAGATATTCCATGATCAGACTGAAAAGAAGGGAAAACTTGAACAGCCTGTGAAAGTTGTGACAGTGCCTTTTTCCCTGAGTTCCTGTAGACGTCACCTTCAGAGACAGGAGAAAAATGTCTCACACAAACAAGAGCTTTTCTTGATCCGTCGCCACAGTTGTCCTGATGTCTGGATATTTGCTACTGGAAAAGAGCTAAAGCTGCTGAATCCATATAGATTGGAAGAAGCCCTGCTGTGTAAAAGGTTACTGATGAACCATAAGCTCCCAGCAGAGAAACTGGACAACCCAATTATGTTAAGTGACAGGTATTGTACAAATATATATTGAGCAAAAATTTGCATGTTATTTGAAGTATCATTTGATAATTATTCACAGTAAACTCTGGCAAGGCCCTGTTTACTAATTCTGTGATTGTTGGTGCATTTGTTTATCCACAAGAACAGATTTTAATTTTTCATACTTTTATCTTGAAGTAATGGTCGTATTCCAGTTGAAAAAGTATGACTTTTAACCAATTTTATTGGTAGTGCAGCAAAGACAAATTTCTTTCCCCAGAAGACAATTAGATGCTCCACATTTTCAGAATGTCACTGTAGTTGACTAATCCCCCTGGGGTTAGGAAATGGCTGATAAAATTATTAGCACATGCCTAAGCTTGGTCACTCATTAAGATACATGAATAGTTCTGATGTTGTTTCTTTAAACAAATTGCTTTTTCAAAATAATTTAAAGGTCTTGATCATTCCTTATCACTTGCTACCTTTTTCTGTGGTTTCTTTGCACAGTTTTAGTTTTCACATCAAGGATTTTGGGTTTTAACACTTTGGGGATTTTTTTTTCAGTCTTATTGGTGGATCTCAGTATATGGCTGCTCTTTATAAAATGCAGAAGAGTTACCAGAGTTTCCATGGATCAGGGTATTTGTCAGATCCAAGGC
>JAOXXN010000102.1:7055389-7126866 GCA_026770055.1 Myrmophylax atrothorax
GTCAGATCCAAGGCTTGTAGCAAATGGATTCCAAATAAAACTGACAGAAGGTATGATGGTTTTAAAATCTTCTAGTTGTATTTGAGCTTGTTTCTTATGATAAAATGATTTAAATAATTGTTACTGTGGATCATGTTATTCGACATCACTGTGTCTTTTAAAGCATGAGCATCCCACCCTCCTTAACACTGAGATTTTATTCCTTGGCAAAGAATGTAATCTTCTGCACAGAACACTGAGTAATGGAAACTGATAACTGAACGAAAAAACTGTAATAGTATTTCAAAGAATGCTCTGGAGTCCATGTTTTCCTCACTTGTATTTTTTCTTCTTTTGTCAAAATGCTCAATGCCCATATCCTTAGTTGCCATTCCAACATAATTCAGACTAAACTGATGAGAATTCCTTAGGCCTGGCACCTTGCAAAAGCTCCTGCAAGTACGTGCTTTAGCTGACTGTTCCCCTGTGGTTGAGCAGTTGAAGAGGTCCAGTGAGGAGCTGCATCTGGTTAATGATGTACTTTCCTATTGGAGTTGTGTCACAGAGCCCAAAGGGGCCAGCAAGAGAGGCTCACAGGATCACCACACCTTTCCACAGGCTTTGATCCAGACTTTTTTTTGAGGGAGCATATTTTTCAATACCTCCACATTGATCACAGAATAAATGTGTTTCATGTAAGATACTTTTGCCTTAGCAAGAGACCTCAAATGTTTATACATTTTCCTGAAGAACAATTTATAGGGATGCTATTGGAAACCCAGGGGCAACCCACCTAGTGTTGGTTCTGCAGATCCTGAATTCTCCAGCAGAATTCCAAGAAAAGGGAGCGTCTTTGGGGGTAGTACCTAGCTGACAGCTCAGAGAAAAGATTCCCCATAAGAGCTGTTAGAAATGCTATAGCTTCACGTGTTACAGATCCCCACATATGTACAGTGATGACAGATGTGCTGTAACATATGGGATCTTTTAAGGGTAGGTACAAAAAAGGGATGTAGACCAACTTCTTCACTCAGAGGCTCTTGGGAAGGACAGAGCCTAAGCTGTTTTCCTTACTGAATAGTGCACAGCAAAAACACAGAATCTTCTTTCTCACTGACTGACTCTCTACATAAATAAAAAAACCTTTGTAGAAGAGGTGACCATGGTAATAATCTTAGAGCGAGTCATCAGGGAAATAAAGTGTGTACTGTAAGAGGGAGCTCTTAAAAGGTTTATTCAATCTAGCAAATTAAAAGCTGAGAAGGTCTGTGATATGTCCCTAGTCAAAAATGGGAGAGAGGGATTGTGGCTTAGCGTTTTTGCTCATGTACATTTTTTCCTTTTTGCCTCCTGATATTGTAAGTTTGCACAAAATCTAATAATTGTAAACTGGAAGTGGGTAAGTTCAATGTGAAGTTTTGAAGACAGTTTGGAGTCGACAGCAGAGGAGGGTTGTTGACCTGTCTTGTGGTGCTGGAGATGTCATGGTTTGACCCCAGCCAGCAGCTCAGCCCCACACAGCCACTCACTCACTACCCCCACAGTGAGATGGGGGAGAGATTAGGAAGGGTGAAAGTGAGGAAACTCGTGGGTTGAGATATAAAGACAGATTAGCAGGTAAAGTAGAAGTTTTGTGCAGAACCAAAACGAACCAAGGAATTAATTCACTGCTTCCTATGGCAGGCAGGTTCAGCCATTCAGGAAGAGCTGAGCTCCATCACCTGTAACAGTGATTTGGGAAGACGAACACCATCACCCTTCCTATTTCTTCCCCCAGCTTTATGGGCTGACCATGATGCCATGTGGTGTGGAATATCCCTGTGGTCAGTTGGGGTCAGTTGTCCAGCTGTGTCCCCTCCCAGCTCCTTGTGCACCCCCAGCCCCCTCGCTGGTGGGGTGGGGTGAGGAGCAGAACATGCCCTGCCTGTGTGTAAGCCCTGCTCAGCAATAACAAAAACATCCCTGTTTTACCAACACTGTTTCCACCACAAATCCAAAACACAGCCCCACACTGGTGCCTGTGAACAAAATTGGCTGTCTTGGCCAAAACCAGCACCAATGGGAAACAACTTTTAAGACAACTTGATCAGTTTAAGAGCGGAATTGTACACTGTAATAGCAAGGAACTCAACCCAGTAACTGGAAAGTAGGAACTGTCCTTCAGTCCTGTGTTCCTAAGATGTAAATTTAAGGAAATCTTGGTTTACAGTTAGTGAAAGTAAAAGTGCTTTGTGTGAACTATACAGGTTCAGGAGCCGTGGTCGTGGACTTGATCAGTGCCATACGGATAGCCCGGTGAAGAATGGGAATCTAATTCAGTTCTTTGTCCCAGTCTTCTATTTTAACTACTTGAGCGAAACCTTAATAACATCTGAGTCTTGTCAGTCATGTTTATAAGCTTCTGCTGATGACATTATAGCAGTTACAGCCTCTTTTATTAAAAGAGCATACCACTGCAGATGAAAGTAGAAATACCAGCATAAAATGGAAATTCTCCCAGCTTTTTTCCAATTGACTTAAGGATTTTTATTTAATACTTCACCAGTCCATATTTTTTCTTTTTTTTTCTCAATCTTGTCCCTGAAATATACTCTCTTCTACTAATACTTACTAAAGCTGATTTTTTAAAACACAGGTATTAATTATTAACACTCCTTATATGTTCTCTGAGAATTTCACTCTGCAATTTAAGGTTCTTTAATTCATAGATCCCTGTATGATCTTTACAGAAAGTGACCTGCAGACCAGGATTGATTTGTCCACTTAGACCTGAGTGTTCTGTAGGATTTATCAACTCTGAAAGAAAAATTTTGTCTCATAAAACATTCTTCATTATCCTTACAGAAGCATTTTTTTTTTGCTGCCTGAATTCACTGTCTCTTCTTTTGTTTTTTTTTTGAAATTCAGACACATCCTGAAAGCAGGGCATTCAGATGTTGTTGAACTAGAAGTTGCTTCAGAAAGGTTTTGTTTTTTCAGGCTATATTGTTCTTTTTGTGGGCCAGGGATTCCTACTTTGCATGGTGAAGGATAAAGTCACAGCTTGCTATGGAGAGGTGTCCAGAACAAAAATGTGCACTTGACTCACAGTAGCTGGAGAGTTTCACTGGAATCCCATTTCCTGTGCATATACCTTTGTAATTCATTTTTTTTCCCCACTTTTTTGATTAATTGGATCAGTCCTAGGATTTCCTTTTTTCATAACTGAACTATTGACTCTTTCTTGCTGTCAGGGTCCACTGTAGTATATTTGAAGGTCAGTACTTCCCTTTGAGACTTCAGCCCTGACATGGTCACATTAGATGTTCCCTTCTGATTGCTGGTTGATTTCTCATTAATAGCCATTAGTGCATGGCTCCCTGTCTCATCCTGGGCAAAGAGTTTTATTTTTTGTAGTAGAAAGTTTCCTTTTTCTGGCAGAGAGATCCTCTTTTATGTCACAAGCGAAGATTCTGTTCTTCACCTTTGCATTTGAATGGGAAAGTGCTATTTTGGGCAATTTCCTCTCGCAAAATAATGAGCCTTTCTTTTGTTCTATGTGAGCGAGTCTGTGATGCCATCGATAGCTCTAAGATACCTTCCAAAACAAGGACAAAAGAAACTTAGCTGCTCCAGTTCAGTGTTTGGCAGTTTTAATCACAAAAGAAGAGGCTTTCCTTGACCCATGGTGGTCTCTGAAAGGGGACTGTTAGTCTAGTAGGTTGCACTGATTATTTGTTTATATCTCCACACATACTCTGCCAAAGAGGAAGAGAAGGATCCAGACAGTTGCTGCCATTACCATATATTAAGGTACTCATAATACTAATTTGGAATGCTGGACCTCTTGCTTTGGTATTGTGCTCCTCACTAGGACAGTTTCCTAGATGATTATAATGACTTCAATATAGGACCACAGATTAATTCCTTGTTTCTTTCTGCTTTTGTGGTGTTTTACAGAACTGACTGTTTATTTAACAGCAAGAAAAACTAAACATCTTCCTTAATTTGGAAAATGACTTTGGTAATTCCCATGTTGTGTTGGGCTTTCATCTCCACTGATCTTTTTAAAAAATACTTCTTTGCTGTTCAAATTCCTACTTTTCGGCAACTCGTGGCACAGAGGGGCTTGTTATAAAGATTTTGATTCTGGTAGTTGCTTACTTGAAAAAACTGCCACCTACATAGTATTGGGTTTTCCTTATTTGGATGGCTTGTCTGGAAGGGGCAACATCAGTTATGGGATAAAACCAGTAATTTATTAGTCTTGCACTGTATTTGGCAGGTCTTGGGACTAATACTCAAAAAATTGAATCTTATTCCCTCACAGTGCTTTTAATTCATAGAAATACAGCTATACACTTTAATGGCCAAGACCTTTTAGCTTGTGGGATGGCTCTGAGTTTTAGCTACTCCAGTATCTTACCAGGAGTTTTCCTCACAGGCCTGCCATGGACATGTCTGAACCCCAGGGCACCACCTGGCACCAGATGCACTACTCCCAGTAGGTTTTTGAAAAGTCTTCATTAGGTGCTCTCTTCCTAACAAGAACTCAGTTCCATATGAAATTTTGTTCTTGTTCTGTCATTTTAGTGGAAGAGCCATTTGAACTTCCTGCAATGTTTTCCTTTTTAACAAATGCAACCTTGGATGTTTATTTTTTTTTACAAGAGTGTGGGAGTTCCAGTCCTTACCTGCCTGTTTTTTTATTTGAGAATGAGTCTGCCCTTTGAATGTGTTCTTGTTATAAGACAGAAAGGTAATTTACCTTTATCCACATTGTTCAGAGACTCTGTATGACTTCAGCCAGAGTTGTTCCAAGTATCCCAGATTTTGGAAGTGCCCCATCTTCTTCATGTTTTCAGTAGACTAAGATCTTTGGTATTGTCTCTCTTTATATTGCCTCTCTTTATATTAATTGCTCAGCAGTCTAAGGAGTTTTCAACTAGATTTTTCTCTGGATAGCTGACAGTGAAAAACATGTTGTGAAATAGCCCAGAAAATGCTTCTTGCTGTCAGTATGTCAGTTAGGCAAAATCAATGGTTTCTTTGTGGAATGTGCCAGTTGTTGTAATTTGCAAAGCTGTAACGCAGAGCTCCAGTCTGTCTTCCACTGCTCTCCCACCCCCTCATGTTCTGGCTTTGCTGAGGCTTCAAGTGATGCTACCTTTGGGAGAGCAGTCTGTTTGCTTTTGCTCAGTAAAGCAAATTACTTAACACTCAGTGTTCTGGGATCTGCCAGGCATTTGTTTGCTCACGGTAACCCCGATGTGCAGAGAAGCATTTCAAGAAGTAAGATGGATTACTTTCTGTCCAGCTCTTCTTAAGATGTGTTTGTTACATGTACCTTCATTGCACATCTGTCTGTCTGCCCTTGTGAAAGTCCTAGAGAGAGATGTGAATTCTTGGCTGGAGAGGAACTGAGAACAAGGAACACCTTACCTGGCTGTGTATCAGTGGTTGGCCTTGGGCTGTGCTCCCGGACAGGCTTTTACGGTAGAATTGTCTGCCTCATGGAATATGTGTAGCCAATGTATGGATATACAAAGAATG
The DNA here is from genome assembly GCA_026770055.1 of Myrmophylax atrothorax. Classification (NCBI taxonomy): domain Eukaryota; kingdom Metazoa; phylum Chordata; class Aves; order Passeriformes; family Thamnophilidae; genus Myrmophylax; species Myrmophylax atrothorax. The sequence continues at coordinate 7,060,901 of JAOXXN010000102.1, forward strand.
TGCTTATGAGGCTTCAAAGAGCAATCATAGGTAAATAACTGGTCATTCTTGGTAATAAAAGCTGCCTCAGCTCTTGTAACCCACCAGTGGAAAATCAGGCTGCTACTTAATTTCAGTGTGATTTTGACCATAAACAAGAAGATAGACAGTGTTATAGTGACACCTAATATAGGTGGCAGCTGGAAGGAAACAGTTTTTCCTGGCCATCAAGAAGGAATTATCCGAAGATGATTGTAAATGCTTTGTTTGGAAAGAGAAAGGGGAAATTTGTACCAATGAGAAATCCACATTTTTAGTCATTTGAAAGCTAGTTTATTTGTTCATGGAAATATTTTCTTTGGAAGTTGCAAAGTATTTCATAGAAACTACCATGGAAACTGCTTGAAGACTGCTGTTTGAATACTCAAAAATCTTAATGGAGATTTTGTTAAAAATTTACAAGTACAGTGAGGCTTGGACATCTGCTTATATCATCAAATGTTGCCAATATCAGTTTCTGCAAAGACTTGCAGATAAATACTTGTTAATCAGCACATGATGGGCTACTTTGCAGTTTAGAGAATCTAAGCAGAAAAGGAGAATGGCACACAAACAGAAATACCAAAGAAGACAACTTCCCTTAGCAAGGATTTGTACTGTTTGTTCTTATGTTAAACTCTTTAAAGCCCTCTTTGCCTTTCCGATTAATGAGCAGAATGGTGAAGTCAAATCTGTCTGTCAAAATTTGCAAACGGAACAGTGGCTATTGGCAAAACTGAAGAGTATGTGTAGGAAATGTTTTGCAAATCCAGAACCTCACTGTCATAAAATTTTAAAAGGAAGCACTGGAAATATGAGCTTTTAAACTGAAAATCTAAACACTTGAAATTCAACAAAATTTTGTGTCCTGTCTTTGGTAGCAAATAGAGAGGTGATTATTGAAAGGTTGTCAGACTAAGTTCTAACTTTAGAGAGAAAGCAGCCTAATCAAATGGTCTGGAACAGTTCCTCAAATCTAATCTTCCATTAAAGCAAAAGTGGGACAAAATTGAAAAGAAAAGAGCTGAAGGACATTAAAGACTTTTATCTTTTTCTCCTGTGTCTCACTGGCAGGAAATTCTGTCAGAGTATGTCATCTTAGCTCATCTTTAATAACTGGCAAACTTTAAGATCATGTAACACTTTGCTTTAAGCTGAATCTGGTCACAGATTCACAGCAGTACAGAAAAATTTGTCTGTGCTTGATGGCTGTGATTAGGGAAAGGCAGCGTGGAAAAAGAAGAGAGACAAGGTTGGGTGAAAAATGAAATAAAGTTTCAAATGTAAAGCAGTGTTAAATATTTATCTGGAAGAAGGTTATGTGATTTTTCACATGGGGGATGAGAGGTTCTTCCCTATATCGAATTCCCACTCGGGTCAAAATATCTCATGCCATGAAGCTTAAAAAGGCCCAACAGTACAATTTACCTGGTGACACACCCATATTTGGGAAAAGTTTCAAGCTGCTCAGTCTTCCTGTTCATCTCTGCTCTTGTTTAATGACTGTCAAATAAACAGTGCCTGGGCATGCCTCATTCTACCAGCTAATGAAAGTACATTGTGGTGACTTATGTTGCATTTGTATTTTCTCTCACTTCTGAAATATTTCACATTGTTGTTTGGATTAGGAAGAGGAATTAACCCTTATCACAGTTCATTAGTATAATCCCCCTTGGAGCAACCTATTTGTCTCCAGCTCTTCTGAATTTATAAAAATCCTTTGTGACTTGGGCTGACTGTAATATATCCTTCCTGGGGTCATTACAGGAGAGTGGATTTTCATTTTGAATTATATTTTTCCATGCTCTTCTTGTGAAACTCTTTACTTGTTAAACTTGCAGTGGTGGAAAAGGGAAGGTGGGTGTGTGGGTTGGGTTGAGGTTTCTGTGCACCAGCATGAATGAGAGTAGGGGGTTCTGAAGGTCTGTGTGACCACCAGGGAATTTGCTTCTGGTTGAGAGTGGGAGAAAATTTAGCTGTATGGGAGCAACTTCCTTCAACTTTTTTGCAAGTCATGTGAAAAAGAAAGTGAAGTGAAATCAATTAATCTTCAAAGCTTGAATTAATATTTGATTAGGAAGGCTGTTTAGATGTTTTATTCATCATTCCTTCTCAGAGTGGTACCTGCTGCAGCACTGATACCACATGAATGATTGCATGAAGTCAGTCATAGAGCCTTCAGGGCTTGGATTTTTCCTCAGCTGTGGTAGGAGAAAAAACTGCTTTTTATTTCAGTAGCAGCTGAATTTGTTATGATAACATTTGAACTCTACAGATGTTTAAACCAATTATATAGGAAATAGTGCCAACAGTCTGTTTCAGGTTTTTTCCAACTAAATTGTGTTTTATTGCTAGCTTCTACTTTAATTTCATGTATGTTTAATTAAAGTCACAGAAGCTTTAATTAAAGCTGTGCTCAAGACGGGAATGCTGCAAAATGTTTTAAGCATTAAACAGTGCCAGTTAGGATTTGAATTAGTATAAGCTGAGACATCTGTGATGTGAATAAGCACACATCATCATACTGAAACATTGTACAAATAAATGCTTATCATTCCAAGGGAGGAGCAAATAAAGTTTCCTAATTGTATTGAATTTGTGAGTCTAATTTACTAAGTGGCTTTACATCAGTTTAATTTTCTATTAATTGCTCCAGAATAGAAGTTTAAGCAGTGCATGAATTACTGTTTTGTTTTTTGTATTTTCAGGTGTTTCAACTACAGAAAGTCACCTGGAAATAGAAGGGATGGCAAATTGTCTGCCATATTATGGTATTTCTGATTTGAAAGAAATTCTGAATGCAGTAGTTAATGGAAATGCAAAGGAAGTACATGAATGTAGGCCTCTCAAAGTGATTAATTACTTGGAGGTAAGACGGAAGTTGCTTTTTAGTAATAGCCAGCTAAACATATAGTTTAATTCCTTAAATAGCTTGAAAATCTTCCTTCAGCTTTCTGTTTTAATTAATGTCATTTTGTTCTAAGCAGAAGTTACTTTTGAAAAGGAGAATGTCATATCCTCTCTGAGGTACAGGTTCTGCATTGGTTACCAGAATAGTTCATCAGACATACCCAAAGCCAGTCATTCAGTGTGATATAGCACATGCTGAAAGCTGATGTTCACAAAGTGATTTTTCAGACTAGAAGAGCATTTCTCTGTGTTAGAACACAGAACTGCCATAGAATTGCTTTACAAAGTCTAGAAGGCAGTTGAATCCAGACCAGTCATCTCAACTTATCTCTTATATAAATAAATCTAAGATGGAGTTATAAAATGATTTAAGCTAATAGTTTATGGAAAGTAGGTCCTAATTGAAGCTAAATTCTTGTGTAAACCTCAGTGAGACATATATTGTGAAAATTGGAAAGTGCACCTTTTCCATTTAAGAAAGAATAATTCCTATGATTCATTCAAGGAAAGGGCAGAGATAGATAAGTGGTTATTACTTTTGCCTGAAAAGCAAGCTGTCACTGGAATTAAGACATTGAAGCAAAAAATGAAGCCTCACATGCAGTGAACCCCATATGCCTGTGCAAATGTTTGTAGTTGGGTAATGTCAGTAACTTGTGTGGTTCAGGGAAGCACATTCTGACAACCAACAGTCTTGTAAGTCCACTTGGGAGCGTAGGGGAAAATCTCAGACAAAGTTAGAAGACTCAGATTAAATCAGTATCAATGCTGCTCGGGCTTGTGTGATACAAAGGGAAATTTTATGCCACATCCAAGCGGGAAGAACATCACTGTGGAATGTTCTGTACCCTGGAAGGCTGCTTCTTTAAGCATTGCCCTGCTCTTTCTTCTGCTCTGAATAGAGTGGACTTACATGACTTAAGTACAGAAGAGATGGCAATGACAGGAAGGCCCATCTTGAAGGAGGAACCAAAATCCTGACAACTTTTTTGAAGTTGCTTAGTTATTTGAGGGTGGGTGCTTTAGCTGTAGCTGCTTTCTGGTATTGTGAGATAACTGGATGCAATAGACAGCAGTAAACACAGTATTAATCTAAGGTTTCACTATAGTATTTTTCAAAATTTGTTTAGCTGACTGTTTGACTTAATTTATGTTAGTTCTCAAGTTTGTGGTGTAGAATGTGTCTTGTGAACTGGTAAACATCTTCAGCTGATGCTGGAAATGAGTGATGTCCACAGGAAATAAGATCTTCAGAAACACAAAGCATCTTGCAAGAGGGGACTCCAAAGGAAAGAGATTGCAAACGTGACCAGGAGACTGACTGTGCATGATTCCATTGTAGAAATGTCATGAACTGACCAGTAAGATTTGTTTAGAGTTACATTTAGATTTCTGGGATTCAGAATATTTTTCAGGAGAAAAGAATGACCTTTAAATAGTGAGTGCTTAATTCCTGCGTTCTGGTAGCCCCAGGTTGATGTGCTAAGAAGTGGTACTTCAAAACTATTGGGGGTTTGTTTTTGTTTTTCATTTCCACAGGGAGAAGCAGTACGTTTAGCTCGGCAGCTGCCCTTACATTTGTCAAAAGAAGATGTACAAAACACAATTTACAGGATGAAGCAACAGCTTGGAAAGGAAAAGAAAGGCTGTGTTCACGGTCGTCCTTTTTTTCATCACTTAACAGATATTCCAGAAGTTGACAAGCATGACTCCATGGAAATTACTCAGTAAATGGAACATTTTGTTTGGGGTCATAGTTTTCTTGCTTAATTTTCATCATTACTCTGTATTTTCAGTATGTTTTGTGCAAAGCTTTTGTATAATAACTTTTCATTGTCATATGTTCACCTCCTAGAGAATTTTATTTAAATTCAAATGCTATTTAAAAACTGGAAATAAATACTGTAGAGAAACTACTCATCACTATTTTTTTAAAGGATTTATTAAAGAAATGTTCTCAACTGGTTTCATCCTTTTCTTAGTACTGCAAGTTTAGAAAACACCAGTATGTCAAAATTGTTTAGATGTGAAGTGGTTAGAAGTTGCTTTCAACAGAGCATGGCAAAGTTTACTGTACTAAGGATATCAGATGTTAATTTTCAAAGGAATGGCAGATACCTGTATTTAAATATGGCATAGGCATATGCAGTTATTATAGTTAGATATTTATGGTGTTGTATTTCTATTTGAAAATTCTTAGCTCATGTAAATAAGTATTGAAGTGTCCAATCTCCTAAAGTTACACACTCACAAAATAGTGATCCCTAAAAGTATAGTACACCTTAAAAACTTCAGATCAGCAAAAACTGGCCAGTGACTTGAAAGGATCAGAGTCCCAGGAGCCCAGGTTAGCACTGGAATCAGATGCCCGTGGATGTGTGTTGGTGCAGTGCTATACACAACACAACCTGTTTTGGGGTGGGAAACATAAACTGCCCTCACTCGGAGAATGTGGCATAACTAGGGCACAGTCTGCTACAGAGAGAGATACTGGTTGTGGTAAACTGGTTCATTCTCTTTCTACCAGGACACAATACTGCTCTGTTTCAAGCAGGAGCCTACTTCATAAAGCTGCTCCATTAGGCCTTCTGTGTATAGCAGATGCAGTGTCTCTGGAGGAGTATGTTTTAAAAGTTTCAAGAAAGGTAACCTGAAAATTCCTGTCCATCCCCAGCTGTTCAGTTGTTGGCACTATGAAAAGTTGGTGGTAAGACCTTTGTAGTGTTTCTATGGCTACTGGATAAATGGTTGAAGGCTGCTGAAAGGCCCAAGTGCAGCTACTTTGTGGACAGGAGTGTGGGACCAGACAAGCAAATGTACAGCCTGAAAAGGTACATCACTGGTCTAGTGCTCTGTATCAAACAGTGCTGAACTGGTGAAGTAAGTTAAGAAACCACATCACAGCAATATATGACAACATAAAAATTCTAATCTGGAAGGTAATGATTGTCTTTTTAATGGGGCCTGTTGCAAAGGACAAGGGGTAATGGTTTTAAAATGAAGGAAGGTTGATACAGATTAGGTATAAGAAAGTAGTTTTTTACAGTGGTGGTGGGGAAACACTGGAAGAGATTGCCCACGGAGGTGGGGGATGCCCCATGCCTGCAAATATTCAAGGTCAGGTTGAATGGGGCTCTGATCAACCTGATCTAGTTGAAGATGCCCCTGCTTATTGCAGTGGGATTGGACTAGGTGACCTTTAAAAGGTCCAACTCAAAATATTCTGTGATCCTGTGATTATGTCTTTATGCCATTAAAGTTTATCCTTTTCATAAAGAGCAAAGGCATGAGCAGCATATCTTTCCAGGCTCAATGGTGAGCAAGGAACAAGATGAGAATGTCACTGATAAACTGGACACTTGTTGGCTGTAAATGTCACTCAGTGCAGAAGATGTGAATTTTTAGAATCGAAGTGAGAAGGTGGATGGAGACAGAGGAAGGAGACATGACTCTTGGCTCCGATGGGGAAACAGGATCCCAGCCTTGCAGTGGATGCAGAAGGTTATAGTTTGTTTATTTTTATTCTTGTTGGAACATAAACTGTGAGAGTTTAGGGAGTAGCCATTACAGTGAGAAAAGCCAAAGGCAAGCTGGAGAAGTGAAATTTATCTCCAGTCTGATTTTTCTGGAACTTAACTTAATATGTGCACCAATTCTAGTCAGTTGGGAATATAATGTAGTATTCACAGAGATTAGTAATTGCTGTTTCTTTTCCATAAGGTTAGATGGCTGTATCATAATTACACTGAGGCAAATGCTAGTATCTTTGATAACACTTTCATATAATAGTACCATTGCAGAGGACAAGTTGTTTAGTAGGTATTCAGGCCCTAGATTGAGGACAAAAAGTGATTGGTAAATGGGTATTCACAGGTGCAGCACTGGGTTCAGTTGCTATGAAATCAAATTAGCATCAGGATTTTCAGTGGATGCAGGTGCACCAGGTTAGGCAGTTGCAAGGTGGGTCTTCCCTCCTTCCCTACTTCCTTTTTCTTGGGTATGTTTGCTGTTCTTCAGAGTCGCTGTGGATTTCTCCGTCAGGTAGGTGTGTGTACAGTTTGTTTCTGTCTCTGTGGGACACTGGTGGATTGTTGTGTGGTTGGGTGGCAGCAGCAACTGCTGTAGTATGGTGTGGGAGCTGTAGGTCTGGGTGTTCTCCCTTCCACAGCACTTGTGGTTGGGAGTGCAAGCTGAAATGATGAGTTACACGGTTACTCTGCTGATGGGAGATGGCTCTAGAGATGGTGGGTCTCTCCTTGCATTATCCAGTGTGGACAAAAAGAAATGTTACTTTACTGTTTCTAGAGATGCTCTCAGTGATGCCTCCAGTAACTCATCCTGTTTATGTTCCTTGTTTAAACAGAAGTACCCCAGTTCTGGGTTCACAAGTGTAAAAGAAGTCAAATGGTGCACCTGATGTAACACTCCTCAAAACAAAAGGCACATCAGCTTCCTGCCATTGCATCACCATGGGGTGCAACTCGGTTGCGCTGTTACACAATGAATCCCACGCGGCTCTCGGGGGACCACACAGAGGCTGCCTGTCCTGCAGACAGTCAGTCAGCCTGTCTGTCCCAGGCTCTGGTGGCTGTTCCAAAGGAACAGAAGACCTGAAATGTGCAGTGCTGAGTGGACAGGCTTATTGAACTTGACCTCTTACATCAGAGGAAGAAGCAGCAGAGCAGGCAGGATGTGGTGGGTGCGTGTCCCAGTGATGAGCGGGCGGCAGCCACCCCGTTGTCCCCACACTGTGCCCACGCAGCTGGTTCCCCTCGAGTGGCCTGGCTGGGGCATTTCAGGGACTTCTCGTATTTGCGGTGCCCTCTGCTGGCATTTCGGTTTTGTACGATTTTGACTAAAATGAGAGTAGGCAGGTCTGATGCTGGCCATGGATGAGCATCATTCCTTCCTCACTTTGTGTCACCAGTAGGTCAAAGTGTTCCTGCCTACCATGCTTCTCATGGTGTGCATGTTTGCTTTCCTAAAACATGCCCCGTGCAGGTAGCAGTGTTCCCTAGGGGAGTACTGGGAGCTTTCCTAGGGGAGTACTGAGAGCTTTCCAGACTAAAACATGATCTCATAATAAAACTTGCAAAACCCTTTGGTTTTTGTAGCTTTGCAATTTTCAGAGGAACTTTTGTGTGGTCAGTTTGGGCAGGTTCAGTTTTCATAGTGTGTTTGCAGCTCAGGTGTCCAACTCTCCCAAAGTTTGAAGTTTCATATTATTTTAATGGGAAACTATTGAATGTCAATTTTCTTTATAAATGCAGAAAATTCTCATACAAAAAAAAATTATTTTTCCTTCCATATAAATATGAATATAAACATGAAATAGAAGTAGCATCTTTTACATATTTCTTACCTGAATGTAGTAGGAATCTTAATAATCTTTCTGTGTCCTCTCCGTTAAGATGTGGTGTGTGTGAAAAGTTTTGGAGCGTTTTTAGTTGCTTTTTTCCCCCTTAGTATGAATAGTAGCAGTTCAGAGAATAATAGCAACACAAGAGGAACACTTCACTTATTTCAGGAGCACTCAGCAGTCATTGACAACACCAACATCTATATCGTGTAATTTGTGATTTGCTAAAATAGATTTTTTTTTCTCTTTTTACATATTCTGATATGGAATATTTAAAATATCTAGCAATAGAATCAATACTCACAAGCAAAACTCCCTTTAGTTTTACAAGCATACATTCCTTGATTTCAAGGGTGTAATTCTTTTTTTCCCTGCAAACATGCTGGTACTACTTTTATGAATGTAAGCATCAATGAGCAATTTTCTGGGGTTTGAAAGGGTTATAATATTTGGTCTTCAGAGTTTTTTTAATCTTCTGTAAAGCAGGTCAGTCTTTTGTAGTGGGGTTTGGTTTATTTTGTTAAATAAACTTATAGTTCTGATTTAGTTCTTTGGCTGCAATAGCAATATTGAAGGATTCTCGAGAGTTTTGTTTCTTTTGTACCCAGCATTTGAACAAGCTGGGTTAGCAGTTACAAGAAACCTAAGGTACATCCATTTAAGTTTGCAAATGGAAACCTACCAGAACTTGCTTTTATTCCCCACCCCCCATAAGTATGGAGTATCATATCTGAAATTATGGAGATTATAAATGTGGAAATGTTAAATCTTTTGTTAATGGCTTCGAATTAAGCACACATTGTTGCAGATGATTTGGAGTACTTATTTAAAGTAAATATACAATTTCAAGCTCAATTATCATTCATAGTTTAACTGAACATAGTGAGATATTAGGTCTGTGAATTTGATACAGTGTTACTTCATAATTATGATGCTTTTTTACAGTAAATTTGATATAGAACAGTTGCTAAAGGAAAGCTGCTGAACAGTGTGACCAACCGTTTTATGGGACACATCTGGTGCATTAGTTCAGGATGTGCAGTGCAGAAGAACAGAGCCTTTTGCCCAGAGTGAGAAGGAAGCTAACTCCACATGTATATGTTTGGTGGACATGCAGAGAGGTTAAACAATTACGAGTTAATTGTGTAAGGTAATAGGAGGAGTGTTTGCAATGCCATTTCAGAATAGCTAAGGGAGAAATGGAGGAGAATTATTGTTTTAAAATCTCAAATGAACGGTTTACACCTGTGAATGTTACATTTGGAACAGCTGTTTCTTTTATTATCAGTAAACAGATGCAGATTGTAATGGAATGTTTTAAGCAATATGTTAATCCTGTCTTCCACTACCTAATATTTCCCAAATATCATGATTAAATATTAACTGTAATGCTGCTGTCATCTGTAGTTAAAGAATATTTACTTATTATTTTAATCACATTATCTGAAGTTGTACATGTTTATCCCAAGTTATTGTTGCCTTTCATCAACCCAGCCTAAGTCTTTTTGCAGATCAGTAATTTTATTGATGATTTCCTTGTACTGAATCACTCAGTATAGCAACCCTGACTTTGGTTTTGCTTGAAGATTTGTTTTTTATTTGTAATTTCACCCTGAAATGAACCAAGCTGTGTTTATAAAGGGAGAAGAAAATTGCTCTTGAGGGCCTGGGCTAACGTGCATTTTAGATGAATTCTATATGAAGTTGATTACAGGTGAAGCTTTGCCAGAACATGCTCAGTTAGGTGAAGCATCGCTACTGGGATAGTACCAATCAGGTGGTAAAAAAGAGGTTCTTGTTGAGTGCACAGATTTTTTTTTTCTGAGAAAACAGTTTTAGTTCACTTGTTTTCTTATGAGAAATGTGTTGTTCTACCAAGGTTTTGAAATAAAGAACAGCTATGAGTCTGACAGCCTCTTGGGGAAAAAAATCTCAAACCTGCAGATACAGTATCACATGTAGATAGGAAAACCCCCGAAACTGAAGTTTCCTAGGAACCAGTACCTGCCACTCAGATGCTCAAAGGTGGCAGTAGTAGTTTTTTATCTGAAAAATATATCTGTCTTAATTTTAGAATTGTAGTATCTGTAAATATTCTAAAACATGTAGCGTTTCAGTGAAATGATGTGTGATTGTAGGGCATTACTGACTCACACTCCAAGAACGGAAGCACAGAAGATTAATACTGTATAACTTGTTTGGCAGATTAGTTTTCAGGAAATGTAGAGACCAGTGAATATGGCAGCTGCATTATTAAAATACTGTATTCAAGCCCAGGTCAAATTGTTCATTCATGCATGAAGTAACTCAGCATTAATTGAATCATTGCATTTTTTAGATATTTTAGATCACCGATATTCTTTGCTTCAGCACTTGAAATGCCTGATAAATTACAATATTCACAAGGAGAAAGCATTTGGACAAAGGAATGCTTTATAAAAGCATTCATATGTGAGTGTTCAGTTGTCAGGTCAATGAGTAAGAAAATTGCACTGATAGAACTAAGATTCTGTCATAATTCTAAGACAGCCTATTTGTGGAGGATTTTAAAGATTCTTAGGTAAAACTATCTAAGATGATATAAAAATAATAAAGAGCTTATGTCTTTTTTTTGTTCTTGTTAGCCTGGTACTGCTTATGTTAGATAAATGAGAGATGTTCCCTATGAAGGGTAAGAGAGTTTATTTTCTCAATTAAAAAAAGGAGGGGAGGGAGAAACCCACTCACATTCATTAAGTAGCTTTACATGAGTCCTGTCATCTCACTTCAAGAGAATGGAAAGGAAAATTCTTTTTGAAATAATTTGGATTTTTCATATAAAATAGTTTTTGAAAAGCAAATAGTTCCAGCTCTGAGGAGGGAATATAGGTGGGATTCTTATCAAAGTTGGCCAAAACAGACTACTAGTAGTAAATAGATTATTTCTAAGGAATATGCTGTTGGATTTATGTTCTTCACTTAACAGGCAGAGTTCAGCTATTATTTAATAGGTTCACATTCCTGACTTTCCCTGACACCTTAGGTGTGCGTAATTTAGCACAGGAACTTGTTAATAGTTATTAAGACAAGTGAAACTGTAGAAAACTGTTCCCCCCTCAGAGGAATTCACAGAGTTACTTCTCCCACGAGATAGCCTTCTCTGTTGCAGAACCTTTGCCTAAAGCTTCACATTCAGCTTCATAATGCCCTTTTCCAAAATTGCTTGCCCCAGATCCCAGTGCCATTTAGGGGAGCTGTACCTCCTCTGCTTTATTTACAATGACCTTTGAGCAACTGAAAATGCTGCCAACTCCTTTAGGAAGTGTAGTCTTGAAATTTCAATTTTGGTGTATATCTGCAGATAGTAAACATGATTATGCATCAACTAGAAGAGGAGTATAATGGATACTGACCTTTTAGAATAATAACATTTTATACTCCTAGTGAGCTTCCCTGTAGAACCTGAAAACACACCACCTGAGAGTGCCGCCTCTAGATTATATAGAAACTGAAGAAACAGCTCAATCAGCCTTGAACTGGATGAGCAGTTTAAAGGGGGGCAAAATCCCAGTTCTGCAACTCAGCTTCCACTGTTGTAAGTGCTTTTTACTGTGATAAGCATGAACCTGGTGGTTAATGGGTATGTGCGGTTCATTCTTGCCTGAGTGTGAACTTCTTGTGGAGTCCTCAGGACTGTACAATTTCTGACTCTATATTACTCCAAGTCATCAGGAGTTATGCAGCTTTTCATTACTGTTGTGTCCTGTTTCTTCTGAGTTTATTTAGGTGCCATATAGCAACAAAGTGCTGTGTTGAGTTCTTTAATCATACAAAGTAATGAAGGTTTCAAGCACAACTGCAATTTAAAAAAAAAACCAACAAACCTGTGTGGATGCAGAATTAATCTAAAATCAAGTTGATCTAAGGAAAGGCTTAAATGATAAAATACATTGTAATAACAATCTTGTCAGCCTAAGTCTTTTAACTGTAGCTTAAAAATCTGGAGCAAGTATTTTGGCATAGCAGTTTGTTGTAAGGAAGATTTAATAGCTTGTTATGTCCTATTTCTATAAACAGAAGTCATTTGGAGTTCAGCAGATATATTTAGAATCAGCATTTGTGCTGGTAGTTACAAGCTGAATAAAATAATCTTTGAAAAGCTCAATATACAGAAGGGAATATGCAGGTTCAAATGTACCTCCCAACTAGTGCTCTTTTAAAAGCCTTAGACATTTTCACAAACAGGAACCTACAAAATTTTGTATTGCGTTTATTCTTTTATTTACAAATCTTTTGGATGATGAGTTTCTGTTGTGTGCAAATGTTAATAGTTTTAAGAGAGCTGTGCGGTTGCTGCTGAACTACAGGTCTGTGCCTGCACTCTTCCCTCTGGCAAAATTCCCTGATCTCCATGGAGGGAGATTTCCCTGACTCAAGGAGCACAGTGTAAGGCCCAATGAAGTGGACAGCCAGAAGTTCTGGAGAGTCTTCTCCGCTTTTGGCTGGTTTGGGACAAATATCAGTAGACATTTACATTGAGTGATTTGTAATCTAATCTCTGATTTGTTGACTTCAAGGTATGCGTGACATCTGAGAAACACATGCAAAGTCCGTTTAAGTTATGAGTTTTATAGCAAATAGTAAATGAAAACCATGTGACCTTTTGGTCTTGCTGATCATGTGCATAAAGATGTTAATCTGTTGACCTGTACTAATCACAGTATCAGGGGCTCTTGCTCAGGGAATAGTAAGCACAAGCTCTTGCATATTTGTTCTTCTACTGTGCCTTTTTTTATTGAAAGAATTTTGCAATTAAAATGTTTGTAATCACACCTTGGTGCAATTTTTGCGTGTTTTGTTTTGGAAAAGATAAAAGCTTTTTTCTTATGAAGTTTTGACTTAGTGATGCAAATAGACAGGCCTATTTTAAATTTGGGTTTTTATTGCTACCCTGGTTGCTGCCTCTGCTCGTGTTTGGTGTGAAGTTTGATAATTTTTGTTATTTCTGGTATAGATTTTTCCCAAACACTCAGGAGCTTTATAACTTACTTAAAACCTTATTAGATATTGCCCTTGAGTATCTTTTTCCTCCTATATTTTAAGACAATAATAACTGTTGTAATTTCTTTTATATTGTGTCCATGCTTTCAGCATCACAAAAAATGTCAACAAATCATGTGATCATACCATCCTTAAAGAAATATATTGCAAGGATTGTTTTGCAAACAACTCAACCCTTTGTTTTCTATTCTCATCTCTAACCTGATTATTCAGTTTTTACCATGTTTGAATTTTGATTGTTTCAGTAAGACTCAGAGAAGTTTCCATGTAGGTGTGTTTTTTTTAAAATGTCAGTACTGAAGAGGGAAAACATGAGTACATTTTTTTCTCATTACTTACAGAGTTGCTTACAGAGATTATAAAGCCATAGTTTACGGTGTTTTTAGCTGCTCATCCAAGTGTCTGAAGTGTGAATGAGTCCTATGATGCCCCTTTATCCCCTCATCAACTAGAGTGGTGAATAGAGGGCTGGCCACGTGGCTGACTGTTGGCAAATCTGGGAGCAAAACCAAACATGGTGAGAGTTTCCCTATTTCAACTACATTGGGACTCCATTTGTGGGGAAAATTATGTGCTGGTACCAAATGATACATAGGATGTGCAACACAAAAGTTTTCCTGTTTTTGGTTTGTGTGACACGACCTGTGGGCCAACATCTCTGAGAAAGTGCTGTATCTACATGTACAAGTGTTCCTATTGATACGTTATTTTTCTAAGATTTTGCTGAGTAAAGCTATTTCCATACATAAGCTTTTTGGCCATCTGCAACTGCTTGTCAGTGAGCCTGGTTTGAGAACACTGGCTGTAATTGTAACCTCAGGAATGTGTGACCAGCTCGCGGCCAGCTGTGCATGCCCTGACTTTTCCCAGGTGTTAAGATGCATGGCCACTTTTGTTTGCCTTAACCAAAGTGGAAAATACAGTCCTTGTTTTCCCCCACCTTGTACTAAGTCTAAAACCTGCTGGGTTTTGTTATTTTGAATAGGTTGTAGCAAACTACTACGTGAAGTTATCCGTGTTGTTTGATTATTGGTCGTGTGTGACACAATCTGCTGCATCTGTATGATGGTATGTAGTTAGAGAAATACAGAAAGGGTACTCAGTGCACCATGGCCTGGCTATAAATTATCAGCCTAACTGCTCTTTTGGTATTGTTGTTGTTTGGAAAAGATTTTACTTATGTTTCAATAGCACAGATATTTATGCACTTCAAGCCTCTTTGGCCAAAGTGAATTTTGCTGCATTTTCTAGTTGCTTTTATTTTAATGACCCATTTCATAGGAACACTTACTAGCTCTCTTCTGCACCAGAGCCTAATTGGAACTCGTCCTAAATCCAACCCAGAGTTGTCTGCATAGGGTGTGCTGCATTTTGTCTTTACCTGTGTAGCACTCCCAAATAGCTTGAAAACCATATGTATAAGCACAGGTCTCCTCCTTAGAGGTGTTGGAGTGGGAGAGCATTTCTAGTAATCACAAAGACAAGATTTGCTCCATGGCCTGTGACACTTGTTTAGTAAAGTAAAAAGCAAAAACATGAGAATAATCTATGGACATGATAATTTGCACAGTGCAATTGTTACAAAGAAGTGAACCCTTGTCTCACTGGTGTTGGCTCTTGCCTGCCAACAAGCTGACATGATCTCCACGGAGCAGATATGGAAAAGGAATTAGTTTTTAACTTAGACCAATTCTTTATATGGTCAAAATGACACATTATCCCTAAAAGTAACCTACCTGTTGGGATCAGTTTTTATGTCCATGGAATGAATTCAGACCTCAGAGCAGGTCTGTCTTCTGTAACACATTCTAAGTTCTTGAAGTGTGAATTTCTGCCTTTTATGGCTTTTCAAAACCTGTACTTTTGGGTTTGGTCATCTCTGAATGTAGGAAGGACACACAGATCCTAAACCAATGCTGGGTTTTTCCTAAATGCTCAGAAGTCAGGGATGAGCACATGTGAAAACTTTGCATGTGCCTAAGTGCTTTTCAAAATCTAGTTCTTGGGGACTCAAAAATGCTCATTGCTGAATCCTTGAGAAACGTACCAGAACTGTTCGGGGAGGAGGAGAGAAGCACAGCAACCCAGTGCTGGGACCTGCTTAAACAAGTTCTCCCTTATAGCTGCAGTGCTATGGAGCAGCCTTTTGTGATGGTCTTGCATGAAAGACTGAATGATGTGCTTTTTCAAAGGTGTTTTTGTAGTTCAAGTCCTGGTCTGTGAATCCTCTTTAAAAAGCAGGGACTGTCCACTCATCCTCAGAGCACATGGAAGAGCTGATAAGTCCTGGGATAAAACTGCATGATACAAATCACTCATGATTTGTGCCTCTGACTGACATGTCTCCAGTGAGGACTCCCAGATATGGACCAGCATTGTGAGATTCCTGCAACCACTGGTCTTCAGTATTTCCTGTGAAACTTAAACCTAATGTTCGAAATCTGCATCAGCACTGAACCATTCTGTCCTTTGTTTTCTGTTCGTCAAGGTGGCTTTTCTTATTAGCATAAATCACAAAGCTCCTGCAGCCATAGTGTTGTCCGTATGATATACAGCATCTCTGCTGTGGCCAAGGAATATTTACATGCCAAAAAGCTCTGCTTTGCTTGGAGAAGCATTTTGTTGTTTCTCCTTTCTATTTCCCTTTATAAGATGAAAGAAGTAAGGGGCTTTAAGAGAAAAGAATGTATTGTTATATGTGTCTGATGTGAACAAATAAATTAGCCAAAGGCAAATGAAATGCACCCCTTTGGACACCCTGAAGTTTAAAAAATAACAATATCTCTGATGCATTACCTTGGACTTAATAAAGAGGCTAAATTACTCTAAATTGTGTGTAACCTAGTTGAAGGAATAAGACAATTCTTTGGGGTATGGATACATAATGTAAACAGTTTCAAAGAGTATTTGGCAATCTCCTGGAAGTTACTTCAAATGTTTTTGGGTCAATGGGAGTGACAGTCTGTGCTCCATTGTAGCTTCACTTGATATTTTATTTTTGAGGAAGGAAGCTTGGAAACAGGTCTACATTTTTTTTTTCCTTCAAGATGCTTAAAGGTAACAGTGGGGGAAAAAGTAAGATGAGCTGCATGCTTGTATTTCTTCTTCCTGCTCATCCTTCTTATTTTTGTTGTTGCCTTTAATTTTGTTATACTTAAGCAAAAAATAATTAAAATGTACATGCATATATCTACTAATGTAAGATATATTAGTGAGAGTAATTGGTGACATCTGCTCAATTCCTATATGAAACTAACTGATCTATTAGTTTTATGCTCTTTCTCAGAGGCTGATGCTGAAGAAGCTGTGGGTATTTCTGATGCTGTCTTCCTGTCTGTGTATCTTTATAGTATTTATTTATTTATTGTTATACCAGCTGAGAAGATCTTGAGCACTTTCTGTGTGAGGACTTAGGACTCACTGGAGTAGGAAACATTTTCTTCCTCTATGACTTTTAAAAGACCACTAAGAATTGCTCTGATTCAGTGCAGCTTTCAATCATGTTGCCTTCTGCTGCATTTTCATGAGAAGTTGCAGCCTAAGTGGTATCAATCTGCTCAGTAGTTGGGTGGGAGCAGGGAACAGCCAGGAGCTGAATTTTCCTCTTTGCCACAGCGGCACACAAACCGGCTGAGTGGAGCAGTTAGCCTTGCTCCTGAGGGCTAATATAAATTAAAGGTCCTGTGCACTAGGGGTTGTTAAAATTCTCTGAGGGCTCTTTATAGGATGTTAACCCCCGTGGTCTGGCCAGGCTCCAAATGGGGTAATTACATTCTTCCTACCTAAATTCCCCCTGCAATTGCAATTTGATGTGCTGGTATTCCTCACTTCCTCTCCTCTGCCGTGCCCCGTGGAACAGTTGTTGCATTTCATCCCAGAGGTACTTGCTTTCGGTGACTGATGGAGTGATCTGTGCATAGAGTCCATAAAGCATTTTAAGAGCCTTTTGGATGAAATGTAATTTATGATGCTTAATTTTATTTTTTTTAATTATCTGCTGTTTAAAATGAACTGGGTTAATCTGAGCCCTGAATGTGCATGAACTGTGTGCAACAGACATGGAATGAGACAGTACCAACAACTGTTCATTCCTTGCTGAACTTCTTCCCAGGACTTTTTTTAGGCAGAAGTAACAGATCAAGCTTAAAATATAGGAAGTTTTTCTAAGGAGTTCCTTACGAAATAGGAAGACTATGAGCTATAAAATAAGGCTAATGTGATTTTTTTTGCCTCAGTTGAAGTACAAATTGAAGTATATATATGGCATTTGCCCTGTGTAGGGATTCTGTTGTAACCTTAAGAGCAGCATCTGAAAGTTCATGTTCTAAAAGTTACTCTTTTTCTGCCACTTTTTATACTAGAAAAGCTTTTTTATTATAAAGGCACTATAATTTTCATTAGGGTATTACATCCTAATTGTAGGTAGACTCATTGTGTATAAATACAAATGCTGCCTATAAGCAAACAGATACATAGTTAGTACTCAATATTTAACAAGATACTAGGGAATATCTGTATGTGCCAAATATATAGAGACTTCAAATACAGTCTTCTCTCAATATGGGATTTTCTTGTCATGTATCTGCAATGTAAGTAGGATAAAGCCATGCTGGGGAACATCTTTCTGTTTAGTTTGGCATTAACTCTCTTCACTCTTGGAGTGTTTCATACTAAGCCTACCTGCACTACATAGGAAATCTTTGTACAGACACCAGTCTGAATGAGCTAAACTTATTTCATGAGGTCACTTAGCCTGGTCTGTTCCACAGGACAGGCCATAGCATTTCACATAGTATTAGTCAAGCCTAAACAGTTGCTTATGTCAGATGTTTCTTCTCTAGAACATCAGGAAATAGGCTACAGGTAGGAACAAAAGATCACTGTTCACTGTGCCATAGTGTCCTCACTAATTAAGGGAGATGCTCAAGGTGGGTTAAGCAGGTGAGCTGCTCACCATGCTGCAGGGTAAGCTGAAGATTTTGCAGATGACTTGTTCAGTAGCACAAGAAATATATTTTCAGTCCCTGTTGGAAAAAATCAATGTATGACCCTATGCAAGAGAATGCAATGCACTACTTGAGCTCCTGAGGGGATTCTTTGTGTTACCTTCCAAGTCAGTGCAGATCTCCAAGCATCCTGATCCCTGCATCACCCAGTCATTTTCTGGTGCTTCTGGGTAAGGTTAAAAAAGTAAAAATAACCAATAAACAAACTGAAAGAAACTCTTATTCATATTTTTTACAGAAAAAAAAATATGTATGCCTAATATCTAATATATATGTCTAATACAGTAAGTTTGAAAGCCTGAAACTTAAAATGTCCTTGCAAGGTCTTCCACTGGGTTTCAGTAAAAAAATACACTATTAAAACACATAAGATATCTTCCTGATCGCTGTTGAAAGCTGGAATAAATTTAAATATTTGACACCAAATTTAGCTCGATGTGCTGTACTACTGGTTGCTTGTAAAGGAGCCTGCACCAACTGCACAGCCAGATGTTCACAAGAGTTGTACCTGTATAATCCCACTCAGTGGGGCTTTAGTGGATTTTAACTTGGAATGAGAAATTTAGTCCTCATGCCTATGATCAATTCAGATATATTCTTACTTAAAACAGTTTGCCTTTTAGAATTTAAATAAGCAATTTGTATAGTTTTAGTACTGTAACCTTTAAGAATGTGCTTTTTTAATTTCAATGCTTGAAAGTAAATGTTTGGATAAAATGCAGCTGTACTGTGAAACATTTTCCTTATGATCATTTTTAGTTACCATGAGCAATGCAGTTTAAAATTTAATTTGTAAATCTATTACGGAAGGAAATTTGGTATTTTTAATTAGTTTCTGTGTAAATAGAATCTGAGGTAGTAAAGACTATTTCAATGGAAGATGATTAATAGCTAAATATTGTAGAGATGCATATCTCATAATTTTGTGCATCTGTGATCTTTCTAGCTCTTTTTGTTTTGTGTGTTTTTCCTCACCTGACACAGTGATGTAACTTCTTAAGCATCTGTTTCCCATTAATTTAAGTATCAAATTTAATTTTTCAGAAATTAATATCAAAATCCAATGCATTAAATTTGTCTGTATTCTGAATTATTCCTGATTGTCTCTTCTTTCAGGAAATAGTCTCTGCTATTTGTGCTTTCCCCGCCTGAAAGCTATGACACTTTATTCTTCTCCAGTAAAGTCTCTCCCTTGCTTTCTGTTTGCTGCTCCTGCTTCTTGCATTCTCTCCCTCTGGAAGGGAGGAATGTGCTTTTTTCCTCTACTCATTCATAACTTTCTCACTGTCTCTTTCTTTTTCTTACCCACAGCTGTCTGGGTGTTCTTTTTGAACTCTCCATCAACAGCTTCTTTTCCCTGTAGCACTCTGTTCTCTAATAAACTTTAATTAGAAATGCCTTTTTGTTGCACTAAAAATCCAGTTTTATAGAAGTCAGTAGAAGCCTTCATATCTAAGGTTGAAAGAAAAAAGTTTTTTCCTATTTCACACAGTTCCCTACCTATTTGGTTTTTTATCGTCTTTGATACCATTTTCTTCTTTCACAACTTGGCTCTTTAGTGCTCCAAACTAAAAAGTGTCCTTCTGTAGTTGTATGTGATTAAACACACAGTCTGATAATATTCTAAAATATGTACAAAATTCAGTGGATTTGCATTAAGGGGTTTTTTTTAAAATAATTTTCAGTACTAGTGTCCTGTTTATTGTGGGAAACATCCCTCAGATCATTCAAAAAAAGCATTAAGGGACTTTTCTCAGACCCCCATCTCCTCATATATAGGAAATTGTGTAATCTACCCAGAAGAATAAATTATTATTGCAATTCATTGGAGTGAAACTGTACTAGTATCTGTACTTTCTCCAGAAATTCATCATCATTATGGGATATTGTCTTTAATAACTGCTCTAAATTCTCCTCCCACCCTTTTTTTTTTTTTTCACAAATATTTTGTTAACTTGGTTTTGGGGACAGGTGGGTATTTACACAAAAATTGTGTTGTGCTCTTTGGGAAACCAGCCATACCAGGAATACTCACTTGAACTGAAATTTAGATAAATACTTTGAGGGTGACTTACTTGAGGTTTGAAACAGTTAACACTCTTAGGAGGAGATGAGGAGTAGATAAATGGTGAACAACTGGGAAGCTGGCTCTGAAGGACATGCTCGTGAATTTGGACACCGACTAATTTGTTTTGGCTGTTGCTGGCACAGCAAATGACAGCCGAATGCAAAACCTTCCTGTTTCTTCCCACTCTGTCATTTTAACTTCGCACCGAGGGCAAGCAGCGGCCACAGCCGAGCCCTCAGCAGTAGAAGTGGGAGCAGCAGCCTTCTCTCTTCCCTGTGGCTCTTCTGGCTCTTGTGCTGACTGATGTACAGCAGAACCTGGATTTGGGAGGTTTTACCGGCTCTTGGCCAGCATGGAGTCAGTCTGTCACACTGGATGGAGCATGTGACCTCTGAAGGGGTGTGAGCTACAGCCACAATGCTCGTGTGTGCCCGGGGGCAAAACTAGGCACCTGTAACTCTTGGGTTGTATCATCTTCCCTGTTTGCATTGGCAGAGCTACTGAACTCATAAAATTCCTGAAAGAGAATTGCTAATAAGAAGATAGTACTATTCAGAATTATCCCCTGCTGTTTTCCTGTTAGCTTTTCACATTAGTAATTGTTGTCAGATTTGGGGGGGTTTTCCCTGCCTTTTGTTTATGTATAAAGGTGATAGGCTGTACATGTGACTTCCTCAAGGTGTTCCAAATTACCTTTAAATTACCTGTGTTGGTTCTCTTAAAACCTGATCCTTTGCCTTGTCTTGGAGAGGAGTCACACTCCTCTGAACTTACCACAAACTTAGTGATACTAAGGGAAGTTTGCCTACAGTTTCATCACTTGGTTTAAAAGTTGCCCTAGCACTCTATCTCCTTTTAAGTATCTTTATTCCTTGACTGATCTAAAGTGGCCTAAGTCTAGCCTCGACTTTTATTTTCTTTTTTTTTAAGGGCTTCAATAAAATGGATTTTATCCTCTAACTTGCTCTTCTCAGACCTCCCAATTGTCCATTTTGCTACAGGCTGTAAATATGTGGTAAATCACTTGCTGAAGTGTTCTCTGTTCTCTATTTTGTTCCTGAAACTCAAGAGTGGTTTGTTGTCAAGGTATATATCTAAAGGCTAATACTGCCCTGTTCCTTGCATCTTCCAGCTTATGTGTGGCCTCAAGATGATGTGAAAGTGTGTGTGACTACAAAGTGTGGTGTGATGCTCTTGAACAACATGAAATCAGTAAAAAATATGCAGAGACCCTAATATATATATATATAATATGTATAGTAAAATAACACACTTCATTCTGGAAGCATGAAATGCCTTGTGTTGGTATAGGTGCTGATGTGCTACTTTTGGGGCTGTGAGTCCTACAGGTGTAGGGTGTGATTGTTCCAAACAAGGCTGCCACCACCTGCCCAGGGGGTACCCTCTTTGCCTTTATACCTGAAGAACTAAAGATCAAGTAGCATCAACCATATCATCTTCTCCTCCTCCAAACCATTTTTGCAATATTCCATGTTCCAAGCAGGAAAGAATATTATGGGCTATCTTGCCCTCAGGTCTGATCATCTCCTTAATGGTCCCACTCTCGCCCTCATGGGGTGTTCTGGCACCAAATCCCTTTTTAGTACTGCTAACTTTCTTGTCTCTGTCTCATAGAGTATCTAAAGGAAATGCTTGCTGAACAGCTTCTTATCTTGCACTCAGCTTTGATTGGAGGTATTTTTCCTCTTCTATTCAGTGTAGGAATAGGGCAGAGTCCTTGCTGTCCATGTTCTTTCCGGAAGCTTTGGCAGTGCTCTGTCCTGTGCTCCCAGTGCTGCTCTCTGGGAAGCCACAGCTCCATCTGAGTCTGCCAACTTCTAAGGAGAGTCCCGTGTTTTTGGGTCATTGGACCCACCCTGAGAAACCACCTACCCAGTACTGGAAATTTGAAATCAGTAAAGCCTTCTGGATGGCTATTCCTTCAGGTGGAAGAGATGATGTGGAAAGGACCTTGCGGAAAATATCTCATATCCTATGTTGTGGTAAGATTTAGGTATGTTCTTGAGTTTCTGTAAAAGGCAGTTGTAGACTTCCGGTGTAACCAAATTATTTATTTTCTCTTTTTCCTCTCTGGTTTTATTCTGAACCATGCTAAATTCCACGCTGTATGAAAAGATGTTTGTGGTTTAGTGTAGAGAAAAATGAATTGTTTTTGTTGTTTCCTGGAACTTTTTTATACCCTCTGTATCTTTGTGCCTGCTCCATAAAAATAATAGTTTTTACCAATCCTGTCTTGATAAATTGAGCCTTCATCTGTTTCAGACTCTTCTAACTATATTAAGACTAGCTATCAAATAACAAGGAACGTGTTGAAGTCCTGTTCCTCTGAGGCTCAGACAGTCTATGCTGCTTCCCTAGGAGCTTTCAGCAGTTCCTTGGGGGTTTTGGGGGTATTACTGTTTAGAGCTAGATTCATGCATCAATTTTTTATGTGTTGATGCAGAATTGTGGAAAGGATTGGGAGTCTGCTCTCCTCAGTCTTCAAATAGCAGTTTTCTGTCTGAAGCTCAACATAGATGATTTTGGAATCCCATAAATGAGAGTCTATGGACAATTGTTTGGGGGATAATGTTCATTTATGCTGAAACATATATGTACCTTCAAAGTAAATTTGTTTATAGTTGCAATGATCCTTGTTCAACCCACCCACTGCCTGTCATCCCAATTAGCTGAAGAAATACAGATTAAAAACTCTTAAGTCTAAAACAAGTCCAAGTCTTGTTAAAAACAAAACGACTGATCAACCAACCCTTCAGACATGCAGTTAAGGCTCTGCTACCCTTGTAAAGTAATAAGGGGAGCAAACAATGTATAGTTACACCTGAAGGAAAATTCATGCCAAGAAAATCTAATTGCTGGCATGTAGCAAATATGCAGCTTGCACAGATTGGTGTAGGCAAAATACTTTCAAGATCTAATCCTCTGTAAGTATTTTTTTACCACATTCCTTAAGAACAGGAGACAGTCTGACAAATTAAGGGGAAAGAGATCGACTGTAGCTGGTAAGTGATGATTGGAATTGATCAGAATCTTGGGGTGGTGAAATTCATACATTTTCCTTATGGTCCTATTTGCTCCTCAAATAATCTCCCATGATTTTTGTTTTAGCAGTGATGTCAGCTTCTTGGACAAAATTTAGCAGAATAACTATATTCATTTTAAATTTTCCCAGTAGTTCCTTACATCATATTATGGCTCTAAAATAACTAAATATTGTCATCATGTTTTTGATTTCAATTCCCAGGTTGCATAACTCTCAAAACAGTTCAAGCCTGATTCAAACTCCTGGAGCAACTGTAATACTAAAAATGAGAAGAGGGATTGGTGAGTGTTTGCATAAATAAAAATGCCCTTTGCCTCTGCTCCTGTACTTGGAAGGATGCTTGTGTATGTTACTGAGGAGTAAGATCAGCAGCAAAAGACAATCTTCAGGGATGAGGTGTCTGTTGGAAAGGGGCATCTAAGAGAAATTTGCTTATGTACATTTGGTGTAGGTCAGCAGATGGGTGGCTTTGAAGATCTTCAAGGAAATGTTCAATGAAGGCTTTCTTAAAATCACAGAACATTGGGTTTGTGTGGTGAGGTTTTGGCAGTGGGGCTGCTACAGAGGTGGGTTCTGTGAGAAGCTGCTGGAAGCTTTTCCCCGTGTCCAAGAAAGCCAGGAGGGACCCACTGCTGGCCAAGGCTGAGCCCATCAGCAGTGGCGGCAGTGCCACTGGGATCAGGTATCTAAGAAAGGGGCACAAACCAGTGTAATTGCAGCTGGAGAAGAGAGGAGTGAGAATGCACGAGAGGAACAACTCTGCAGACACCAGGTCAGTGAGGAGGGAGAGGAGGTGTCCCAGGTACCTGAGAGAGATTCCCTTGCAGTCCATGGCAAAGACTGTGGTGAGGCAGGACATTGAAGTAGGGCCCTGGGAAGGAGGGAGGGCTGGGGGAAGGTGTTTGCAGGATTTGGTTTTATTTTGCATTATCCTCCTCTGATGTGATTGGTAGTAAATTAAACTAATTTCACCAGGTCCAAGCTGTTTTGTCTCATGGTGATGGGTGAGTGGTGTCTCCCTGTTCTTATCCCAACCCATGAATCTTTCATTATATTTTCTCTCCCCTGCCCAGTTGAGGAGTGATAGAGTGGCTTTGGTGGACACCTGGCAACCAGCCAGGGTCAACCCTCCACACTGATGCAGGAAGTCAAAATGGCAAGTGCCTTTGGGTTCCCTTTCATTTACAAAGCAAAGACTTAGACTGTAAGAGGGCATCGAAGCAAGCATAAAGGAAAGTGAGTCTTGCACAAATGTATTTAATCAGATGTAGAGTCAAGGTAATGATGAATAATGACTAAATACATTTGTAAACAGGTGCAAACCACGGTTTCCCCCTGCCTGGAGAGCTGCCACTGTTATGTGATAGCTCAATATTTCAGCTAGAACTACAGCTGGAAAGGCAATGTTATTGAATGATTTTCATTATCCATTCTGTGCTGCTGAAATGAGCATAGCCATGTAAAATAATACTAAAATAAACTCATCACCATAGGCTTTGCAAAAAGCTTTAAAAAACAGGATTTTTGTTTTTCTCTAAGTAATTGTATATTTGTGGAAACCCTTCGAAAGAGCTTTGGGCTGTTGATTGAGTTTTCAGTTGACTTTTTTAAACCCATGTTACTTAAGCCTGAGCTACAGCTATAACAGGCTGTTATAGCTGTAGCTCAGGCTTTGTCACTGTTGCTGCTCTCTCGTGTGCCAAGTGGTGTTTGAAAGTGGATCACTCACCAGGGCAGTCTGGTGGCAGCTCCTGATGATATTCCAGTATTACTGTTACAACACTACAACTCTGGTGGAGATGCTGCAAAAACTTGCAACAGCTTCTGTCCCTAATTTGGGACAGCTAATGACAGTTGCTAAACTAATTAGAAAATTAGCAATAATTTGTTTTCAAACTGCATTTCTTGGCTTCCCTGGGTTCCTGCTATAAAGTGTTCAATTTTGGTGCCATCATAATGATGACTTGATATATTCAGAGCATGTATTTTTATGCATCCAGCATCTATATGTCTTATAAAAACCCACACAACAAAGATTGTAATATTCCTGAGGCTAGAAGGAAAGCAAGAAAGCAAAAACATCACTGGCTAACTGAGGATTATTATTTTATATCCAGTACGGCTTGCGTAAGCAAACTCAAACTCAGTTTAAAAGTCTGAGTAAAAAGAAATTCTTAATAAATACTTCTACTAGCCTCAGACTTTTGGACTTGGGAAATAGATGAATGTGCTAAATACATAATGTACTTTAGCTTTCCACCAACTTTTTATTTCCTAGCTGTTTCTAAATGCTCGGCTCAACATATAACAACGTGAACGCATCAAATGTAAACATCATATTTAGAAGGCAGTATATTATCTTGGCTTGACTGATTTGTGTTTCAGCTTGAATAGTGTAATGTCAATACTGAGAAAGCAGGATACCAAAATACAACTGACCAGTTATCCAGGTATTAAGAAAGTGTTAAATTTTGTGAAAACAAACTCATCAAAAAACCAAATAACAGATTTGTGTTATATCAGTTAATAACAGATATAATTTATTACCTTGGAAAATCCATTCTGTATTTTAAATGGGATTACCACTGGATTCAGAAGGATGAAAACCACTGCTGAAACATATCGGATTATTCATGGCCCATAAGAGAACTGCACACTATGGAAAAGCAGGTGTCTCCTTTCACTAGGAAAGCTTCCCATTACAGGAATAGGATTCAGAAGGACACATGGATGCCTGCAGAATCCTAAAAATTTCTGTTTCCTGCTCCTCTACATGTTTTTTCAACAACCTTATGGCAAGATGAGGCAAAATTGTGTTTACTTGAGTTCTGTACTTAGCATAGCAAAATTGCATTCTTTCAAGCAGTCTTTTTTGGGAGACTGCTCCTTTCTGCTGGTAACTTAAAAACTAATTTTTTTTTTTACTGTCACTTCTTCATTAACGCACAGGGCATAGTGGTAAAAACATGCAAACTTCTTCTAAGTTAACCATATTAAAATAATTTCTCCAACCATGGAGTAGGTATTACACAAAAAAAAGCTAAAAGCAGTGGATCCCTGTTGAGTGTCCATTGATGCTCAACATAAAACAAATTGCAGATGTCTTTATGGAAGGACAAGAATTACCAAAAACTTCATGAAGTGTCCTGGAGGAAGGCTAAGAAGTTGGCAGCTGTCCCAATCATACCTTGTGTTGCATGGCTTCTCTTTGGGAAAGTCATGGGGGCGATGGCATATTACCCATCCTTGTCCCATCAAGGAATTATTCATATTTTCTAGATACTTTTCTCTCTCTTCTTTGTCACATTTCAGAAATAAAGTACATTTCATCCTAAAAGCAAGTGTTCACCATCAGAGGTTATTCTGGAATAGCTCTTTGGTGATGTTTTGTTCTCTTCAAACTATTTGGAGTTTGAGTTCTTGGTGAGGACCACTAAGTATCTGCTCTTAGTAGGCTGATTTCTGACAGAGTTCTTGAGAGAATGGGCTGTTTTTTACCACCTGGTGGTTTTTTAGCTCTAGGGATGGAAATTGAATTTCCAGTTAAATATAAGATGGTGATGACCTGGTGACAAAGAGCTTCAGAAAAACAGACAGATTGTAAAATGTTTGGCTCTCTGTGCCATGAGATTAGATGTCGACAGCATTCCTTGGAGGTGATGTGGATTCTCGGTGAAAACACCCAGGCAGCTTTTTATCCAAATCACAAAGGAGTATTCTGAGTGAAAATCCTGAGGGAATCTTCGCAGTGGTGTCCCCAGAGGAGTTGTATCCCTTCAAGGTACAGAATTGGGCTTTACCCTGCTGCGATTTAGTTCAGATTAATTGTTTGGAAATTGGACTTCCACAGCTGGGGTTCCCATTGCACGCCAATACATTGGCCCTACAGAATAGGCTGTTGTAAACTATATTGGTGGGGGAAGGAGGAGAAAAAAGGAAGAAATGTTTTAGAGTATTGCAGTTCTCTTCTGCTTTTGGAGTCAGTTCACCTTCTGGAATAGCACTTTCAGAAGCAAACACTGTATTTCCATTATTGATGTAGCCTCACTGAAACACTTAAGATATTCTAAGTTTCCCATTCAGTAGGTTTTTTTTTTTTTCTCAAAGGCATTCAGTGGTGTAGGATCCTTCTGCTATAGCACTGTGTGCATCCAATAGAATGAACCTAATTTAGTGGAGTATAGAGCTAGTCTAAGCTCACAAGTCTTAAATATTCTCAAAGTACATGTTAGGAGTTGGAGGAATTATTTAATTATTATTTCTCTAGAGTGGTAAAAATTTTGTGATATTAAGTTATACATGGTCAGTGTGGTGACGTGACTCTGGTTGGACACCAGGTGCCCATCAAAGCCCTCCTCAGCTGGACAAGAGAGAGAAAATATAACAGAAAGCTCATGGGTCAAGATAAGAACAGGGAGAGATCACTCACCCATTACTGCAGACTGGACTTGAGGAAATGAGTTTATTACCAATCAAATCAGAGTAGGATAATGGGAAATTAAAACCAAATCCTGAAAACACCTTCCTCCAGCCCTCCCTTCTTCCCAGGCCTAACTTCCTTCCCAATGTTCTCTACCTCCTCCCCCCAGCAGTGCAGGGGGATGGGGGTTGTAATCAGTTCATCACCCATTGTCTCAGGGAGGCATTGAGTGTGTTACCAGAAACTGCAGGGAGATGAGAGGCTGCTTGTGTCCCCCCCGTGTCACAGGCACTCAAAAAGAGCAAGTCTGGAGCATGTATTATCTTCTAACCTACCTTTCACCATCCTATGGTCATGATAGTTTCAAATGTTTTTATGATTTAGTCCTGAAGGTAGATTTTACATAGTTTTGTTTTAAAAGTTAGCTTGGAATCAAAGTGTGAATTAGGGTAACACAAAGGTTGCTGCTTTAAATTTCATAACTCCACTGGTGGGGTTAAGAACAGCTGCTGTAGCCAGAGGTACATTTCCAGATCTCAGCACTGCATGCAGGGTTTCCTGAAAAGAGGAATGGAAAAATCTTTCAGTGGCTGTACCATTAGTATAAGATTGTCCTAATTTCATTGTGAAATCTTCAACTGGGTACAGAAGCTCTTTTAGACTTCAATTTTTCATTAAGGTTATTTTTGTTAGTGCCATCTTGTGATGGTGATGCCTGTTTGTATCTATAATACAAGTTTAGAGAGGATGGACTTTCTAATTAAGCAATTTACAAATATTCTGTATATGAATCAAAATCTATATATCTAATATCTTTTGCTTTCAATGGGGAAATAGATTAACTGTGGATAAAGGGATTAATGTTGTTAAATCATCTGTGGTTTCTTCTAATTATGTTTCTGTTTCTTTGTATGGTACTTCATGTCACTCTACTATCATTAGTACAAACCATCAAGTCTGCTTTTAGCATCTGGCAACAGTGTGGAGTTTTTGAGCAGTGGCACAGAAGGTAACAGGGTATCCCTTTGTCAGAGTGCATGTGTATCCCAGTCTGTAGCAGTCAGAGTTCATGCTCACAGTGATATGAAAAATATATCCTTGAAATACACAACTAATTATAGTTTCAATTAAGGAGTAATCATCCTGCTGTATAATAGACAGTTTTAGTGCAAATTTGAGTTGTGAGTGAAAAATATACATTACCCTAAATTTCCTACGGTAGTTATTTCAACTGGTAATATGTGTCTTGCTCATTTCTTTGTTTGTGTAGCACTAGTTGGGGAAACAGGAATGTGGTTTGTTGTGCTGCCCTTTGTAGAGCAAGCCTGCCCTGCACTGCTGAGTGAGGCCATGCATTAGCTAAGAAAAATCTGCTGTACTTCTCAAAGGTGCCAGGTCAACAGCCTCATGATAGGGTCACTTAGTGCATGGAACAACACAGGAGTAAAACTGTCAGAATTCTGTAGTCTTAAGTGTAATTTACTATAAATTATAGCCTGCTCTGTTGAACTCTTAAGCAGGAATGAGACCATAGAATAATGCTGAGGTCAAAGCTTTGTGTTAAAGCCACTTCCACACCTAAATGTTTATGCACAGTCAGATTGTCCTTTAATCACAAATATGTGAATTATAAAAAAGCATTAAAAATTTCCAACTAATAATTTGACTTTGAGCAGCCAAATTCTATCTTCCTAACAGTGAGAGTGAAGCTTCTGTTGTTAACAGATACAGCCAAAGTCAAAGGAAAAATGGGTAAGAACACAAAGAACTCAAATCAGAAATCTTAGCTCCTGGTTTCTGAATAGCAGCTCATATAAATGTTTGTGTGTTTCAATCCATTTGCCCATGTAGGTTTCGTGGTATTCCCAACTAAATTCCTGGGATGAAATGCATCTATTCGTAGTAATCTCTGTAGTATGATAAAGCAAACCATCATAATGGCAATATTTTAATACATTCTTTCCACATGTATAGAATAAAGGTTGCTTTGAGTATTTTAGCACAACTGAGATCTGGAATTGAAGACTTCTGTCTCACTTACGAAATAATGGTCACGAAATTCAGATTCCAGTCCAGGATTTTGTTATTGACTCCAAGGGGATTTTATTCATTGTTTTACTGTTTGCTTAAATACGACCATCTGGGCAGAGAGGAAAAAAGAGGATCTTTCTGTGACTTTTTTTTCAATAACAATGCCAGTAATTCTTTCAGTTATTCATGCTGGTCAAGCATTATTGGGAAAGGTTAAATACTTAAAAAAAAAGGGGGGGAGGGGGGACAAAACAAACAAATCATTAAAGAACATAATTAAGACTTCAGGAATTTCACTGGAGTCATTAAAGTGGTTTTTTTCTACACAAAATTTACATAACCTTTATTATCTGAAGTCCCACAGCTCACAGACTTGGGGGACTTGTTGGGAATCTCATGACCTGCACCACTGATGAATGGTGAGAGAAGACTTAAAAATTAACCAGAACAAAGGATGAAAATAATATTCCTTCTCCTACCTGGTGAACAAGGTTATACCATTCTCCCATTACCTCAATTATTTCTCCACATTAAGTAGTAGTACTGTATCAGGAGAGTTATTCCATAGCTTGAGAGTACATTCATCCGTGAGAAAAGAAATGCAGAGTTTAGAAATCTTCCCCAGATTTTTTTTTAAATAACAAAAGTGCAAACACACACAAAAGAAAAATCAAACAAATGAGCAAAATCCCCAAACCAAAACAAAAACCAGCAGTGCAACACAGTTAAGTAAAAGGGAAGAAGAACCAAAAGAATTTTGTGTTATGTAGTTATACCTTTGCAGGACAGATGTGGAGTCAGGGATAACAACACTTAAGGAGTTGTGGATTCTGACACAGACATGTAGATGCTTCTGAGTGGCACCTGTGTGTTGGACTTCATTGTCTAAAATGCCTGTTTTCAATTTATTCAACATTTGGGCTGAAAAAGGTGTTCTCAGAGGTGTCTTTTGGAAAATATTAATGCATTGTACCTCTTTCCTGTAATTTACAGTAGAAGCAGAATATTAATGCCAGGAGAGTTTAAAAGGTGCTGTTCCATCAATATGTCACCTTCTCAACTCCCAGAGGAAAAGTTAACAAGTTATTGGTGTTAGTTGTCAAAAGATCATCCTGTTGGATATAGTATGGGCCTGATTATAGAGAAATAATAATTTTAGATGCAAAATGGAGATTGGTTCTCTCATTAACTGATTGCACTTTTTTTTCACATGACCTTCTAGATATTATCTGTAGGATACTTAAATTTATATTTTGTTTAGAATGTAGAATGTGTTTCTCTATTGAATACAAATTTAAAGCCAGAGGCTTCAGTGCAGTAGGAGAACCAATGGAACAGGAGCTTTTCAGATCCTGCAGCACTTACTTTTCTGTCGTCATAACAGTAATAATCAAAAACTATGGCAATTGTAGTTGCTGGATTCTGATTTCCATGTCAATGCCACACAACCTGGATTTTTACCAAAGCTTCACAAATTTTTATGAAAGCAAGGTTGATTAAGCTATGCTTTCTTTTGGGTGTTGATGTGAGTTTGGGATTGTTTTCCCCTTTTGTTATGATAAATGTTCTTCAATTATAGATGAAAAATTGGCCTTTATTTTTCCATAAGGCTGGCTGTGTCTCTATTTCTTGTGATTTATGAAATAAAAGGTCTGATGGTGCTAAAGGTTATAAAGACAATACAGTGAAGTTGAAGGGATGCTTTCATGGAATGAGAACTGTCAGATTTGGCTTTCTGATATCATCCTGTCATACTTGCATCGATTCATGGGAACTGCTCTAGACATGAAAACTTCACTCTTGGCTCAAGAAAGGGACAAAAGTTTGTTCTTGAAATTATTGCCTTTGAGCTTATCTGTTTCTAGTTGAATTTTCCAGTTTCATGCTTATTTCAATTAGTTTTGCACTCTTGAACAGGTGAAGCACCTACAAAACAATATTCTAATAGAAAAGTTTTTAAATAATTTCACTGACTTCAAACATCAGTTTTGCCTCCTTGAGTTTTCAAGAACCCAGAAATTTTGCAGCTGAAGAAACAGCTGCCAAAATATTGAATTGCCTTCTTTATTAATGTGGTTAATTTCTGTTTTGCTGTCCCATGATGATAGTAGTAACTCTTACCTCCTAGAAAATTCCCTTTCTGCAAATCAGGTGGGATAATTTCCAGGTTGTGCAGAGGTTGTTCTTGGGGATCAGTGGGTTCTCTTGGGTCCTTTGCCTTTTGGGGCACTCTTCCACCATGATCCCACCAGCCAGCTGATGAAACAGGCCTGAAGCCCATGCTGCTCTTCTGGCTTTTTACCTCCCTCATTTCCCTTGCCCAACTGTGTCACAGTCATAGAATCATAGGATGGTTTGGGTTGGATCAAAACAGTTGCCCTGGGTCATCACATTCCTGTCCAGGTGTGAGTAGCAGAGACAACTGTCCCATGCAGCACATCCCACCCCCATCACCCTACAGAAATCTCTAGGATTGCCCTGCACCATTGCCCTTCCAGCAGGTGCTGGGGGAGGTTAAAGTCCCCATGTCAACCTGGGATGGAGAAGTTGCATGCAGTTCTTTAAAGAAGGCTTCTCATTTCTTCGTTAGATGTTCCATAACAGATGCCAGCATGATGTCTCCCTTAGTGGGAGTCATCAGCTGATCCCAATGGCTCTGCAAGTGCCTGGAGAATCCTGATTCCTCCTGCATGTTTTGCACTGTGTATGACTTTGTGTTGAGGCACTTTTTATTGTGAAAATGTGTTATCAGGTACAGTTACAAGAGCTCAGTCTCAAGTGGCACAACATTCCACCCTCCCTGTCATTGTAATGAGCAGGATCTAATACAGATAACTTGAAATTTGTGGTATAAGCAAGCTATGGGTGAACTGGAGACACTTTTGTTTGCTGTGAGCTGGTGGAGAATGTGTTGCTAAATCTCTGA
This sequence comes from Myrmophylax atrothorax, assembly GCA_026770055.1. Lineage (NCBI taxonomy): Eukaryota > Metazoa > Chordata > Aves > Passeriformes > Thamnophilidae > Myrmophylax > Myrmophylax atrothorax. The sequence continues at coordinate 7,093,743 of JAOXXN010000102.1, forward strand.
GTGAGATCCATGGCAACGCTGCCAAGGAACAATTGGCTTCCAAACCAGAATTAAGGTCCGTGGGAGCGGATCTGGAAAAGCCTCGTGAAGGCTGCGTGGCCAAAACTGAGTAATTGCATTTTGTTATAACTAAGCTCCTTCTTAATCACAGTCAAGAGAAATTTGTGGAACCAATTTTTGGTTGTTTTTCAGCTAAAGATCTGAACTTTAGCCATATCTAATCCAGACAATGGATGCTGAGGATTGCATTGTGCCTTCTATGGACAGAATTTGGTCTGAGATCCGCTCAAAATGAGACAAAAAAGCAAGATGATTGCCATGTGTGTTCATGTGGCTTTCACTAGATGGGATGTTGTACAAGTGCAGTGGGAGATGTAAAGTCAAGGACAGCTACAGATTTCTGAAGCATTTTTGTAAAGGCCAGTGGTCTTCACACAAGCACACTGATAAAAATAAAGTTTTAGGAGTCTCACTGTGGTGAGAAGAAAGTTGTGGCAAAAGGCACAAGTTGGGGTAGGATCTGTTTACAGACCAACACCTTGCTAAAAATTGTGGTTAAGATGAAAAACTTCTTTTACTGAAAAATACCTCTTCAGATTTTTTTAAAATGTTCCCAAGACTGCTATTTTAAAATATAAACCAGTAAATCCCTTCAGAGGTTAAGTTTTATGAGGACAAATACTAAAATCGTATGTTTTTTTCATGAATACTCTTTTCCTTGGAATCTGAAAATCTCTATGCACTATTTTAACTGTATTGTGAATGTTTTAATAAAAAGAAAAAAGTAGGAGCCTTAAAACTCTTTTTCCTTCTTATTTTTTTTATCAGAATTAATTTTTGACAAGCAATTTTTGGCAAAGAAAGAAACCTAAGGTGATAGTTACTTTTGGGCTTATCTTGTAGCAACTAGAGCTTGAGTCTAGGTCTGAGTTGGTTGATAAGGAAAGTTGAGATGGTTTTTTGGGAACACGAAGAGTAAGATGCTCTTAGAAACCAAAAGGAAGTTCTGTGAGGATGTTTTAATAGTATTTCCAGTCTTGATAAGGTATAGGAGAACTAAAAAGAAATCAGCACAAAAGAGTGGATTAATAAATGAATACGCCACAAGCTCCACATAAAAGCTAACAAATAAAAGATGAGGCAAGTGTCCTGAGACTATGCCAGAGACAATGTAGTGGCCTCAGATGAGAATATTTTGGGTAGCTGCCTTGTCTGTCTCCCTAGGAAAATGGTGTAACTATAAATTGGATGCCCTGTATGAATGGGGTGCCAGGTAGCAAAAAACAGGTTAAATAAATATTGTTAGTTTATCAAGTTTGTTGGCAACTGTTGATACACAGTGTTGTGAGGACTCGGATCCATGAGGCCTGACTGCAGGTCGGTGCATAAACTTCTGGTGTTGTGGCTGCACATTGTGATGGGATGGGATGGATGGTCCTGCACTGGGGAAAAGCCCACTTTTAATGTGCTCTTGGAATAATCCCTCTCTAGAAGGAAAGACTCAATAATGATCAAGTTATGCTGCTGTCAATTGGAATAACACATGCTCTTGGTACCTCTGGCCACACAGGGATACAGGATTTGTTGTCCTGCCCTGAGGTGGGTGAGCAGCCCAATGACGCAGAAGCCTCTGGCCAAGCAGCAGCTCCCTGTGCTCGGTGTCACCCAGAGCAGAGAGGCAATGGGCATTTCCCCTGGGCTGTGCTCTCCACATGGCAGCAGCACACAGTGGGCAGCTGAGCTCAGCCGCAAGGCATGTGCTTGCCGTGCCTCCCACCCTCTGACCACCTGGCGCTGGGCGGGGCGAAGCTGCAATCCGATGCCATAATTTGTGACAGCCAGGTGTTCCCTGTGCTGCTTCAGATGGCAGCGTGGCCAAACCTGATGAATAACAACATTAACAGTGGTGATGATGATGATGATTATGATGATGATGAAAATGTTCGTAGGAGAGCAGATTGCTGTTCGACTGATATCAGAATAAACCTTATTTGAATGCCCAGGTGCTAAAGCCTAAAGAAAGTCTTTGCTCTTCATGCTTTTGTGTATGATGCTTAAGAAAAAGCATTATTTCAGGGTGCTTTATGGCCTTGAATTGGCAGTGCTATCTCCCTACTACTATTGCCTGGCTGGGAAGATACTTGCTCCTCTCCTTGGTGAAAAACTAGGAAGGATTTCTGCAGAAAGAGTTCATGAATCATGAACCTTAACTGCAAGCTATTAGCCAAGTCATGAGCAATTATATTTTGGATTGCTAAATATTCAGATTATGATGCAACAGATTACACTTAAGTTAGATTTGCTTTAAAACATCTTTTAGTTTTGGCACAAGATTTGCTTTAAAACATCTTTTAATTTTGGCAAAGAACAGAACTTTTCAGTTTAAGCATTCTTAAGGTAGAGAAAGCAAAAATTTTTAGCAAATGCCTCCAGTAGCATTCTGGATTTGGGAAAATACAATCTTTCTTGCTGCCTTCATTTCATCCCATCAATTATTTAATTCCTTTAAATTTAATTTTTATATCAGATTCATCTCCTTGGAACACATAGAAGCAGACCATCCTTTGCACAACTGCTTTACAATGAATGTTATACTTTACATGATTTCACTATATTATCCTGTTTATGTTGCAGTTGTCTCCCAAACTTCCTTTTTTTAAGTTTTATGGAAAAAACTTGGTATGTCTACCAAGTAATGCCTCCATAATGCTTTCCCAGATATTCTCTCCATACCATCATAATCTTTAAGTGCTCCTGTTAATTCTACTGCTTAAACGTGAAACATTAAGTACATTTTCTGCCAAAACCAAACTTTTTTTTTTCCTAACCAGATCTCACCCAAAGGCCATACCAGCTTCATCAGGAGTAACAAGAAAGACAGTGCTGAACTAGGGCTTGTCCCTCTGCCTCCCCTCAGATAGGGTTCATTTGACTGAATCCTTTCAGCCCTGGGAGAGGGATTGGCTTTACTTTTACAGACTCAAGGTAGTATGATAAATATAATGGAAAAGCAACAGGTTTAAAATTAAACTTGTTTATTGACTTGTAAGTGAAAGACATTTTGATGGGGAGAAAAGGTAATAGCTTTAAGGGCCACTGGTTACTTTTGATGCATAATTAGATACAGAGTGCAGAGAGCCTCTAGGTTAAGAATGGATGCATCACAGGTTGACTCATGGATAATAAGCTATTTTATTTTCTCTAGAAACTACTGTTTTCAAAACACATGTAATTTGTATTATGTCCACTTCTGAAGAGAAAGAAGTTCCTTTCCTGTAGCCTCAGAAAGCCTTGGTGGCTAAGGCTGGTAAAAATCACCCAGATTTACACCAACTGCAAAGCTTGTTGCTGATCTTGACACCTCATCTACAGAGAGGTTTAAGGCTTGTTCTCATCTATACTTCTAGAGCACTGAAAACAGACAGTAGAATACCCACTGTAATAGTTCCTCATTCCTCAGGTTCACCCTATCCAGCCACCAAAGAGAATGATTCTGCTCAATTTATCAATACACCTCGTATTTAATTGGAGTGGTTCACTGTTGAATGAACTGCATGTTTGCACTTCTCCTTTTCTTTTTTTTCTGCAAGATTGCTACAACAGATGTTAGCACTATCACTTATTTTGATTATTTAGAAGGAGCCAGGAGTGAACAGGGCTGTACTTCTTGCTTATTCAAATTCAGAAGTTGGCCTGTAGCCTTAAGTTTCTGTTTTGGATTTCATTAGGGCTTTTATAAACTAAAAGGGAGAGAGAACTCGTGCTTTAGTGTTTCTAGAGCTTGTTAACATTTTTATTGATTCAAGCATGGTACACTTGCATTTCAAGGGAGAGTTATGATCTTAGTTCTTGCAGGGGAAGACTGCACAGAAGTGCTAATGCAGTTACATCAGTAATTTACTGAGTGGTTTTTTGCTGCATGCCTTGGTATTAAATCAATGTATAGGTATCTACTTTCTGTGGATAACGTGGTTGGGAGGAAGCTAAAGTGCAAGCACACAGCTAACTTGGGGTAGTTAAAGCAGATAACTAAGGCTTTGCATTAAATTTTTGAGGAATTACAGAGGTACAGTTGTGAAATTAACTTGTTATGTAAAGATTTTAGTTATTGCTTTCCATAATGTACTAATTTCTAACTTCTTTTTCTCATAAGTATTCACTGAATTTATAAGTTGAGGTGGAATAATTTGGTTATTAAGTTTGTCCATCCAGTACTTCACATTATAATACCATGCTTTGGTTTGCTGTAGCTTTAACAAAATATAAATGTCTGGACTGAACTGTCTGAGCCTGGTCTAAGGCAGATTTATTTTTTGAGACATTCAGCCAAAAGAGATCATTCGTATCCAGGAATGAGTCAATTCAATAATCTTTCTGATTAAAAGAGAAACCACCCAAAAAACCCTTCAAAAAACCACAAACCCCCAATGAACAACCCCAAACCTAAACTCTGCAGAATTGATGAAAAGCTACCTAAAGCTATGAATGGATTTGGCCTTTAATTCTTCCTTTGAATTCTGCTCATGTTTGGCAAAACAGTACATCTGTGAAAAATTGCAGTGCACTTATGCTCAGTGGAGATGACTTCTGTGTTCAGCTGTTGAATTCCCCAAAGGCTCTGTTGAGTATATTGGAAGGTTTCCCCCTTAACCACAGCATCCAGCAGAAGCAGGACACTTTGGATCAGGTTAAGGGGCAGGAGGGCAATGCTGCAGAGGGGCTGTTCCTCCTGTGAAAGGGGCTGTGGGGCAGAGCATGGAATGTGCTGGGGATGGACGTTGACTGGGATGGAGTGGGATGTGAAAAATGGGAGGGCCACTGGAACCTCTAGGACTGGGTAAGACGTAGGAGTAGAATAGCACTGGAAAAGAACTGGCTCCTGCTGTGGGGGAAAGAACTGAGCAGTAGAACTAAGACTGAAGCCAAATCAAGATTAGGGGCTGCACTGTTGCAGGTGTGCACATGCATCTTAAGGCACTGGAGCACTGCCCTGGAAAGCTGATTCTACCTGGTTCATTCCTATGGGATTCTTAGGATGCCAGACCAGTGCTGTTTATTTCTCCGAAATTATCCTGATTGCCTACTTCCATTATTCTGAATACACAGCTTAAGAGTGAGATTTGAGAGCCGTACAACGCACTCAGAGGTGCTGCTGAAGTCTCTTGGACCTGATGTAACATAGGAAGGATGTAACAATAAGGATGTAATCATTGACATCTCAAGTTGATTGTCTGTAAGTATATTAATTATGAATCATTCAGCAGCTAAAATCAGTAAGATCAAAGCCCAGTGCTTTTTCTCTGAGTAGCCACTTGTATGGGAGGTCCATATTAAAAACATGGGAACAAGGACTGCTATATGGTAATTTCAAATTTGGCAAAATGTGAAGGACACATAATGCACAAAATTTCCATGGAATAAAATTTGTCTGAACATCAAGATGGAATGCTGGTTGGAGTAGATACTTTTTGGAGTTTGTATTACTTTTTTCCTTGGTTTGGTCTGTTTTAAAACAATCCATCTTTTGTGCACTGCTCTTGTGCAGGACACAGTTATCACTAGGCAGCCAATGATGTCACTTTTAGGGGGATAACTGAATTTGAGTTAGCTTTACTTTAGCTATCATGAGTAAAACTAATTATGCAGGTGTTGTCAGAGGACTGTGGCGCAGACTGGGAGTGTATTTTGTTCACTATGAACTCCAAAATGTGGGCTGCTGCATCTCTGCAGCTGTTGCTATATGAACCGACCCAATTAAAGCTAATGAATGTACTGCTCCAGGGTATATGATGGAAGTTAATTTGAAGTCTCTGAATTGTTTAAGAGCCTCATGCAAGGAGATGCTATTGATAGTTCAGATGAGCAGGATGGGACTACTTGGTGCCTGAATGTCACGAGTTAAAAGTCAAAGGGTAAAACGTTGCTCTCCCTTGAAGCCAGTGGAAGTTTTACCATTAACTGCAGCAAACAGAGGGTTTCTCCCTTTAATTCTGTAACTTTGGGTTTTGGAGAGGGTACTTGTGTTGTACTTTTACTTCTTGTGGCTTCACCAAGAGTCTGCATTCCATGAGTTTTTAGACTTTTATTTAATCTGATGGTGTTTTGTGGGAAACTAAATTGAAAGTGTATTTAAGGACCCCAGAGACCTGCTCTGATGAACTGCATCAGGAGAAGCTGAACATCTGCTTGATGCTCAGACACAGCTTTAGCAGAACTCCTAATCATTCAAAAGAAATGGCAGAAAATCTGTTTGCTTTCAAGTTTCAAACCTCATCGCTCAAACTTTGTTTTAATGTCCTTACAAACAAATTTAAAAAAGTAAAAAACTCAATACAAAATATTTACCACTTAGGCAGAAAATATATAAAAGAGGAAGGGAAAGAAAATCAAGCATTTTTGCAATTTTAGAGTGGTTTTACACAAAAGGAAAATTCAAAACTGGATTCTGGAATATAACAAAAGCGAGCATCACACTAACAGGAAGATGTTTTAACAGTGACTCTGTTGTCTTAACAAACACCTGGTTTATCGGTTCTATTTCACATGTAAAATGAAATGGACTTTATAGGAAATAGATTTTTTTAATTTCAATTAACAATTTTTTACGATAAGGAGAATATACAGAATTTTTGTGGAAATCAATGTACTGTCTTACTCAAAATACAGAAAATACTTTGCTGCAAAATTTTAAATATAATAAAATGCATTTAATAGCAATCTTTTGTAGTATCATGATTATTTATGAACATAACATTCAAAGTATGGAAACTCAGTTGTGGATCAAAATGACCATAAAAACAGTAACCCAATGAACCTTATAAACATGTCAACACCCATCATTTATCACAGATGGCTCATGCCAATGTAAAAAACTTATAAAATGTAGTAATTCTCAACATACGGTTTACTTTTTTGCATCATTCCTACATATTATTTGTGTTAAAACCCAGAAAATTATATTATGAAAAGAATATTGGAGGGGTTTTATTAAACTAGAGTACAGGTTAAAGTAATTCTTTTCTTGGGTTGAACATATATCAACAATGATTAAAAAATAAACATTTATTTACAAAATATTGATGCATACATATTACACAAGTCAGTTATATCAAAGTGTTTTTTTAAACAATATCTGTAGCAACCAAATATTTGCATTGGTTTACCATAGTGCAAATGGTAATGTTGCAAGGGCAGGTTAGAATGTGGGGTTGCAATTTGAATGTTGGACTTCTCTGCTGCCTTCTGTTTTCCTACATCTAGAAAACTATTCCTTCTCATTTAGAAAATATCCATTTCTAGCGAATGTTGAGTAGTGTACCTGAGGATAGGGCAAATTCACTATTAATTCTTTCACTTGTATAACTATCTTTCTATTTACTCAGCCTGCTTATGTAGCACCATTGCCATTGATTGCTAACATGCTAATGAGGAAAAGGAATGGACACATGCTAAATACACTATGCCATCCCTAATTTCAGGATTTGTCCATTTATGTGGAATTTCATCTGATACATTTCACAAGTCTGCTCTATATATTCAAGTGTTTAAGGATGATTCTGGTGGTATTGTGTAGTGATGTATATGCTACCAGTATATATTTTCCTGTAAATGTAATATTAAGTGAAGCTGTGAAGAAATGAACTTAAAAGCCCACCCCTTCTGTCCTCAGATGAGAAGGGGCTTGCTTTTGGTTACCAACATGTACTGAAACCTGCATATAAATTTGCGTCCAAATGACTGAATATTGATTCCCTCATAATGTAAGAACTTCATATATTAAATCCGGTGATTTTGATTGTAGCTTTCTCTTTTGCTGGCTCAAAACCAGCCACCAGGTAACTCTACAGTCCTTTAGTTCACGCTCTGGTGCTGCCCTAAATCTGTACGATAGCCTATCATACAGCACACAGGAGGTCGGCAATGCCTGGTGTATGTAACTTCACAGTTTGAACGACAGGTCAGGGGGTATAACTTTTTCTTTCTTTTTTTTTTTTTTTTGGTAACTTCCACAATTATTGAGGCAGTGGATCTGATGAGGATCTCATGAGCACCCGCAGCGATCTACAACCATGGCTGGTATCTTGCCGTATATTATTTGTTCTTTCCCGTTGAAGTACAGCATGTTGATGGGGGACATCTTGGTGGGTGTGCAGCAAGGGCCTGCCGAGCCTCTGGGGTTTGCTTGGTGTACCAGGTGGGTGTGAGGGTATTTTTGTAAAAACACAAATTCACATTCCCCGGAGCAGTAATTTGCTTTGTATCTTTTTGGTGCGATAATCCAATCCCACCCGAAAGCTTCGAAATCCACGGTCAGTGGGTACCGACAACATCGGGACTCTGTCGAGTGCTCGTCGCAGTCGAGACCGAAATCTCTGCGGGACCGTTTTGGAGTGTCTGTAACTCTGACCTCTAAAAATGGGTTCTGTGAGGAGAGGAGAAGGAATCGCAATCATTACTGAGAGAAGCCTAAGTTCAATAAAAACATGCAAATAAATAATGTTTCAGATGCAGGTGTATCAAACTAATATTCTGAAATCAAGTTGGCAAACAAGAGTTTGACCTCCTGCAAATGTGTAACAGGTTTCTCTGCATTTTCCTGCAGTTTCTCTAAAAATAGGTTTAAGATGTGAGTATTTGTTCTTGAAATCACCATTACCTCAGTGCTGGCATCATTTCTGTCAACTGCTATAGGAACATCTCTGAAATTTGGAGAATGCTGGACTTTTAATTTTAATATGGGGGGGTTCTGTTTGTTTTGAACCCCATAATAAGTGTTTCAGTGAGTCCTTCTGAAATTCCTTCCATTAAAATCATGTTGAGTTCAGAATTTCTGGATGTCAAGGAAGGTTTCTTGTTCAGACCAAGGAGGACAAAGTTTGCTCCTTGACTGCTGCTGTGCTTGAATGACTGTAGGACTGAATGGATTTGGAGGGGCAGCTGATATTTTGACTCCCGGAAGAGTCCTGTGGCCAAGAATGTACTTTGGCAGATCTCTGAGCCACATGCCTCCTACTAAAGGTGTGTTTCCACAGTCACCCACTGAGAATATACAGAAATTGCAACCTTCATGATAACAAGTCTAAAGAAGTTCCCAAATTTTCTCCCTTTCACACACTGATTTGAGCCCTGGGTGTTAGTTTGGCACTATCAGGCCATCACATGGAGACCATTCCTTAGGAGTAAGGAGTGGCCCAGCTAACTTTGTTACACAGGTTTCTCTCTTCCAAAAAAATACCTGCCTTTATGGAGCTGTGGAGTTGCTGGAGACACTCCTCCCAAAGGTTAATGATATGGGAGGGTGCTTGGTGAGAGGAGCATCCCTGTGTCAGGAGCTGGGGGGAGGACAAGAAAAATTTCCTCTTGCATTATCACCTGTGGGTCTAACCCTGTCCTGCCACTGAAACATTTATTTATAGATGATGATAGCCAGGGGTTATCCACATGTATCATCATTTGAATGGATGAAGGTGGTGAGAACATTCCTCTTCGTGATATCCAGCTGGCCTCTTTCAAGTACAGGAGATCCACATCTAACTGGATGTACAGTTAAGATACCAGAGTTTTTAAGTTCTTTTTAATTGCATTATACCGCTGCGAAGTTAAATGTTACACAGCTACATAAATACAGTTGGATGCAATGCTCTTAAAGGTTTTTTCCAACCTAAATAGTTAATATTTCTGTGATCAGCAGATTCATCTACTGCACAGAAGTAAAAGTGAAATAATAATCTTTATGTTTTATTCAAAATGAGAAATTACTTGCTTGTGGTAAGTTCAAGAATTTTTGTAGGTTGTAGATGATTAGCGATTTGCAGAAACAAATAGCAAGGAAATATGCTACAGTTTAACTGGTACACTTTGGGTTTAATTTGGTCATCTGTATTTACAAAAAGAAACCCACATTTTATGCTTTCTCCTCACGATGACTCATTTATTGTAGCAAGCAGAATTTCTCTATTCAAGCATTTCTAATAGGTGGAATGATGCACTCTATCACATACTGAAAGGTACAGAACTTAACATTATGAAGATCTGTTCTTGCCTTCATGAACATGTAATTCTTGCTGTTATTAATAGAAAATATATTTGTAGAGAATAGGGAGAAACTCCCTTGCTTTCTCAGCAATATTGGAGGCATCTTTCTTATCAATGAAAGAATCTAATGACTGTTCTTTTACCTTTATATAAAATAACTGCTTATTAAGCAGTACTTGCTGTCAAATTTGAAAAAAATGTTACTTTGGTAGTCCCATCCATCAGTAATTACCAAACCCTCTTCTAATTAATGCCTTTCAACATTCCTCTGAAATACTGCAATTTCTCTCAACTTTTTAAATAGGGAAACAGAGGCAGAGGAATGCTATCGATTTTGGCAGGATCAGCAGGCAAAGAATGAAAGAATTGGATAGACAGAACTTTTATCTTCCATTCCCCAAACAATGTATCCATTTTATCATTAAAACACAGCTTAAATGCTTTTCAATAAAAAGGGATTTTTCTAATTAAACTTACCAATCCATCTTCACCTGGTCCTGGGAAAGTTACAGCAAGATTTTTTCCGTTCTCATCAAAAGCTTTTATTTCGATGCCTAAATTGGATTCAGGCTGTTTGAGCCAATTTTGCAACACTGTCTTCACATCAATACTCTGCCAAATACCGGTGCCTGGGTTCATGTCGAGTTTCAGAGATCGAATTCCAGTGTATCTTGTACCATCTTTCATGGGCTTAATAAGTCTCAGGATCTGCACAAACACCGTTGTAGGTTTTTGGACTTGCCTCAAGTATATCCACAATTGTGCCTTTACTACTTTGTTATATTGTATTTTAGAGCTAAACTTAAAGAAGCAACATTTTGGTTTTCCCTCCATTTGTACAAGAAAATCAGCTATAAATGAATGGAAAGAACAGATTACTGAACAGGGAACAAGAAAAAAATGCATATATAAACCTGACTATTTTTTTTCAGACTGTATAGGAAATATTAAAAAATGTTATAAAGAGTACCAGTAACAAAGTGGCTTTAACTTAATTCATTTTCTACAGCAACTTTAATGAATGTCAACAAAATTATTATGCTATCACCTACTACCAACTCATTCTGCTAGTCACCTCCTGAGTACCTCCATAAAGCATGCAGAATAGCAACTTTGCATAAGCTGACTCAACATGTGTGGTGATGTAGCTATTTCTAATTTACTACACAGGCTCAGTGTGTTACACACCATACAGCACTGGGCAAAGTGCACAGACACTTAGTTTTCTTTTCTCAATGGGAAAAAACCCTAGAGGATTAATATCAGGATCATTTTGTTTTCATTTGAATAATATTATAGGAAAGTCATGAGCAGTGCTGCGTTTCTCCTTCCTGTAGGCTATGATGCAGCTGTCATACCTTAGTCATGGCAATGTCTTTCCATGCCAGGATAAAATGGGCAGTACTAATCCTAAACGGTGCAGGGCTTTGACGTTCATAAATCTCATCACTTAAGATACCTGTCTCTTTAGTGCATTTAAAATAGCTCAAGAGCTTTTTATAAGAAGTAGGAAATGAACTCAGAGCAATGAAATACAAGGGCTTTTCTTCAGTCTCTGTATTTATGTAGCAGTTTGATTTAAGATAGTTATAAAGGCTTGAACATAACAGACTGGAATAAAATTGCTGGCAGACCTAAACTTTGTGATAAGGCTGCAGTAGTATAATGCTATTAAGTGCTCATCTGAATAATTAATAAGTTGAAAAGTGTCACTGAAAGTTACATTTTTAGCTGGTGAGAGCAGCTGATGTTATTCCAGTATGCATATTGTAATGGTATCTGTAGCTGCTAATATGCCTTATATGTCCTGTCATCTTTTTCCTTTTTGACATCATATTCATAAGTGTTATTTAAAAAACCAGCTGCCATAGCCAAATACTTCAGCTGATGAAGAGCATAAGATACTATAGTATTGGCTGTGCAAAAGATACTTGATAGGAGCCATAGCAGATGTTTAGCACTCAGAAGATAACTCAGAATCTGCTCATTCAGTAAATGCCTTCATTCTTCCTTGGCACAACTACATGATCTGACTGCTATAGCATGGACATTTTTACATTTAAGTCTGTTACACTCATATTTGCTTTAAATATATAGTTTTAACTCTGAGGTGTGTGATGCTAGTTTATGGGATCAGCAGAGAAGCAAGAATTTAACTCTCTATTTGCACTTGCTATATAACATGTTGCAGTGAGGTAGGTCTAGTGCTCTAAGCTGCATTTCTGCTGTTTTTATTGCTTCTAAAACTACTCGCCAGGGAAACCTCCCTCACAAAAATAAGAGTTCCCTCGTTATCTGCACTTGTACTTCATATTTGTGACAGGAAATGCCCCGGGTGCTGCAGATAACAAAGTCAACTAACCTGCAGATCTCCCTTTACTTTCTAAGGCAATGGGCAAATCCTAAGTGCTACAGGGCACACATGTTATAAGGAGCTGAAAACGAGCAGTAAAACAAAAGCTCCTAACGCAGTCATCTGAACCTGGCTCAAATTCTTTAGAAATAATGCTCTCCTCCCTCCCTCCAGCAGACTTCAGTCAGCAGCCTGTTGGGAGAGCCCGAGGAGGAGTTCTGGGGCTCTACAGCAAGGAGACAACTCTCTCGGAGGAGCAGTGGGAGGTGAAAGCAGCAGGGTTACTTACACTCCGTAGGCATTGTGATAATCGTTTCCGTGGTGGCATGATAGTCATCATCTTCCAAAGAGCCATCGCTACTGTCATCTCTCTGGACATCATACTGATCAATCAGTTCCTGCAGCGGAGGAGCCTTGGGTAAAAGTTGCTTAATAACATCCCTGCTAATGTTAGGAGCTTGTTCCAGGCGCAGTTTGCTGAGGATTTGAATTTTTATGGCTTCTATTCTGGAAGATTTTGTATTCTGTCTCCACGTACAAGCATTGCAAAGTCCGTCTTTTTCAGCATTCTCTGTGGGCTGACTACTGTCATCAAGAGCCACCGGATCAACTGAAATCAGCATGAACAGGTAAATATAAGCACAGAGCGGTAGCTTTTGCATGATCTCACATTCAGTGCAGCACTTTGCCCTTCTTTTTTTCCCCCCCCCTCCCCCTTTCCCTCTCAGTACTAAACAGATCCGTGAAAGCAAATGCAATCTGAGAGACAGCTTGCCACACTGGTGTACCTTATATATTCCAAGGGGCTTTTTATACTCCAACTTTGATTAGGCTCATGTCGTCAAACCCGACGATTGGTTGCTGTCCCAACAATGAATCTGGCTGTCAGAGGGTAAAGCCCTGTCGATCACAAGTCACTAGACAGTGTTTAGTTACAGCCAAGGGTGAACTGATTTATCTGTGAGTGCTTCACAGAGGATATGTTCTTTGCATTCTGAAAGGATATATTTCCAAGTATTGTGGGCAGCAGTACTGAAAGGCAGCACTGTCATTCTTAAATATTATACCAACTATCTACTTGCACTATGAATTAAAACAGACCTTGCTCTAAAGTTGCTTTAGGTTTCTACCAGTTTTTTTTACTTGAAAGTTTGTTCTATTTAGAAGAAAATCCCAAGGAGTTACTGTTAGCAGGCAGGAAAATATTTTAGAAATGCATTGCAAATGGTACTAATTTACGTTGTTCAACAATTAATACATATTCAGTAGTTCCTATTTCAGAAAACCTCAGTGGGTTTTCCTAGGTACTAGCTAGAGCAGTGTTGGAGAATTTTTGCATGTATAACACTATACAAATGCCTGTCTTATTTCTTTGTCCCTTTAGCATATAACAAAACCCACAGAACAAATCCTCTACTGAATTAACAGTCAGCTATGAAAAATGAATCTCTCTCCTCTTCATACTGTCATCAGAATCCTGGGCAGTAAATTAGACATCAAGAGATCTTTAGTAGCAAAGGTATTTTTAAGGAATATCTTTAGCTACTCACTCTAATATTATACAGGAACAGTCCATCTAATTTTTTTCATTATTAGCGAAAGCATTAAAAGACTTAAAACATTTCAATCTCTACTGTGTGCTTATCTTCTTTTTCCATGTAACCTTTTATTCCTCTGCCAAATCTCTCTGTATTATGCAAACTTCAATGATACTTTTCTGTGCTTTCTTTTGCTTTCTACTCAAGTACTTAGAAATTATCTATGTCCTGCTTCCATGTTAAAAAACACTGTTTTAATATGCTTCCTGTATAAAGGAGATACATCTAGATTTGATTTTATATGTATAGGTTATGGCTTATAAAATCTTAGAACAATGCAGTTCACATTTGATTGCTGTTAGCAAGAATTATGGAATTCACACTTAGTGGGGGTGTAGGGAGGTAACTGTCAGCATAGGCTGTATGTCACAGGAAGCAGAAACCCTGGAATTGGTATATATTATATATATTTGGAGTCTGTGTACTATAGCAAAGGGAAGTCCTGGAATTTCATGCGATATGCCAAAGTTTGCCTGTCTAAATTACAACTGAATTGCCAGTTTCTCACTGAGTTTCTCTTCTTTTCCCATTCTGAGTGCACAATAAAATGTGTCAAACAAGGTGTTTTGCATGTGTTCATACAGGAAAAGTGTTGGTATGGTGAAAGATGCGGGACAGAACTCTAAAAGGCTTTTTTTCTGCCTGGTCATTCATATTCTTTTTGCATCACCTCTCCAGGGCATGCAAATTAATTCTATAGCACAGAACTGAGCCTAATACCCAGCTCATGACCAGTGACATAAATCACGAGTATTCAATTGAAATTGATTGTCCTGCCCTGCTGCAAATTTGATGCAAGTGATAGATGTATCACACTCACACATTCCAGGTGTATGGCTTTAGGGTCAGACCCTGATATTCTGATTTTAGCCAAAATCCACATTTAAAGCAAGAAGTTTGTTGCCTTAGCTCCTGAGCATTTGGTTTTCATACAGGAGACAGATGCAGCTACTCTCAACATGTGGTAACATAAATGGGCTTTAGTTCACTGGAACTAGAAGACAGGATAGATCTGAGTTTGCAGTGGACACTGCCTGCCATGCCTACAGCATATTTTAAACAGCTTCTTAGTGCATGTCAAATGTATTTCTATGGAAGATGCATAGGGATGGTTCACAGTAAGAATCTTTTTGAAAAGCATTGACCTGTTGGTGAATTTTTGAGGGGATTTAAGTTGGGGTTTGTTTGTTTACTATTGTGACCATGAATGTTGTAATAGAACTGTTTCTAATTTTTTGTTTGTTTTATTTTAAACTAGAATGACTTTCACCAGTTGGCTATAAAACTACCAAGTAGAAAGTACCAAGTATAAAAGTACCCTCAGGCAGAAACATTGACAGGTACCAGGTTTCACACCAAAACCAGTTTAAAACAATGATCCATCAATAACCAGGTGGAAATAACAACACAGCCATTAATGGGAAAGTGATTAAATGTTCTGGCACACAGTGGCTACAAGCCCTTTGTGAGGGAGGGGGTCAAGAGATGTCCTCAGCAAAGTGATGCCTCCAGCACCACGACCCCTCTTTGAATGTTCACAGCAGCCAAACAGGTGCCTCGTCTGCTCCTTCTCCCCCAGCATCTTCCCACTCTGACTGGCTCACCACGAGCACGCAGAGCTTCAGTGTTCTTGTTCCAAAGGTCTGCAATGATTCTGTGAATCTGCAGCCAAGGGCCCTTTTGCTGCCTTCCATGCAGCATTTGTTCATGGCTGCAGCACCAAGGCCTGGAACCCCAGCGAGCTCCCAGCAAGAGCTGAGCACCACCAAGGTGACTCGTGGGGGCAAACAGATCCTCTGAGCATCACAGCCCAGCCCACTGTTTGGGGGGCAGCAACAGCAGCTGGAGTGGTGACACAGGACTGCTGAATGAGGATGGCAGAAGCACACCAGAATTCACCAGCAGCTGCATTACTATTTCTCTGTAAAGAGACATTTCTCTGTAAAGAGCAATATTTTTCCATTTCCCTCATAAAATGCACTTCATATCCATGTACTCTGAATAAGTTTAGGCTGTTAGTTGAATACCTTCATCTTTTGTGGTTGCTGGCTTTTTCTATGAAATTTCAAGAGTGTGGAAAAGAGCATAAACAGTTGCACTTGATCAGGAACTGTTGAAGAATTGAATTTCTTTGATAATAATAATACAATATGCAATTCAGTTTTCTGTCTGACTTGCATTGTAGTGTTTTTGGAAAGTGATGACTACAGAAGTAGATGACAGAGGTGAGAAAAACAGGTGATAAAAGTGACCAGGTAAAAGTTGTTCTAAAATTTATTTAACAAAAAAATAATAAAAACAACAACAACAAAAAAGCCAACACAATTACCACCAGCAAAACTAAAGAAGAGTTAAAAATGAAATGCACATCTTACTGAACTTTATGGTATTTTAATATTATCTTTGGGATTTGTGTCATTCTACCCGTTGTGCCTGCCAATACTGAATAGTATTCCCAATTCTGACTATGCAAAGATCATGGCTCAGGCCACCAAAATCAAGCTATGCAAGAAATGTTCCTTTCTAAAGTAAAAAGGCACACGTCTATCTACCTGGCAGCTTATCCTCTCCTTTCCCCACTTCCACCAGGAGCCTTAGTACTCAGTGGAAATCCTTAGGGGGGAAATAAAGAAGACAAAAAAAAAAAGAAGGAAAAAACCCCCAACTCCAAACCCACCCCCAACAAATTCAACTGATATCGCGGTTTCAAAAGACACTCTGTTACTGTGAATTTTATGGAAAAATAGTGACTGTGCAGAGGAAAAGGGATTACTAATGCCCTCCCTGAGGAGAAGGAAAACGGAGCCCAACCATTACCCATCGTTTTTGGCAGCCTCTCATCAGCCAATCAGCTTGTGCTCCTTTGGCATTGCTGAGCACGCTGAGCACTCTGGACCAGCCACAGCCTGTCATCCTGTGCCGGGCCAGAGACCCAGAAAACACAGATAGGGAGCACACTGGGATTTGAGCTTGGTTTGGGGGTAGACCAAGCACACATGGAAGGGAACCAGGACATTTCTGAGAAAAGGGAGAGTTACAGGAGTGTGAAGGAGCTGCTTTCCTGGCAGGAAAGGAAAGGGACATGGGTTATAACCCTGCCAGAAATTAGACAACTTCATCCTGGTGTAGGCTAGATTTTCAAACACTTTCTTATAGTCTGCAGGACCAGAAATTCATTCTTCTTTGTCCTGTTGTATAAGTGAAATAGTTTTCATAATTTACTCACCTCAGAAGGTGGAACTTGAAAAAATTAGGTGTTCTGCAATGCACTGTAAATCTGTGATTGCTGTTTTCCATTAATGTCAAGTCCTTCCTCTGAACCAGTTGGCCTCTTTTTCTGATTTGCTTATAAGGAAGAGATAACATTCCTCCTGAGCTGCTGAGGAAGATACTATCTGAGTCACCTTTTCTCTCATTTTTGTCAGCACAAAGCCTGATTTCTAGAATAGCATATTAAAATGGATAGAAAACTCCATTTCAATTTTTTTCAGACTAGACTTATCTCTCTCTTGCCTGTTATAAGCTGGGAATAATGTTTGTGAAGTTATTTTGTGTGAAACATTTAAATTTTAATTTTTAAAAAATCAGATATATAATTGAATATAATGGAGTTAATGTGTTTAAAGTGCTTAACTATGAGTCCAGACATTTTAACTCATCAGATGCTTGCTCTTGGCCACCTGAATCTCAAGATAAATGCATTATTTTGACCCTCAAAGCAGATATAAGGTCAGGTATATAAAACACCTAGAAAGAACTCTTGCAACAAAAAGTCTATGAAAACATCATCACAATCACATTATGTAAATGAGTTACTGTAAGGCAAAAATAACCACTTTTAAACTTATTACCATGAGCTAAAATATGAAAGCTGTAACTAATGTGAATTCTTGCTCTGTAACAAATGCCCTGAGTTTGTCCTCTGATTATGCTTTTTTTTTCCCCTAAAAATGTAGTCATATATAACCTTCTAAACATTGTGCTGCATCAGCTACTGGAAGTCAACTTCATCTTTGTTGATGGTATGAATATTTAATTCCTTCAACTTACACAAAAAGAAATACATTCTTCTTGGTTTTACCAGTTCTGAGTTCTAGGTATCCTATTTCACACAGGAGAAGGGCACACTTGGTGCAAGGTATGGATGCCTTGGTACACTGGCATCTGGGTGGACTATGCTGCTGCCAGGTTGTTTTCCTGGAAAACCACCACGTTCAGCAATTTGGGATTGTTTGGTGACCCCCAGAGTGTACTTGAGTCTGCCTCTGAGGTTTGACAACCAAGAGAAAATGTCACTCTGTCTGTCAGATGATTTCTGCACTCCAGAGCTGTGGGAGACACCAGTCAGTGCTGCCTGCTAAGGAGTGTCTCACAAGCCACAGTGTGTGTGTAATGGATAAAATGGGGGAAACAGGTAAAACTGCTGGCCAAGGGCTGCTGTGGCCATTTCAGCCTGTGATGCACTTCTCAGCTTACCCAAGAGATGCTGCTGAATGTGGGCTTGTGGGAAGTCATATGGGGTTACCTTCAGCTCCTGAGCATCTCTTTTCTTCCTGCAGCTTTTGTGTGTGTAACTGTACTAGTGGAATGGGCAAAAAATGCCCTGTTGCTTTTTCCTCTCCTGGGCATTCCAATACGTGTTGCTCCAGAACCCACCCAGCTCTTGGTTGCCAAACCTCAGAGGCAGACTCAAGTACACTCTGGGGGTCACCAAACAATCCCAAATTGCTGAACATGGTGGTTTTCCAGGAAAACAACCCGACGGCAGCATAGCCCACCCAGATGCCAGTGTACCAAGGCATCCATACCTTGCACCATGTGTGCCCTTCTCCTGTGTGAAATAGATACCCCAGTGGAAACGAACTCTATAAACAGATAAGGAAGCATATTAGGCTCATTAAAAACATTTAAGGAACTATGCAGTTACAGTGAAAGCTTCCAGTTTTCCTGCGTTCTTTTGTATTCAGGATTTTGTTGTGCAGCCTTTGCTGTGGGGACTATATATCTTATAATAAATCTTATCAAAGAGCCCTGTTAAACACCTACTTAATTCTAGGGGTTCTACCCTTGTTAAAGGGTTCTATTTTTTCTTTAGAATTGTAACTTTTATGCTTTACTAAAAATTCCTGACATTTTTTCTGACTTTCATCTTCAATGTCTCTTAAAACAGCTGTGTCAGCTGCTGCATCTTCCTCTAAGGAGTCGTTACCGTGCCTGGAAAGGTTTCACTTGTGCATTTGCACCATCAAAGTGCTTGAAATATCAACATACTCCATCTTGATATTACTAGCTGTGAGAATGCTTGTGTTTTCTCCAAGGCACAATCTCCTTCGAAGTGGATTTTAGCCCCAGGAGGTCAGTGATTTTATATGAATGGCCTGTCCTCTGCTGGGTTGTTCTGGAACGGCAGCCTCTGGGACGGGAGTGCCACTGCTTTGAAGAGTCTTTTTCTTTCTTTTTTCTCTTTCCTGCTTCTTTTACCTTTATTTTTTTTTAAATACATAACAGGTTAAAAGGTAACAGATGTTTCTGAAAGAACAGGAAAATGCAATTTTTCAAACTGCAGTGAATTTGACTCATTTAATCTTCCCCAGTGAAACTGACTGATTTAATGAACTGTTTTTATCAGAAGATATTTGTCAGATATTCATATATCCATATATATCCACATATATCACACACACATATATGTATCTCACATATGTATATATGGGATGTAGAAGATATATGTGGGATAGATTTGGCTGCTCATCTCAAACTATCCTTTTGCTGCTCTCCTTATGGCCTGTGTGCCTCCTTTGCTTTGGTCCCACTCCATGGCTTTGCCTCTGCTGAATATCCAGGCTGACTGGGCACAGCCTGTAACACCTGGTACCTGCTTGTCTATAAGTGATAAGCAAAATCACCCCAATATAGTGATGTACAGAGGTAAGAATAATTTTTTTTCCCCTCTGCAACTCACTCAGGTGCCCATTAGGTCAGTCACCTCCACTCGGATAGAGCTGTCTATTACCTGGTGTAAGGAATTACCTCCATGCACTCCAGAAGTCTTCTGGATTCCCTACAGCTCACTGTGCTTCTCTCCCAGCAGATGTTGAGGTGTCTGAAGCCTCTCAGCAGCACAAGAGCCAGCAAGCACCATGCCCTCCTGCAGCTGGAGCAGTGAGGCTTTGTCCATGGGCTCCCCTTCATCAGGCCTCTAGTAGGCACCAGCCACAAGGTTCCCTGGCTTGGTCTCTGATTCTTATCCTTAAGCTTTCAACCTGCTCATGGCTATTCTCTAGAGATGGCTCTTCACACTCCACCCATCTCCTGACATAGAGGGCAACCCCTTGGCCTCTCCTTTCTCTCCTGTCCCTTCTGCACAGCCCTCAGCCATCAATAGTGCACCCCAGTCATGGCATTTGCCCCACCAAGTTTCAGTGATGACAACCAGGTCACAGCTTTGCAGCAGCGCAGTGGCTCCCAGCTCCTCCTGCCTGCCCATGCTGTGTGCACTGGTGTGGAGGCACCTCAGCCGGGCTGTCTGAGGTGTTTCACGTGCCTCCTGTTACCTCAGTAGCCCCTGCTCATCTCTGTAGGATTTCAGGTGTGCTCTGGCATAGCCAGTGTGTCTTGGAGCCCTCGGCTGAGAGCCCACACTTGCATCCTGTTTCTCTAACCTTGGTGGGTCATCCCACAGCTTGTCACAGGCAATCCTGATACTATCCCCTGTCCCATCAAGTCTAGTTTAAAACTCTGTCAATCAGCCCTGCTGGTTCAAAAGTAAAGACCATCTTCCTCCTTTGAGAAAGGTGAACTCCATCTGATGCCAGCAATAAAGTGAAATTACGATGCAGCTTCTCCTTTTCTTTCTGCCCTCTGCTGATCTGTGGTCAGGTTTAGACAGGTTAATTTGAGGCAAGTGGCTGTATGATTGAATGAAAAGTGGTAGCAATGTTCTCAAAGAAATCAAAGAACAACATTCAGATCTGCAGTCATACAAGAAAGCCTTTGAATCTGGCAGATTCCTCAGCAAAGGAGTTTAATTTACAGCTTAGAGCTGGGCTACCTGGTTTAACTCTGCTGTTAAAAATGCTGGTAATGCAAATTTTCAATAACCCCGCAGAAAAAAAAATAACTAGCTAATTTCTTATGATGAAATGTAAGGTATTAAACCTTTCAAAGTCATTTAATGTCATAGGTGTATAATGGCAAAAAGTGGGCACAAAAGGCCACAGCTTCTGAGGGAGTTGCTTCTTTTAAAGTAAGACCCCAAGGAATAAGGTTGTGTCCATGAAAAACCCTGTGCAAAATAATGCAGAGACAAGAAATCATATAAGCTGCTTTAGGGTTTTAGAAGACGAAGAGCAGATCAGAGACTGAGTAAAACTTCTTGATGTATTTGATTCTCATTTGGAGGAAAACAACAAAAATGCTGTTTTGTAATAAATTAGGTGCCTTTGGGGGGTTTTCACATAACTAGTACAACTGTTTAAGGGTATTGGGTCATCCAAGAGAAAAAGAAACTGAGCTTTTACTCCCTCTCCTTTATTTATATCTCCTTATTTGTTGCTTGCTCCCTGTTGATGCAGTGAAGATATTTCCTATTTATGAGCTCCATTATGAAGCATCACATAAGAGCATCAACTGAAGAAAAACTGCCTATACTGACTAAAGCACTAGCTTTCTGCCCTTTCCTCTTGGGATTTGTCTCTGGCTCCTTTAGCAGGCACTTCCAAATCCTTACATTTTAAAGGCTGATGCTTTAAACATTTACAAGTTTGCTTGGGACTTGCAAGTTTTCCTCTCCCATCAGTCTGCTAATTTGCAGCATTAGCCAACTAGTTGATGAGAAACAAGGATAAATCACAAAGGAATTGACTGTTTGAGGGGTTTTTACTTCAGTAACAGACTTTCAAACCCCCTCTCTCATTCTGCAGAGATAAAAAACTACTTAGGAATTAACTCTTCATAGTCTTGTAGCAGAGCCTGACTCTGGCTGTATCCATGGATATATGCCCTACACTCTAAGAAACAAAATTAAGATTTCATACTCTTTATTGACTATGCAAATAATTGAAAGGAAGCTTAAAAACCAGAATTCACATAGTAAATCTGAAATATTACAGTGCATGTTGCTTCAGAGTTTAGTTTTAAGATGTCCCAGCACAATGCCAGCTGGAATAGGCACACTCCTATTATTGAAGGCTGAAGAACTGCTTTTAGTGAGTGGATCTGAAAGAGTTAATAGCAAAAAGTATCCCATGGATACCCAGATTAATAGATAGAGAATTGTTTGTTTGCTACTGATTTTGTGATAACTACACAAAACTTTTTTTATCCCAAGTGAACTTTGCACCAGGATATTTTCGGTACACAAATCTGAAGGACTTCAAGCAGTAGTTCACAACTGCTTCTGAAATTTTAAGAAGTAAAGCAAAAAGGTTGTGCTGCACACGAAAGCTTATGATCAATTACAAATATAATTATTTGACCAAATTTTTAAGGCTCTCTACTGCGTATTGATTAAAAGAGATGGATGATACAATTAGGAATGCAATGCAAAATGGAAATAAAATTGACCACATCAGATTACTTTGTTATACTTTCTACAATTTACCAAAGTAGCTCAACATTAAGAAATTGAAGCATTTTGTTGTTTTGTCCAAAGCCTCTGGGACAAAGGAAATTTAATTAATAACTATTGAATTGTGCAGTTGGCTGCTTTGCTAATTCTAAATTTTAATTGATGTACAATTGATTTACATGAATAACTCTGAGAAAGTAGTGTGGTAAGTTTTAATATCCCAGTAATAACTTGGTAGAGAGAAATTGCTTTCCTAGATCCTAAACTGTGTTAAAAATCACTGTTTGTATTACTGTGTTTGTATATGTGTAGTTATGGGGATGAGGGATGTGTGTGTGTGTGTATACATATATATATGTATATGTATATGTATATGTGTGTATACACACACACACACACACACATATATATATGTTTTAATTTGACATTCAGCCAAAAGAGAGGATTTCTGCTCAACTCCTTGCTCATTGTTATTTACAATTGGTTTAAGAAATGAGATTGCCTTTCTGTATCACCCTTTCCTCTATCAGGTATTTGCTGGGGGACCATAACATCACTAAATATTTTCCACAATTGTGCCACATGATGATTGGTATATGTTTCTTGCAAGAAATAAGGCAGGGGATGGAACCAGCTTGGCCAAATGCACTGCTGCTGCTGCCTCATCTCAAGTGGTGTCAAAGGCTGGGTTGAGACACGGCTGAAGAACTGAATTGGTTTTATCTTATCTACACCGGTTCATTTGCCTCCCCCAGCAAAGGGAAAATACCCATCGCAATTTGCATCCAGAGACTGTTCACAAACTTCAGTAGCAACCACATTAGCCATTAAGAAACATTGTGGGTTTGGTTTGGGGTTTTCCTAGAAAACCTCCTTTGGCATTTTACAAATAGTCAGAGTAAGAGCAGGTGTTTTAGTAGAGAACCACAATGAAACACATGTCTGAGGAGTCGTACACCTCCAGAGCAGGCTTTGCATCCACAGGACAAAACCCATCAGGAGTCAGGAATTCAGATTGCTGTCATTCTGATTCAAAAAAGCCTGGTAAGGTTCCTCTCCTTTTGTAAAGATGTAATGCAAATATCTTTTCAATATCTCGTTGCTGACCCTCAGGGTTATATTCTTGGATATGATTTAGTCATTTAGTGTCTTAAGCAATAACATTCAGTTGATTAATATTTCTGTGCTTAGTTATAGCTTAGTGCCATAATGTTTATGGGCATTTTTTCATCAGGTTGACATGGCTTTACCCAGAGGTGTGAAAGGAACTGTGGCTGCAGGGAGTGCAGACTGTGCTCCTTGAACTGCTGCTCCCTCTTTTGTCTATCCATGCTCTCCTCCAGTTTTCACCAGTGTCTTGCTTTCCAGTGAAACTGTCTTTAAGCTGCATGTTCTATCAAATAGCTGCTTTTCTGCTTAATTAACAATCAACCAATTTTGGTTGAGGCTGTGAAATCAAAGAATCAGGTCCTTCAAGTCTGCTATAAAATTCCTTTTCTTTACCAAAATCTTGGGTATTAGGAAATTGTACAATCCTCGAGGAATCTCAGCAAGTATGCAAAACAATCTGCACCTCACAGCTCTCCACCTTGAGCTCTGCTAAAGACTGGCTTCAGTGTCAGAGCAGGAAATCAAAAATCCTTTCCAAACTTTGAGGAGCACATTGTAGTAAATCTGGGTGCTCTGAATTCATTATAACAGTAGCATCTCCTGTGGGCTCATTATGTATTAGGTAAAGAGATTTCTCTTTTAACCACTTTCCTTTGCATACCATTATACGGTCTATTGTCTTTTTTATTTTCTTATTTGCCTCCTCTGTTTCATGCATAACTTCAGGTAATTTCTCATATTCTTTCTTTTCTATGGTAAGTAGCTCTCATTTTTGGTATTAGTCCTTCAGTCCTGTACCATTTTTGTTTCCCTTCTCTAGGGTTAATTTATGAGGAGTTCCTTTCTTTGAAGATGGAATAAACAACAATATTCTGTGAGTGTCTACAATATTTCAGGCAAGGTAACAAATTGATTATACAGCTGTAGATAAACTATAGTTGTCTTACATTTACCCATCCTCACACCAGGATCTGAAGTTAAAAAAACACCTGCACATTGAATAGAAGTTTTTAATTCAGCTATTCTCAGTGGCATTCTCTTTAAATAGTAACAGGGTTTTTTTAAAAAATAATGAACATAAACCCCTGTAAGTTTGCGGGTAATTCAGTTGTGCCTCCTGGCTGACTGTGTATTCAGTATTCCCAGCTGAACAGTTTGCTCTACATGCCTGTCTGACTGGAAGGCAGAATAAAAGTATTTTTCCCAAATCATTTCCAGTTCAGCTATGGCCAAACCTCAGGAGAGCTGTGGCTCTTAAAAGCAGCACTAAGTTATTCCACTTTCAGGGGTTCTGGCTACTTCTGTGACCTGGAAGTTTTTTGCATCTATAAAGAACTTTGCACAGGTTAAATTTGTCTAAACAGTGTACTATTGGGTCTTTTTTTTAAAATCGTGTAATAGTTTTAAATACTGCACCTGAGTTTACTGGACTGATAACTAGAATACTAAATCCTTTTATCAGTGACACTCCTCAATGTAATTTAACAGTGCCTAAGAACCCAAAATTTCTCAGTGGTGAGATTGTGTCACAGAAACTTTGTTTTTTCTGTATAAGATCTTAAACCTACCTTTCTTTACAGGGTAAAAGAGAAGTCTATCATCATCTTTGCTGCTACCCAATGGTGTAGCATACACAGCGCATACACCACCACCTGTGACAGTGCCTGCTGCATGCTCAGCATTCAGGATTTAAGCTAGAATAAATTTACCTTCCATGTCCTATTATGTGCACAAGTGTAGGAGGAGAGTAAGTATATTTAAAGCAAAAAAGGGGGAAAAATGTTTTAGAGCTTAAATAAACAGAACTGGTTCACTTGACTGACACTCAGTGACGACTTTTAGCAGTGGCTGAGACCCTTCCAAAATGTCCTTTTCTGGCTGTAGCACTGAGACTGTGGGATCTTGATTTTGGGGATGAGGGTTGGGAATTCAATGCAAGAGCAGCAGCATCAACGTGTCTATATAAACATTTCTAACACCATCAAATCCACTGTGAGGGGGAGCACAAAATCTTACTTCTAGTTTTCTGCTAGGGAGGACTGAGGAGCTGTATCAATATCCAAAGAGATGCAAACATTTGTTGACTTAATTCTTCATTTGTGCTTATAATACTGACACAGTCAAGCACAGAGATTTTATAGCATAAAGCAACTTTTGTCTTTCAAAGGATGAAATAGCAGTACTGGATTTGAAGTATAATAAAGGTTCAGAAAAGTCACAGTGCTGGTTTTAGAGACCAAGTCTTGTGTGCAGTTCTGTTCTTTAAAAGCACATACACAAAGCCATGAGTAAATACTATTTAAACCCGGAAAAATGTCACTAAAGACATTTTATTCCAAAGGCAATGTCATCAAAATCCTTTGAAGCTGAATTAATAGATCATATGGACTTGCAAAGACTGTGTGGATCAGGTCCCAAGAGAAGTCAGCTATTGACTTTAAGTTGCAGTGGCCTTTGCCCTTTTGCATCAAGCAGGAGCTTCTTCCAAAAATAATTTCCTGAATGCAAATGACCTGTTATAGCACTTATTACTTAGGGTATAATGTTCGAAGCAGAAGTGATCCTTAAGTTAGTTCACGAACACATATGAAACTTGCAACTTCTAATAATAGTGAGGCAAGTCTTCCATATGTTGTTATATATTTCAGTCCAAGATGATTAACGTGGCTCGCAGGCTACTCTTGTAAGATGATAGAAGAGATATTTTTGCTGCCTCTTCTGAGAGGGGCTAGTGTTTCAAATTATTTCCAAACAAGCTTCTTCCATGTGAGAGATGGTTCTCATTTTTTTGTCACCTTAATAAAAAGGTGATGAACACTCTCTTCTTAACTGTGTCCTTATATGAACATCAAACAAATATCATGACAGTATGATCTGATAACCACGTGTGCTATCCATGAAATAATGTTATATTCACAAATACAGCTCATTAATTTATTGTGGCTGTCATTGTTTGAAATAGAGTGCTTGTATTGTGAGCATGCAGGGAATCTCAGAAGTAAATCCAACAGATACATCTTCATTTAAAGTTATTTTTACTTATAGTAGGCCTCTATCTAGTATATTTTAGATCAATTCTGTCTCAAGAGTTTAGAAAAAAATCTTATGAACTTTTTTATGAATTAAAATCAACCCAATGCTAAATTTGGTGGCAAGTTGTTTACAGCCATAAACAAGATGTAGTGGCCTGAGATCTTTCTTTTTGTATAGAAAAATATGACTGATCTCAAAGGATCAGTTTGGGCACTGAAGGAAGGTTATTTGGTTTCAGAGTCTCAAAACTTGGGTCTTGGCTCCACTGGAATCGTTCATAATTCTGTCACACAAATGTGAATTAAGCTCTTCATTATATGAAATCTTGCTCAATGGAGTGAATATGACAAACTGAAGGGCCAATTTTCTGGTTCTGTTCTCTAAGTTGTTTAGGTGATCTTGGACAAATCAATGTTTCTCACTCTCAACACCAGTAGCAGTAAGAGGACTAATTGTTCAAGAGCGACCTTACTCTTCCTCCCGCTCACAGCAGCTCTGCCTGCCTAATTGCTGGCCATGCCTGCACCCACAAAGCAACACTCTGGTGAGGCACCAGAGCCACCTCCAAGGGAGGTGACACATCCCTGCTGTTGCTGCCACAGTGAGCCATAGGGCACAGAATAATTCCAGTGCCAGTGCAACTCTCCAGGGCAGAGCCAGCTCTGTTCTTGCTGCACAGCCTTTTAGTGTGCACACGTTGAGCCTGCACATTTTCCAAATTTCCACACCCATTCCCCCTCTTTGTCCATCATTTCCCCACACTAAAGCATAAATCTAGTTTTCCTCTTGGAGGACAGTTGTGAGAACAGAATGTATGGAGTTCTGAGAGACTACCCTGATGAGAACCCTGCAATCTGCAGGCAGCTGGGCAAGGAGATGGCAAGTGATAAGGCTGCAGGCATTAAGCAGTTACTTATTTACTGGTAGTATGTGATGCTGTTCATAGATGAGATAAACACTGAATATTCTTGTTTGGCTGAAACTATTCATCCTGATTCATCCTTTCTGATTCAGAAGAGCTGAGGCTTGAAATGCCTGTCTGTCTGTGGGTACTGTTGACGCTGGCTGAAAAGAATTTGTCAGACTGTGTG
Organism: Myrmophylax atrothorax; assembly: GCA_026770055.1. Classification (NCBI taxonomy): domain Eukaryota; kingdom Metazoa; phylum Chordata; class Aves; order Passeriformes; family Thamnophilidae; genus Myrmophylax; species Myrmophylax atrothorax. The sequence continues at coordinate 7,121,532 of JAOXXN010000102.1, forward strand.
TGTTTGTGAGCTCTTGGCTGTGCCACTGAACTTCTTCAGTTCACTAAATGCAGGCTTGTTTTGAAGCTAAGTGACACAAGTTTTGCTGTGGAAACTGAATCCAGTTGTTGGCCTGTCTTCATAGAGCCTGTATTTGAGTAGATTTTTCCAGCTAGTCAGAGGTCATGCCACATACAAGTAGGATCTTGAACTTTGAACTGTGTGAGATGAACAATGTTTAATTCAGACATCAAAAAGCAGAGTTCTGACTTGAGAGCAAGGGGAGCAAAGGACAGCCAGAAAGAGAGTGAGAAGTTATTCACATTAGTAGGAGTGAAGTTCCTGTATTAAGCTGTAGGGTTGTTGGGAAATCACCAAGGATAGGATGGCCTTTCTGGACTGTTTTTGTGGTCCATTTGTCTCTTGGAGATTATGCTTTCTTATATTAACTACTTTATCAAAATATAACCATATAATGTCATACTGAAACTCCCTTCAAGACATCTTTCAAGTTTATGAGCTATCTATTGGATCATAGTTTTGTACCCTAATAATCTACTCGTGTGCGTGTGTGTGTGTGTGCGTGTGCGTGTGCGTGTGTGTGCGTGTATCTGTCCTTGTCAAAACTTGGGACTATATCCCAAGACAAAATGACACAGGATGCCTGATGCTTCTTGGGAGATGTGCTCTACAACAGTCAAAGGCTGATCCAGAGAGATTTAATTCTTATGTACTACTTTATGGCATTTTTCTCATGTGTATTTCTGCTTGGAAACAAAGACAACATCAGTTAATACTGACTAAGATGTGCTCTTTTCTAAGCCAGAGCTTACTGGAAAATAGATGGAGCTTGGAGCTACCACCATGAAACTTCCAGTGATGGATTTTGTATCTTTAGGGAGTTCTTTTGGCAGGCTTCTATAAACATCATTTTGCCTTAGATCTGTTTTCTTGCAGTCCAAACCGTATTTGTCTTTGCCTAACCCAATGCTCAGGTATCACCTCTCAGTGCACACTGGCTGTGCATTTTGAGATGACTATTTTTGCTCTAGCACCTGCCTTGCCCCAAGCTGCAGCCCTTGCTTAGTTCAGCTCCTCCTGCCAGCACCAAACCTACAAAAGCACTCACCACCTGTCAAAGGTGAGCACTATATCTCAATTAACACTGATCACTAAAACCTGGGTATTAATCCTGCTGTTATCCTATCCCAAAACTTATTCCACAAACCTTTTACTAGTTCAAACCATATGCTAGTGGCATGCCAGCTCATTTTTAAATTTTTTAGCAGTGAATAATAAACTTCAGTGGGTTGTTTAGAATCCTGCATATTGTCAGATCAAATACTTCGAGACTTCTTAGTCATAGAAACTTTTCTACATGTGCTCAAAAATAGCTTTTCTTCAAAGCCCCACCTTAATGAAATAAACATGTACCAAACTTATGCTATCTAACTCCATTTTCCAATTGAAATATTCTTTCCAATGCTGTATTTAAGGTAGGAATGGATAGCAAAATATTAACTAGAAATTGGGGAAAATGAGACTTGAAAGCAGAACTCTAGTACAAAACTGCTCCTGAAAAGTGCTCTCATGCTCTGTTGAATCTCTCAGTGTACAGTCACTGTTACACAGACCATCCATAACCTAAATTTATTTCAGTGGAATTGTTCTGCAATGCTGATGATGTCTTCAAGCCATCAAGACATAAAGTACTTTTTCCATGTTAAAAGTTGATTTTTTGTCTCTTGAAATCAAATTGCAAAGTCATGGGTATCAGGGTCTATCTCTAGCATGAATGAATTATTTTATTCTTTGCTATTATGTGATCATAGATAATATTTCTATTTATGACCTCTAAAAATGTTATTGCATCATGCTCTTTGGTCTATATATTGTCATAAATTTCACTGTGTACAAGAGGTCTGATTTGAAGATGGTGCAGCTGAAAACCTCATGATACAGTGGAAGGGATATCTAATATTGAATGGTATTTCAGATAAAATAATTAGATCATTTGTATGTTGAATAATGTCTATGGGTATCAAAATATTTATTATTTGATGTAATCATGATGACATTGTTGGAAAATTAGACTCTTCTGAAAATTAATTTCAAATTTATCTTCTCATTTCAGTGACAGCTGAAGTAATTTTGTGACTTTATAAAGGAATTTATTTGTCATTTGTGCTGCAAAAAGTGATGATGGTATATGAGAAAAAGTACAGAGGGCTTGATCTCGGCCAGCAAGGCAATTTAGGGAAATGGAATTCTTCAGTAGCAGCAATAGCTCTGATTCAGTCACCCATAAATCTCCCCAAGGGATGTGTATCCTCAGCATCTGTATCCTTCAGTCCCCTGTCTTTGCTTTAATGTAGCCTCTGAGGAAGTCACTACCCCAGCTTCCTTCTAAGGCACCTTCTGGCTCATTTCCTATTTGAAAATCCATTTGCTCTGTGCTCAAAGGGAGCCACTTTTATTGCCCACCTCATTAGTGTGCTGACCAGTTCAGACTACACTGCAGGGAGAGTCTTTGGTGGTCTCTCCATGGGCTGCCTGTGATCTCCCTAAAGTGAGGGGGATGCATGGCTGCCCTCAAGGAAGATTGAAAGAAGTGGGCCAAGGCTCTTAAAATAGTGAGAGTCATTACTGCTGCTCTCCTGGCAGCAGGAGTTCACCCTGTCACGTGTTTGTGCTGCTTTATTTCTCAAGGAGGAGAAACTGATCTTATAGAGAAAGGTGGTTTGGGGAGTTCCTAAAGGTACTGGGAAAAACTCTCCATTTCACACCCATTCTTGGCCTTGTCCATAAAAACACATGAAGAGCACATTCCAGGGAATATGTTAGTTCTTAGGGGCAAGATGACTTACTCTGAACAAAGCTGGGATGAAATAATGTGGTGGGCTAAGCCCAGTCAAGTCAAAAGCCAAACACTCCCATGGCTGCTCATGCCCTCCTGCCTCCTGCTGGGTCTAGAGAAAGCAGGAGGAAGGAGAGAAGACTTGTGGATGGAGATAAAGAGAGGTGAAGCCAAAGCCAGGTGTGAAAGCAAGGCAGAGGAGGAGAGGAAGGGAGGCGCCATTGCTCATCATGATGTTGATCTCAATGTGAGAATTTGAAGGTACAAGTGTTGGAACAACACCTCTCTGAAACACATGACTTCTCCACCTGAAGCACGTTAATGCCCACAGATGTTTGATTGGGAGGAGCAGGGTCTTAGTGTGTCAGTGCTCTGCCAACCCATGGCAGTGATGCCTGTCTTTATCTCTGCTGGGAGGCAGTTTCCTGTTTAAAAATTAATTTTAGTATCTTTCTGGAGTGGGAACACTGAGAGTCATTTTCATTTTGGAGAAGAAAATGTTATGGGAAGACAGGGTCCTTAAATTCCTCTTATTCCTTTTTTGTGGCATTTTTTTCTACAGCTACTGCTTTATTGCTGCCCTCAGGGCTCTTTGTTTTAGGCATGCCAGTGACCATATTTCAGTGTGATTTCTTGCTTTTTTCCCAGATAATATGTGACTGTCACAAAGCTATAATTTTCAGTGTAGAAAGAAGATGGTTTTGTTTGCAGCCTCATGTCGCAGGGAAGCGTATCTGATGTCGTACTGCAGTGCACATCCCAAAGCTTGAGTTTATTCTAGGGGAGATCTAAATGCAAAACATTTACCAGCTTTTCCTCTGCCCAGCTCCTCAGCTGACTGTAATTCTGGTGGGTGGCTTTTCAGGGATAAATCTCTTTCGATCCTCTTTGCAATATTTTAATGCCTCATGTTTGGTTAATCCCCTCACTGTGCTGCTTCCCGGTGTTTCCAGGGCTGTGGATTTCATGTCTGCCCAGGCTTCATGCTTCAGTGCTGTTAGATACTGATAAAAAAAATAAAGAACAGAGGACTTGCATATAAATTAGGAATATTTCTCTGCCTGGTATACTGCCTTATTTGAAAAAATGTAAATAAGATTTGGCGTTTCTTTTCCAGCACTGCACAGAGGGTGAGGCTGGTCGTGGCTCACAAGGAGGTAAGTGCCTGACTGCACAGTCTGGTGCAAACCACACCAGGGCTGGTACAAACCATTCCAGGGCTGCTGCTGGGCCATGGGGTGGCAGAAGCCACGTGTGTCCATGTGGCCTCCCAGAGACAACATATGTTCAGACTCACTGCTGACCTGCCAAACACAGTCTTCAGTTTCATACATAAATTGAAGCAAAAGCTACAGCTGCCTCTTTCTCAGAGCTCCTGGGGAGATTTTATTTCTGCTGCTTAATTTTCCCTTCATGATGAACTTGCAGTGCTGCTTTGGTGACCGAGTGCTCGGCCTCTGTACACACCATGGAAGGAGCCACCATGTAGAAAGGTTTCTCTTAAACAAAAAACCCTGGTCATTGCTGTGGCACCGAGATCAGCCCTAGACCCAATGCCAGTGTGTGGGGAACGAGGGGTACTCCTCTGTTAGCACAGAGCCAGGATGGGGCTCAGCCAGTCTTCCATAGTTGTAATGTTCAACCTCCACCCGCTGGAAGAAATTCCACTCTTCTGGAGAATTATCATCTCAAATTATAAATAATATTCAGAAGTTTTTAGAGATTTCTTGGCTGCTTCAGAATTCCTTGTGTGTCTTTCCTCTGTGGTTACTCAGAGGCACCGACCTCATTGCCCCTGGGGTGCAGGGATATTTTAGAGGGTCACAGAGAATCAACATCACTCCCTGTTGTAGGACACAAAACCTGAAAAGTGCCAAGACCACAAATTTTGTTTTAAATATTCCAAAAAATTTCCAATTAGACTTTCACCACAAAATTAATATTAATTTCTGGATTAATGGCTAACATATTGAAACAAAAGCCCCTAACAGTTACTACATTCTGTTGGATAAGCATTTGTGCTGTATAGACATGAGTAATTTATTTTACCCCTCTTCTCAGTGATCTTAGAGGTCTTTTACAACCTAAATGGTTCTATGATTCTGGTTTCTTCTTTTATATTTTGCTGATCAGTCTAGTTGTTCTATGGGAGAATATAATGACTACCCTCATATTCCATCTCATTTATTTGAGCAGAGTGCCCTTATAGGGTAACACTGTCATACTCATCTTTTTAGCACATTTTAAGCATCTAGACAAAATCTAAGTAAATAAGGCTGTTCCTTTATGGAAAATTTTGCAAAAATGTCTTTGCACAGGTGTTGGTGACTGGGTGAAATAAATTACTGCAACTCAGCCCCTACTCAGTGAAGTACTGCCTTACACACTGAAGTGTAAGTACATGAGTGAAACTGAGCATGTTCCTCGAGTTCTGCTGCTAAACAGGGTATTTTACACATTTTTTTTTTTAAACCAAGTCTTTCCTCAAATATCTTACTG
>JAOXXN010000102.1:7147452-7160416 GCA_026770055.1 Myrmophylax atrothorax
TTCATCTCCAGAGAAGCCCACATTTGTATCTGTGACCTGCCTGTACCTGTACAAACAAGCAGGAAGAAATACTGAAACATAATTTGATGGACCTTACAAAAGCCTGTAGGTGTAATGTTGCAGAAGGATTAGCAGCTGTGTGTTGCACACACAAAAGAAAAAATAATTCCCTCCCCCACACACAAAAAAAGATTATACTTTTATCAAGGGGCCCTAGTTACGTTTTATCAGTATCAGAACCCAGCAATCTGTAATGCACAGGAAATGTGCTGCTTGGTGTTCACAGGAAGGTCTTGAGGCAGTTGTTTCTTCAGCACTGTGACACCAAGAAAAACTAGCAATTTTTTGCAATCACGAAAACCTAATTATGCAGTTCAATCAGACTTAATGGCATTTTAAAAAATGGGCTCTACAATCAGACAAAAGTGTGCTCCAGGCTCTGGCAATATTATGACATTTGAAACAATGTTTACAGCCCACAGGAAGGCTGAATAATGACCAAATGTTAAATCAATAGAACAATTTTTTGTTCTCAGAGTAATAATATGTCAGTCTGAGCTTTTATAGATTCTATCTTGCATTTTCCATTGTAGCTCTGACTGTTTTAAAGTTGTAAGTATATTTTATTTTCATTGTATGGAGAAAAATCTGATGCACAACTCCAATTTAACAGATCAGTGACAGAGACAAGAACACAAAAGGTCTCCTGAATTGCTTATTAGGTCACCCCTTAACTGTGTTCTCTTCCCCAAGGGCTCTTCCTAAACTAAGAGCTGATGCAAAAAATATTAAATGTTAATCATTGTGTAAAGCAGTAAAAATAACAATTTGCCTTGAAGTGATTTTTCGCATTATTAACCAGAGATACAATTATTTTCTCATTATAGAGAATGTTCCTGAATGCAAAAAGTCAGCTTTGTGAATGTCAGGCTAGTTAAAAGAGTCTTGTCAAAATTTATCACACTACTATTAACTTTTATATTAAAGAATTAAACAGATATATAAGATGTCAGTAGGCTTGATCTTTACAACTTGAGATCGTCGTTTCCCAGTGGCTTAAAACAGTTGTCCACGAATTCATCACTGACTTCTTCTAGAGCAGGTGGCTTCCATCTGGGGGATTGGTCTTTGTCAATCAGCACTGTCAGGAGGGACAGAAGAACACCAAAGTTACCTGTAAACTTCCTCTAATTAAAATGACTTAAGATTGCATCAGGACAGATCACTACAGTGATTACATGGGGGAGAAAAATCAAAGTGCTCTGGAGAAGGCAGAGTTTTTGTAACATATATATTTCTACTTTTGGCGCAGTCCTGTGGTGTAATGGAGAGAATCCGGACTCTGAATCCCAAGGACCTGAGTTCGAGTCTCAGTGGGGACCGTCCCTTGGCAGTTCAATGTCTCCCTGCCATCCGATGCCGTCAGATCTCAGATGCTCATCAGGGTCAGCCCCGGTTAGTACCGGGTGCTGTAACAGTCCCGAGGACTTCACTGTCACTGTCCAAGCTCGCTCGGCCGTGGCAGATGGACCTCAGGACTTAAACATTGGGGCCAGTTCTGTGCACGCTGAGCCTCACCTAAAAAATCCCCTGCGCAGGCTGGAAGGGCATGTGGGGAGAGCCCTGCCCAAATCTGCGTTCACGAAGTTTGGCCATACATACATACATAAGTTTCTACTTTAAAAAAAATTCTTGAGTCTAGAGACATCTCTGGGTATCTGGGAGTTGTGTGATAATACAAGGAACAGTGGATTACTTCAGAAGCAGCCCAAGCTCTGAAGGAACAGATCTGAAATCAGTGGTTTCTGTTACACTTGCCACTCTTGCCTGACATGCTTGTTCATGTGAACCTGGGAGCAGTACATACTATGTTCCTTTTGGACAAGGCCTTTCATACCTCTGTGCAAACTCTGACTCTTTGGAGAGGGTAGGAGATGACTCAGAGTGGTGTGAAATGCCTAAAGCTAATTTAAACACATTGTATAAAAAAATATAGAAATAGTAAAGCAGAGTATCTTAATGGGAAAACCAAGAAGATTTATTTATAAATACTATCAGACAAGGCAGACCTATGTGGATTTAGCCGTGACAATTTGAATAATCTTAGTATATAGACTTCATGATGTATCCTGGGAAATAGATCACTGAAGATAAAATCATCAGTGAATGAATCACACGTAAAAGTATAACAAGAAAATATCAATCCCCAAAAACCACTCCTTGTATCACAAGAACATTGAAGGCATGTCAGCAAGAACAGCTGCACTAGCAAACAGTAAGGCAAGAGGGAGTTCATTTGTCTGTGAAAACGATCGATACGAATGGAATTCCAGAGCACCCTTCCAAGCACTTTCCAGGCTTTAAGGAACCCATAAAGGTGCTATTCAAAATGTGAAATTGTTGTAATTTAAAAACCCCACCAAACAGCTATTGGAACTGTGGCTCTTTAGGATGTCCTGACTGCCCAATATCCTTCACAACACTCAATCCATTCAGGTGAGTGATACCATCAACTGATCTGGAGATGCACCTGTGGCCTGGGAGACCCTCCTGGCCAACGCAGCCCACAGCATGTAAGGGAGGATGGGCAGGAAGAGGAAGCACCTTTCAAGTTCTTCTGCTGAGAACAGATTTTGTTGGTTTGTTTGCTTTCTGATAAAGAGTTCAGAGTAGGAGATGGTTCTAAAGGCGTGTAAGCAGAAGACACTCACAGATTTTTAAGAATAGAGCTATTTTTTTTAAGTGACCATGCCTTTCTAAGTAAACTTTGTCCTTAGTGAATAAACTAGAAATATCCAGAATGAGAAATGTTTAAGGGGGTGGGATTTTAAGTTCAGTTAAAAGAATGCCTACCTAAAGACTGTGCCTTATCAAAACACAGGGTTATGGCCTGTTTATCAATTTGTAGCAAAAACATGTGGCTGGAAAACTTCCCTTTAACTTTTCCATCTTTAACCAACACTTAAGAGTGCCTAGAAAATAAATTCCATTCAAATGGTAACTGCACTGATTAATATTTTTGTAGCTGAAGATATACAGGCATCACAACTCTTTAGCTTACATTTCCAAAGAAAAGGCAAATCAGAGCCCTACACTCATTTACATACAAATAGAGGACTAAGGACTCTTTAGAAACAAATAAACACTAACTTTAAAAAGCACCCTATTATAGAGATAGAAGCTGCAATTCCAGAGAACAGAATCCATGTGGGCAATTCTTTAAAAGAAATGTCCTGTAGAAGAGTGATTTTACTGTTATTAAACTGGGCAACTTACTGAAAAGCTGTGACCCTCCAAGTTAAATATGGTGATGAGAAACCATTGATTGGTTTGGGTCAAAAGATGTCACTGTCCCATTGGCATAGTACTTAACTACTGATGTTCTTCAATTTTAGTTGAAGTTCACAATCTGCCCCAAACAACCTTAACTGTTATCCACAAAGGCCAACATTTAAAGAGGAAAAAAGTCCATGTGTATGTTACTAAAGCTTCACCTCTGCCATACTGTATAACTGCTGCTCATTCTCCACCCTAGGGCACTGCTCTCTAATCAAGTTCATCTTCCTGTTTGGATTTGTGGCCAGTTCTACTCTGGTGGATCAACTGAATGTTCGTAATGGTCTCTCCAATGTCTTTAGCCTTATAATATTTGTTTTCTATCTCATGGAAATATTCCCTTTCTGCATTAACTTCTGTATATTCTGAGTTTCTCCAGCTTGAGATCAATCACCACAGGAATGGAACAAAAATTCTGAAGACTTCTGAGGTAAGCTGAGGGAAGTTCGTTAAGATAACAGTAACTGAGCATAGACACTGTGCTAAGGGCTTGTTCTTGTATCTTACCTTCTTTAATAAAAATCCCAAACCCATTTGTTCAGGAGCAGTGACATTACCAGACTTCAGTTAGTGTTCAGCACAGTCCAAACACTGATATTTCCAAGCACCTGACACTCTGTTTGCTGCCACAGAGTCTCTGCCTACTGCAGAGCCCTGGGGTGCCCAGGGTAGGGCTCACATCTGCCAGCTCTGCAGGGGAGGAGGCAGAAGCTGTACAGAAATAACATCTTTGCAGGATCAGCAATATGTAGAAGACCTTTACAGCTCCACTTCAAGTGCACATTCCGGCACAAATAGGAGGGGAATTTAACAGATTTTTGTCCCTGAGATTTGCTGCTGAGATTGTATTCTCCCTGAATGTGTTTGAGCACAGACTCCAAAAACGGCCTTTCCTTAGGTAGTAAGAATTAAAAAAAAAGACCTATGCATTTCTTAGTATTCCATAAAGGAAGATGAAAAACTGATACCTATAATGTTCAAAGTCCACATTTACCATTATATGGAAAAATGTTGATGAAATATGATTTATGTGTTTTATGCTTTAAGGGTTTTGGATTTTTTCTTAAAAGCTCCAAACACAAGAATCATGAACAGGGAAGACTGTTTGCCACAGCAGACTTTTAGATTGAAAAAACTGGCTGAAAGAAAAATGAAATTCTGACCCCAGGTCAAAGCAGGTTTAAAAAGCTTTTAAACTACTTCCCTAGCGTGTCTATTAAAATGATGGTTTGAAGCAGATAAAAGCTATTATTAAAGCCTGACCTTTGGCCATTACTGCTGAGAAACAAACTAAAATTTGGTTGTTGTAACTCAACATTATTTTGTGGTAAATCTTTTTGTGTTACACAGGGTCAACAGTTGCCTCTTAAATGCTTGTAATGCAATGCTTTAATAAAGCAAAACACAATACTTAACACTTTCATCATTTTTATTCACTATAGTTGATCCTGTGAAGTATTTCATAATCTCCCTTCCTATTCAAAGGGATACCCAGCACATTGTTGGATGATGATTTTTATGAAATTAGACCCAACTACTAAAATTATCCTAAGACTCTACACCAGTCTTAAACAGAAACAATTCTTAGACAGAAAACCTGAGAACAATAGACATGCAGTAAGCAGAGAGCAGAAGTGTCTCAAGAATGAATTATTATTAGTAGTATTATTATTCCCCTCAGTGCAGCTGGATCTCTGGTAGGTGGGTTTGGTTTTTTCCTTCTCCTGACACACTTTAGCTTTTGCTTCATCATCCTGTGCAAAAGACAAGTTTCCCAACTGCTGTTCTTGCAGCTTCTTTCTTTCCAAGCAGTCCGTGTACTTCCTGGCCATGCTAAAAGGGATTTGCTTTGCACTGTACTGCAGTCCCAGATGGCTTAATGACCTTGTGGCTCACAAGGAGGAATTCAGTTTGGTGTTCCCCTGACTCTTGGACTTTGAGTTTGTCACTTCCTGAATAACTACATTTCAGCAGCTTAGATGCTGATTTAGAATATATCCTAGGAAGGGTCCTTTTAGGATATCCTTGTCCCCATTACCAACACTATGAAAACCATGCACTTCTCAATGTGTGTGGTAAATTCTCCAAAGAAATCTCTGTTAGTAAGTGCTAAGGACTAATTAATTAAAATCAGAAACTTTTTCCATGCTATACAAACCAACTTTGCATCTCTCACCCCAGGCTATCTTTAATCCAGTGTTACTAATAGCAAACACTCAAACTAATATCCATTTCTCAAGTGGATTTTAAATTGCTTTATAAAGATAGATATAAAAGAATGAGGAGGAGGCAACAATACATACTTGTGTGAATCAAAAGTTCAACCCAAAAGTTATCCCTCCAAATGTCTTGTACTGTAAGCTCCTTGGAAAATGAAATGCCTGTGCTTTATTTGATCTTGTGCTCAATAGTACATAAATAATTGCTACAGTTCCTAACAGATGTGACTTTGGATTTGACAAACTGCATAGTGAATCAGCAGTAGGATCAAGGACGGAATCAGAGTCTGTCCCTCAGATGAACTTGCTGAGCCACTGCTCTACTCTTACCACTACCCATCCTGACCAATGCCTTAAATTGCTGAATTATTTCACATTAAGATTATATATATACTTTTTTAATAGTAAGACACCTCTATACAGAGATGTTCTGGACATGGGGGAAAGTAAATCTCTGTTCTAAAGGTTTTCTATGCAAGTAGCTGTTCTTGACTTTGAGTCTTGAACCAGCTTATACCTGGCTAAACCAGCTATGTGACAACATTAACTGTGGACACAGATGATACACATAGTTACTCACTACTGTCAGCATTAAATATACCTTCAAGTTTCACAATGAAATGGTGAAACCAGGTAGACAAATAATGTTAGGAAACTGAGATTACACAAAGGAAACAACATGGCTCTTGTGCTTTGGAACAAATTACAAATTTTGGCCACACAGGAGTCCAATAAGCAAAAACTGAGGCAAGCTGGGAAGTGTTCTCTGGGGTGTTGCTGCATGCACTTCTAGTAATCTCCAAAGATGCACCACAATAGTGAACTTGCATATTATTAAGTTTGAGAAATGTTTCTGGTGTGCATTCTTACCTGCTCGAACCCCTTCGTAGAAGTCATGGCCTTTCTGAAAGATTATGAAAACAAACAAACTTGTAACCATGACAGAGTCAATTTATCCCATCCTTCCCTATCCTGCTTCTTCTTGAAATGCAAGTTCTCAAGATTTAGTTAAATCCTGCTTGTACTGTTCTCTTCTAGGCTTACTTTCTCTTTACTTATTAAAGAGCTCTACATCTTCTTGCTTAAATGCAGCCACCTCTCTTAAAACCAGCCTGTTGAGCTGTAGCTGAACAACGGAGCGTTCCCACAGTGCAAGTCCCCTCTGAAGAGCTTTGCATAACAGGGGCTAAGGTGTGTAGGGTCAGAAAAATTCCTCTTCAGGAATTGTGATGTATTCTATGTATTTGGAACACTCTGCAGTTAAATGGAATCCTGTAAACATCCGGTTATTTTTAGATAAAGGTAAATGTAACACTTCAATCCCTAAGGATGCCTCACTAGCAGTGGAGCAACAATACTAGTTTCAGGAAAGCTGTGTCAAGGATACTGTCAGGAATTGCAACATATTGGAATTACACAGATTTTTACTTCTTTTGAGCACTTACTTTAACATCACAAATCATTTATTTGGATATATAAAATCTTACTTTAAAATGTGACAAAACTAATAATAAGGATGCCATGGGGAAGCCTTACAAGGCATTTGTTCAGGTAATTCAGTTAGCAGCTCTGTTCCACTGAAAAGATCACTGTCTCCTATGTTATCCAAGTACTCAGTACAAATACTACTAAAATCTCTTGTTGTCTATAAAAAATTCATCACAGCACTCTTGAAAGGCAGTAATAAACAACTATTCCCATCCTGCTGCTGGCAATTGAGGCACTGAGGACTAAGTAATCTAAAATAAAAAATCTGCTCAAGAACACCAGTTTTATAATTATGGGCCAAGTATGAAACTACCCATATATTAATGTTCTCTACCATTCCCATCTGACCATCATTAACACAGTCTCCTTTGAGTTGCTTGTAAAGACATCAAACTGCAAAAAAGTGACAGCCTAACAAGCACACAAAGATGATACCAAAAATTAAACCCTATAAATTATGAACCCTTGATGTAATGTACATAAAACTTGTCTCTGACAAACCGCTTCCCCTCTGTGGCTGGCAGGGGACAAAGGGCTCAGCTCATTGCTTACCATGCATGCTTGGCTCAGTCTGTATTCCATCCTGAGTACGTCTTGCAAGCTCATGGAAGCTCCTTCTCTGAGCTGTCTGAGAGTCAGCTTTAAGGATGTAGGTGACATCTTATTAATAGTCTGGGGAAGACATTAAGAGTATTTTTATTCTGTGCAATTCAGACTCATTTTCAAGTCTGTCATTTGTGCATTTTAAACTTTGTCAAGTAAATGATGGTACTCTTCTCCCTGAGCTCCCTTACTTGACACCTGTTCCTCCTGCTGCCTCCTACAATGCTGTCATACTAAATGAACTTCCTTGCATAAACTCTTATCAGAAAGATCTCTGGGATGTATGCCATCACTTGTGGAAAGCCTTGTACTACTAAGGTCACATCATTTACGATCAAATTACTACTAGTCAGAGAATCTAATGCAGTTTGAAAGCAATTTCCAAACAATCTTTTGGTAAGAGAAGGTGAGTGTTAGAAGCAATTTCACTTAATTTTTTAATATCATAGTTATAGTCTAAATTGCTCTTAAATGTTACTGATACTGTAGCTGACATTAGTATTGCACAGCACTTAAGTTTTATTTGGTACAATAGCACAGTAAGGTAACAATAGTGAGATTGGCAACAAACTCCAAGAAGTTGCTTTATGAACCTTTGCAAAGACTAGAAAATACGTGCATAAGGAAATTTTAGAAGCAAAATACATGAAAATAAATCAAACATAAAGGTATATTTATCCAAGCTTCTTGTCTGGGATCAACAGATACTGCAGTAATTTAGCCCTACATTACTCTGCTGATAGGAAGCCTGGAGGTCTGGCCTTCCTTCTTTTGACAGAACTACAGGCTTTTATAAATATCACACAACAAACAAGATCTGTTTAGGGCACACAAGCAAATGCTGCAAATCTGGCCCTCATGAGTATCCTACAATTAACAGCACGGCAATAAACACTAGGAGGAAGTGGGGAGAGAGACAAAAACCTAGTTAAGAAAACAGAACTGAGCTTTAAAGACTTATGGGTTGTGGTGAAAAGTAACTAAAACTTATTGTTGCTCATCTTTGTTTTCTTACTCTAAACAAGACTCTTCTTTGCCTGTAAACCCACCTATAAGCCCTGTATCGTTCACAGTACAACAGACATTTCCTGGTAATTAGGACATTTTTGCCACTACTGAAAAGTAGCAGATGGTAAGATTTGCCTCTTTACATTATTTTCATTGCAGACATTAGGCTCCTTACCACAGACTGAAATGGCAGATTTCCAGTCATCAACAGTAACCTTTTTTTTTTCCTAGCTCCAAATTACTCTTCATCTCTCTCCAGACACCAGCTGATACAGCAGTGACCCATTTTGCCTAGTTAAGCTGGAAAACATGTGATTGCTATGCAAGCAGGAGGGTATGCAATCATGGCTTAAAAGCACTGCATATTGACCATGGTGTTTAAGAGAGAAGCTGGCCAAGAAGGAGCTGATGCTGGCTCAGACTGCCAACAGTTCCTGAGCCCTGGTGAGGCTCTCTAACAACGAGCTGCCTCCCAGCAGATAAAGAAATCTGCTGCACTTCTAATTTCATCTCACTGTAGGTCTCAAATAGGTGTCAATACCTTATTTCCTGTAATGCTCTTGATGGCTTTACCATCCAACTGGACGTTTTTACCTTTGAGTTTCACATTCTGTCACTTGTATTAGAAAGACCTTGCTCAGACCAGATTAAATGGTATGCACAGTACAGCCAGATGGTTCCATGGGTAAAATGGCAAGTTCCTTCTGGTCAAAGAAAGCATTGGAATGGGGAAGATCTGAAAGCAGCACTTAAGGCAGCTGTTAGATGCACTAGACTAGTTATCTTGGCATATCAATGAGGTTGAAGGTGGAGGAGGTGCTGGTATAAATCAAGCTGAAGGAAGACGAACAAGGCAAGAAAATGGGTAGGTGTAATTGCAGAAATATGAGTCACCAGTGTGTCGTGTCTATAAATAAATCCTCTGTACAAAAAGGAGGGGATTGGTGCTAGGGAACAAGCCTGGAAAGGAGATGGGATAGGCTGAAGTGAGGAGTACTAAAATGCAAAGAAGTTTCACAGAAGTATTTGCCAACTGACTCAGTATCTTTCAGACCATCCTGATTTTGTCATAATGATCCCAAAAGCTACAAGCTGAATTTGTAAACCTGAATGCCAATCAGATACTACCAGAAGGTGACTGAATTAAGTGGCACTGTCTCAGTGGAGTCCCTTACAAGAGTAACAGCAGGAATTGCAACTTCCTTTCACTTAAACAAAAACCTCCCAGAGGCCCAGTACACCACCTCCCTTGCCATAGATGAAGATATCCATCTCTTAATTCAGTTCTTTGGTATCGTGGATTTTTCACAGAAGAAATTAAGTATCTGATCCTACAATCTTACTTCATCCTACTGCTTAGTGTAGAACTGATGCTGTTAGAAACTTGTCTGAAATTATATATTTGTTCACAATAATGTCTTGCATCTGCTACAAAATGTGGGATTTCTTTTGTGGTTTTTTTTCCCCTGTGAATTTCTGTATGAACAGAAACAACTCATACTAACACAATCTTATCTCTTCAAAAGAACAGACAGTTCTTCAGAAACTTTTGCCAGCTCCAAGGACAATTTTAATGAATCACATGAAAGAAAAAAGCTTCTTTAAAGTCCTATTCAAGACATGAAATAAGAAAACAGAAGATGTAACAAAATAGCCATTTTTTTTGACAAGAATTAAAAAAAACAAAACAAAACAGTTACACAAAATCATAACTTTGAAGTAGATGGCACGGTTTTAAATTCTAAATTAAAAGTAATAAACAAATGTTCCCCACTAAACAACAAGGAAAAAGAACAGGGTTGTGGGGGTTTGGTTTTTTGTTTTCTTTAATATATATATACATAATAATGGAGATCTGAGTTATGACACTGCAAATAAAGGAAGCAAGTGGGTAACAAGGGGTGGGTTACTATAGCAAAGGTGGCAGAGCAAGCCATCTAGTTAAGGTATTTCAGTCCAAAGTGCTTCCAGACACCTTGTATCTTCTGTAGTAGAAACTGTATCTTGAGCAAAGCACCCTGTAAGGGCTTTATGCTATTTTAAAATAAGTTCTATTTGGTCTGATTATGTTTTACAGTGACATAAAATGGCATGAAATAACCCAGGGAAAGCTATATGCAAATAGTTCATGATTGTTTTCAGCCTCCACTGAACCTTATCAATCCCCTGCAGGATTATATCAACCATTATAAAATCTACAAATAAAATACTCCATAGTATAAAGAGCCACCAAAAGTGACTACAATTAATATGCTATCAAACTCTGTGAAGAAACCTTAGTTACTTTCCTTGCCATCTATAACAGAGGGGGACAAGTAAAGGACTGAATCACACAATCTGTTGGATTGGGGGAAAATTGTAATAGCAACCCATGGTAGAATTCAGATTTATAAACATGGAAAATTTTTATTCTGGTACCAGCTCATTTGACTGCATTATCCAATGAAACATGAATACAAGGGGGAAAAATAATCTTTCCCTTTCATTCACTTTTGCTTTTATAATACATATGCTAACTTCTTGCAATATGCCAGGCGTACTGGTTGGCACAAACATAATCTCAACACTTCCTTTCTCAAAACCTGTTTGCTAGTTCCACTGAGAAAATGTTGTATCTTTAAAAACTAAAAAATAAAGTGTTATCTAAAAGAGGATGCTTAATGTTAATGATACTACCTTATAAAAGTGTATCCCTTCTGCTCAAATGAAAGTCAGAAGAAGATGGATGTTTTACTTTATTGTGAAAGCAGGATTTCTTCTGTGAGCTGTAACTAAAGTTAAAATGATGCTTTTATTGGAGAAATCCTTGAGTTCTATCCAATTGTAAGTAATATTTCACTAGCTCCAACCCCAATTTTTACAGGGCACCTGAACACAGGTACTTCGAAGGAAAAAAAGAAAATACACACATTCTTTATAAATTAATATAAGTTGCTTCTTGCTTTTGAGGCTGAAGTGTGAACTATGTGTGTAGTATTGCTGTAGATGTTTTGAGTAATGACTACATCTAACACTCAAAATGCATTAAAAAGATAAAAAAATACTTTGTGATGAATAATTTTTTTGCTGTTTACCCAAATGAGATGTCAGGAATAAAAGAAAAAGGACACCACTGTTCTAGCACTGGTTCATTCCAACCCTTGGCAATAAAATGAGAAGCTATAAAAGGGGATGTTTGTCCCCAACAACACCTTGAGGGGAAAAGGGAAGGGAGTTTGGGTTTTTACTACATTACAGTTTTATGTACCACATGATGATACTAACATTGTGTGTTTTTACAGAAGAATACTCTTGTCAGAGCAGAGGCACTGAGAATCCCTCAGGACTACATGTGAGAAATGGGGATCTCAGTCCAGTGTCCTACTGGTGGTATGTGGTATTAGTTATGTTAATTGGGTGACTAAAGTCTACCCCATGACAAGAAAGTACAAACCCAGTCTTAAAATATTAAACAAAAATAACATAGAAGACATTACCTCTAGCTGCTTAATGGCAAAAGGAGAACCATCTTGCTTTAATTTTTTGACAATTTCTTCCATACTATTTGCTGAAAAAATACTAAAAGAAAAATAAATTAGCTGATGCACTGCTTCAGCCTTACCTGTATCTGTGAAGGGCGAGTAACACTGATACTAGAAACAGTGTAACCAGCTGATTTGGCTTCTCCACTTTGTTGGGTAACTTGGTTGTCAGGCACCTCCCTCTCTCTTTACAAATCTCTGGTGTTTCAATAAATGTCATTTACAAACTCTGCTATTTATCTATAAACTTCAGTTACTACCATCAGTCTTATCTGTATTTTTATCACACATCAAATCCTTAACTATTAGCTCCATTCTACTGGTTTGGTGTCAACATCTTTGTCTCTAAACTCAGTTACTGCCACCCTTCTTCAAGAGTTTCAGCTGCCTCTTATCAGTCTTATTTCTCTTTCTGATACACAGAAGTTCCAAGCAGTCACAGAAATGGCCCTAAACCAATGAGTATAAATGTGCTACATAACATTTCCTGTTCAGCTGAACAATTACTCTCACAAATCCCCAACCAATTTCCATAGAAAATGTTCATTTTAATGTGCCATATGGTAGTTGCTTAATATAATGGTGTTTGACTCAGGCAAATATGCTCAAGTATTTAATACACTGATGAGTGAAATATTTAATGAGCTTCAGATAAAGCTCCCTAAAGACAAAACAGTTATTTAAACTTGGATGCCATTTCTCTCACCTCTTCTGCAGAATACTGTTACTTTATTTAACTTCATGTTCTCTACCCACAATAATAAAAAATTTTAAAATATTGCTAAATAC
>JAOXXN010000102.1:7160774-7188272 GCA_026770055.1 Myrmophylax atrothorax
ATGATGTATGAATCAGGCAAATATGCTCAAGTATTTAAAATACTGATGAGTGAAATATTTAATGAGCTTCAAATAAAGCTCCCTAAAGACAAAAAAGTTTAAATGACTGACTTTTCTATCACCTTATCTGTGGCACACTCAAACTGTTACAGGATTTAACTTCATATTCTCTATCCAAAAGAATAAAAAAGAGGAAAAATTGCTGAATACCTGTTAATCTTCTCCATATGTTCATCAAGTACAAATTCCTTTTCTTGATCAACTGTGCTATATATGAAAAACAAATGCATATTTTACTTGGTTATTTTAGAATGAAATAGTTATCAGTACTGAAAAATTTCAATTACTTGTGTTCCAGAAATACCATAACTGAGCACTTAATATTCATAAGACAGTGACATTTTTAATGAATTACAATTTTGTGGTGTGTATAAATGAACTTGTCACTTTATCCTGTGAATGTTAAAGATGCTGCCCCATAATGAAGTGCTTCCTCTGAGCTACTATGTATGCATATTTGACTGGGTGCTTATTTTGTACACAGGAAATTATGATTACTCTATTAAAACATTTCCCTTAAATACACTAGAAAAGTCAGTATAGATAAATCTACCCAAAAACCTGAGATTTTTTTTAAAAAGTTTAATTTTCTTTAAAAATATACAGGCATATGTTTAGGGGTTTTTATGACAAGGAAAAAAAAAGGCTTTTATCTTTCTTATCTTTTCTATGTAATTTTACAAAATTTTATTTAGACAACTAAAGTGTCTGAAAGATCCATTTGCCTTACACAGAAAGGCTGTCAAATGTTTCACATCTTCTGGCATTAAGGGGTTTAGGACATAAGCAGATGTTTCAGGAAGAGCAGCTGAAGCTGAGAAAGGTTCTCTGTAATTTCAGCTCTGATAACTAAAAATACAAAGTTTCCTTTCCCATATACTGCAACATATAATCACTTCTATTTCATAGCTTTCTATTTTGTAAAAATAATCAGTACTGGTATGTTAATTAGTTAATCCCATTTATTTTTCTAATTAATATATTAACTCAATAATTCCTAAACAGAAATAACAAGAGTGGGCACTGCTCATTTTAAAGCCAGACAAATGCGGAGTAATACTCAGACTGACTGAATACATTGAAAACTGGTTTAACTCTAGAAGTTTTCTTTCTGTTGAAATAAAATTACAATGCACATCAAAGACTGAAAAGCCAAAACCTTTTACTTTTATGACCATTGTTATATGGGACCAACACAAACACTAATTATTAATTAATACAGTTATATTCACCTCCAAAGTCACAACAGAGTATTAGGTATAGGTTTGTCCATTGGGAAAACAGAACCTTTCTCCCCTTGAATATACTGCTTTGGGTGCTTTCCCTACAGTGTATCTGTCAATACTTACCATATTGATAACTGCTGTGCTTATTCAGTCTTTCAACTGCCTCAAGGTTACAAACGTATAAAATACTTGAGAAATCAAAGGAACAACTCGAGCCTTTAAATTCAGGCTTCAAATCCGGACTGCAGATGGTGTGCATCAAAATAACGCTAAAATTCATGCCAAGTGCATCAAGATAGCGAGACATTTTTCAGGTTACTAAAAAGAAAGTTTCCAGGATGGAAATAGAGCATCCCTTTCCAGCTGAGAAGTGCAGCATTTAATAATGGGCAATGTAACTTCTGCAGCCTCTGGGTTAGGCCAGTAGTTCTACCCCACCCTTTCTGTTTGTCAGAATCCCTGAATTGCAGGGTAACTCCCCAGATTACATTTGTCATTGTGTACAACCTCCAGTCTGCTCCTGGCTATCTATTTTGCCTTCTGCAAAGTGGGCTAAAAATCCAAGAATAACAGGAAAAATTAAGCAGCAAGGTATTTTCTGCACTGTCATGCTACTGGCTGGAAACTGAAGCACATGCACAGATAGCAAGCAGATCACAACAGGAATTTCTGGGGTATCCAAAATGAATAAAAAGTGAAGAAGGACTTTCCAATTTTAGTTGTGACCACTGTAGTGCTACAAATAAGTGTTTTATAGAGGGCAGAGAGTTTGGAAACCTGCTATTTTCAACCATAAAAAAAGACGATCAGTAGCACAGATAAAAATGTCTTTCCATATATTTAACAATTTTGCTTGATTTCACTATTACCTGGTAAGAGTTCAGCAAATCTGCTATATTTTCTTTTGAAGGTGATTTCAGTGCTATCAGGTCTTTCTCTAAGGCAGGAAGCTATTGAAAATAAGATTTATTTACAAGTAAGTAAAACAAAATTTTCTACTTGGATTATTACTGCTGGGAATATACTAGTGGTTAAGTATGAACGTTTATAAACACCACCCTCACTCTCCATAACTTTCTGACAGATCTTAAAGAGGTACCAAGCAAACAATACAAGGAGCCAGAGTTTATTTTTCAGTGTTGAACCATCTGGATTTAATTATGTTTGCAGTGATCAGCAAAGAACTCTTCTTCCCAAGCAGACCTCCAATGCAGCAGGTAAGGCCAGGCTGCACCAGTCTGAGAGGAAAGAGCAGGAGCCTGGCAACAATGCTGTCCTCAAAATAGTACCTTGCCAGGTCCACAATGACAGTCATGGGTGTTTGCGCTGAGAAGGAAAGCAAATCATTGCTTCTCCTTCACTTAAGTCCATGCCACTTACTGGAACATTATGACTCTGACCTTATCAAATATACTAATTTTTACACTTCCTTATAGGCACTGTAAGAAACAAATACCTGATAAACAGATTGGTAAAGAACACATTCATGAGGTTCTACCTTGACTGAAAACTTAGCATATATAAATCTCATTTCATACACTGTTGTCTAAATTACACAATTCTATAAGCAATTTCCATTATGCTGAGTAGATCACGCCCTTCCAACAGTAGCATTGTGAAGACAGCAACATTTGCTCCTTCTTCCAAGCCAAGCTGTCAGTGGCTGCCAAGTGTTAGAATGACAGCTTGAGAGTATCTGACCATCCCTGTTCACAGGGCATGACCAGCTCATGTAACTGCCCCTCTGTGGACACTCAAGTTGGTGTAAGTGTATTGAGGTGCTGACACCTCAAACCTGTCACTGGTTGCAGGCTGTGCCCCTGCCAGCACTGTAGGCACCTTACCTTTCCAGATTCTACAAAATGTGTAGCAATGCCAGCCTTGAGCACGTCTCTTCCTTTCAGCCTACATCCTGTTAGTGCAAGGTAATAGCCAATCTTTCCTTTGAGCCTTGGCAAGAAATACCCTCCACCTACATCAGGAAAAAGGCCTGTAATAAACAACACAAAACACAAGTGAAGGGAGAAGAACTTGTACTAATCATCACTTACTAGATATTTCTTCTTTTCTCACTTTTGCCTCCCTCACAGGAACAGAACCTTGCCCAAGCTTCTCCTTGACTGTTTGATGTTTCTGTGTCATCAAAACCCTTCCTAAAAGTAAACTCTTGAACAGCTTCCAAACTGCATCCTTTCCACTCACACATAATTTACAAACATATACCAAACAACAGGATTTACTCTATTTGCCAACAATCTGAGATATTTTTAGGTGCTCAGCAAAGAAACAGAAGTGACATTAAGATTCATGAAATACTTTGTGCAAACTCAAACTGGATGCTGCTTTTTCTCTGAAATCTTTTATTATGACAAAAATATTAAACAATGATGAAGTGCCTCTTGCACAGCTTAGTTTGACCAAATTTTGGGGCTGAGAAGTCAATAATAGATCATTAGTATTGCCAGGGTCTTCCTGAAGGTGGAGGTGCAAGATGCTGACCTGATACAGCTCTTTGACAGGACTATGAATAAGCAGAAAGTAAAAAAAAACTATTCAACTCTCCAGTTCAGTGACTGTCTTACATTTATATATTTTTTATATCTATAGATTAGGGTAATTAAAAAATTCAAAGTCGTGAATAAAATTTAAAATACTTTTAAAAGTTGTAATTGAAAGATATCTACCACCTGTTATACACACTGATCACCAAATCAGACACTTTTTGTAACATACTTAACAAAACTTTAGCTTAGCTGTACCAATTTCAGAAATCTGAATGGATAGCAGCAGTGCCAAGTTACTACTCTGAAATCATCACCAATGGCACATTTATGAAACTGCAAGTCTTTTGAAGAAATGAAAGATGTGCTGGTGTTTCTTCACTTTGAGAGAAAATGAATCATGAAAATAAATGAAAAAGAATACAAATGGGCAATGAGAAACTCACAGAACACTTGCCAAAGCAGAGATATTAACTGGGAAAATTAAGGTGTACATAAGGAGTTTAAATGGCGTTCTGATAGAACGTGGTAATATTTCACTCACAAGTAATTGGTTTTGGTCACAAAAGAGTCAATATATGTATTATGGAAAAGACCCTATTACAAGTGGTTTAAGATGTGGGAAATTAGGGGACCTGGAATAATCATCCCCCTCAGACAGAATCAAGGGGAGGTTTATTTCAGACAGCTGCTCTTCAGTGTTTTCCTCTTAATTATCTCAATATCTAGTCCATCTCTCAGCTTCTCCTCTGATTCCCTCTTGGTCCTCCTTTGTTCTGCTGCTTCTAACACCATGAAAAGTTGGTTTTAGGAGTCACTTCCTATCAGTTATAGTTGTAGTATTCTATTCCCACTGATGTGGGTGCTGTCATTAATGGATTTGTTCCTCACCCAACAGGCTACTGAGACATACAACTGTTCTCCTGAAATGCTGAATGTCTTGCTGACACTCTTTAAAAGCCCAATTAACCCCAGTTCATCTCTTACCTTCTTTTTCATCCATACCCACATTCTCAATAGTCTAGTCTACATTTTACCTTCTCATTTTGAGCCATCATAACACTGAAGCCAACACTTCTATTTAGTTTTATGTTTCTATTCATGTCTCCCCTTGGATATCCTACCACTGTAAAAAAATCCCCTATTTCAAAGTGAGCCTTGTCTTAAAAATGCCCTCCAAAGCAAAAAGGCAATTACATCATACTCTCCATCCACCAGAACTGCAACAACAACAATCTTTTTTCTTTTTGCTGTAATCAAAATAATACCAATACTGGACCACTGTTCTCCTCATGCACCAGTAAAATTCTAGAGGAAAAGACATCTTCCTATTGGGATCCATAGTGCCCTTCCACTTGCCCATACACAGGGAAATCCGTTCAAAATAAACTGTGAAGTTGATTAACTTAAGTTACTTTAGAGGCAAATAAACCTAAATCAAGTGAAGGTTTCTTTAGTTATTAAGGAATTTACAAACAGGATTAGTGAAGGTGTAACTAATTCACTTTAAACTTACTTGGTGGGATAAACACACTCTGCTACAGCTTCTGTATCCTTTTCAATGTTCCTGTCTTCCCTTTTTCTTATAATTTTACTCCTCTTGCCCATGTTCTACGTATTCCTCTTAATAATGCTTCCTCTAAGTTTCTCATTGCTACTGGGGTTCTCTTAATGCTCCATTTACTCCATTTTTTTCCTTTTGATAGTATTTACCAATTATTTCTCAAATTCCTACTTAAGTAAGAAAAGAGCTGTATTCCTACTGGGCTGACCAGGCTATAAGCCTATGCCTGTGATGCTGACTTGCAGTCTGAGTTTTTTGCTGTAATCCCAAAGCTGCAACTCTGCATTTGCCAAGCATAAACTAAAGGCAGTGCTACTACATTCTGACCTTGTCTGGCAGTAGGTGGGTGAAAATTTATTAGTAAATCACTTCTAGAAAGCTAAAAACTTAGGAGGGAGACATGAGAAAGTATCCATTATTAATCAAACATCACCTCAAAGCCCACCTCTTACAATATACTTTCATCTTTTGTTCTTCCCACCACTGTTTCTTCCACACCCTCTTCCATCTAAGCTGCTTTCCAGTGCTTTGTAGTATCTGTGTCAAACTCCTACAATCTACAACTGCCTTTTCTTTCTGTTTGCGAAGTGGCATATTTATCTCTATCCTTCTATTTACAGTGGTGTCTGAATGCAGAATAATTGTGTGAAAATGTAGCAGCTGAATGAATGCTTTGTTTTCATTTCACAGCAAAGGTGTCATGCCTACTGAAATAAATGAACACATGAAAAAATCAATTAATACAGTACCTAAAGAGTTAGACACAGAGATTCTGAGTACACACAGAGATCAAAACAGCTAAGCCTTTAAATCCGAACAGATTTCAGCGGTTTTACTTCTAATTGATCCTAAAAGAGGTTTAATTACTTTCTTTCCTAAGCAAGTTCTAAGCTTTTCCTTCACATGTCTTCACAGTCTATTTTTGCTTAAATAAGACCTTGGTAACACAAGAAATGTATGTAAAGAACAGAATTTTTAACATAAAACTACTCAGATCTTTACCTCTGAAGAAGAAAGTGAAGGTACTTCTATTACTAGAAGAATTTTATATGTCAGGGAACTTCTAAGTTTTTAAAAAAAATCAAGTCGTTTCCTTCAAATGGTTTTCATGTACAGTAACTGATTATGAAATTCAGAGTTCAGCAAATTCATGTTGTATTAATGCTTAAGATAGTTAGTTTAGGTTTCCTTCAGCATAAAAAATATTTGGAGGGCTGCAACAGCTTTGGTTTTTTCATCCCAAATTTGATCATTCAGAAAAATTACACTACATTTATCAGCTAGCTGGAATTGCTCTAATATTTTTTCAGGAGTTAAAATGATAATGAACTTCCTCATATTTGTGTGATTTATTATGCTTTATTTTACTTGACACATCATGAGGGTTCACTTCAATCTGACTGACTTTTCTTGAGACATATCACCATCTTCGTTTTCTTTTGTGTATCTCAGAGTTGACAAAAAAACTGTAGGATTCAACATTAGAAAACACAAGGTACGTGTCGCTGTTTAAAAAAAAAAAAGGATGACACTGAAGACACTGTGATCTCACCCAGACCCAATCTCTACACAACTGTAATGGGTCTAAGTAAATAATTTCCAAGAAAAGCTGGAATTTCAAACCCTGTCTCATTAACACTGCAGAGCAGCTGGTAGCACACGCAGTTTGACTCAAGGTTAAAGCTGACACACCTTCACGGGATCTTCAGACTTTATCTGCCTACGCCTGTAGCAAAGACTTAGTTCCTAGGACCTGCTTCCATTTTTAAAAGATTGTATCCTGACAGTCTACATAGTTATGAACCTAAATGATGAAACCCCAGAACACAGAGAACTTTCTGTTAATTTACTAGAAAATACTTTCCACATGGTCATCTCCAGTTCCCTTTTCAAATATTTTCATTACCACCACAGCTTCCAGTCAAAGATGTTTCATCCTGATTACAGCAACAGTGAAACCTGTTAACGTGTGAGAATCCATGAAAATACTCACCTATTGCTGTTTCTGGCATTGCAAAAAGTGTCTTTTCTGTAGCAACTCGAAAGTGTCCATGAACTGAGACGCCAACTCCCTGTGGATGGAGGAAAGGACACAGTTATAAAATTATTTTTACCAATAATCATAACCCTATGTAACAGACCTCTTGCCTTGCTCTACAATTTAAATAGTGTTAGATTTACCATGTGCATCTCAACAGAATATTAAAAGGCCTTTTACGGTTCAAACACTAACAAAGCATTTCTTCCCTTTATGACTTGGCTGAATTAGCATTCTATGCTTTGAAAGATTGATGAGTCACCAGAGATAAACTTCAAAAACCCACCAAGTGACAGCAACAGAAATGAGTGACCCTGTTATCCCTACTATGGGAGTTGATATCCCTTTGCAAATGTTATTCCATCTATAATTTTTGCATGTACTTCAAATCACCAACAAAAAAAAGCCAATACTTTTGGAATATATGGGAACTGTACAAATTTGTGATTCTAATACTCTTAACAGAAAGAATAATTGACTATTCTTCTAAACCAACATAGACAGAGAAGTATCTTGAGCGGAAAAAGCCGTCAGCATGACTGATTAAAATTCAAAGTATTTGGTTAGAACGAAATCAGAAATGGAATTCACACTCCTAAGTATCTACATTTCTTTTCTAGCAGCCTGTCCTGATGAGACACTTCCCTCAAAAGCAGAAGGGTTTCTGGTCTGGTATA
Organism: Myrmophylax atrothorax; assembly: GCA_026770055.1. Lineage (NCBI taxonomy): Eukaryota > Metazoa > Chordata > Aves > Passeriformes > Thamnophilidae > Myrmophylax > Myrmophylax atrothorax. The sequence goes on from JAOXXN010000102.1 coordinate 7,168,841, forward strand.
GCACATATTTTCTGATTTAGGCAATAAGCAGCAGCAAGACCTAATAAAAAATATATTTTCACTTCACATAAAATTAATTTAAGTTACATAAATGTTCAAAAGGCAAACTGGCAAATATAAAGAAAAATAGGTTTTACTACTACTTAGTAATAATATTTGAAGTAGTCCAAATATATTTAGATTACAGGGCACAACCACAACATACATATTGAGGTCTCCCTTCTCAAAGCTTATTTACATCATACATGTTAATGACAAAACCCTCTACTGAATATTTCACACAAAGTTCTTCATACAAATATTATCTCTCTCTTCACTGTTTACTTCTCTTCCTCACTGTTAAATTTCCCTTGGTTCAGCCCTTCCAGCTATCCATTATTTTATCTTAAAACCAAGATATCTTAAATATCACTGGCCAAAGGAAGTCAGTGGCTAATGAAGACGTAATAGATTTCAAATAACATTTCTATCTCTTTAAGTACCAGAAAAATGACACTTTACCCAACTAAGGCTACTGGTCTTCACAAACATCTTCATGCGTTTCATTCTTTTCATCAAAACCAATTGGGTGACACTTCCTTGGAACAGCAGTACAGATTCCAGAGCCTTCTAAGGTGAGAGTAGATCTTTTTATTTTTCTTACCTACAGAGATCTCTGGGTGGGTTTTACACTAATTTTTTTTAAAGTTACCTCGATTTAATATAAATTACATCCATTTCTGCACACCCTTCCCTGGTCTCCCTCACAATTCTCCCCAGCAAGAAATCAACTGTCACTGCTTATTCCATTAGGGTGATACATGACTAAACCGGAAAATATTTTCAAGTTTTCTCTGTAAAATGAGTATCTGCCAGGATAGGGTTTTAATATAGATGTATGAAGTTTTTAAGGTTCCAGTTTAATTTCCTGAGAAATGCACCTTTAAGGCAACTGGCTATCACACTTGATTTTATATTCAGAAACCAAGGCAAATGTGTCCACATTAAATACTGCTGTTCCAAGGAGGCAAATGGGAATTGAGCAAACATCTGAATCTTCTTTGCACAGGGTACGATTTTCTGTTTCATCCCTTATCTGTCCTTCAGCCCTTTCTCTTGAGGACTGGTCAGAGGCTGTAGATCTCATCTGAGCAGCAGCAAGAGCAATGGAAATGTGACTTCCTAACTTCCAACTTTTTTGATGTCATAATAGCATATTTCCACTGCATTTAGTAAGACCTGCTTTTATTTTTATGCATCTTCAGCAATAAAGATGACCATTTGATAAATAAAATTAAATTAAAAACCATGCCCATTTGCTCTCTCTAGTGCTCAAAGTATTTTTTTCTAATCCCGTATCCAAAACCACAAATACCATCTATTATAATGCATTTTTTCTGGATTACTTTATAGACAATCTGAATTTTTCATAAGGACTCAAATTTTTAGCTTAAGTAACAAAGACTTGAGTGTGAACTCCATAAAGGGAACTTCTCTTCCAAGCTTGTTCTTTTTTTAGAGTGATAAAAATAACTGTAGAGTTTTAATAATAGAAAGTTAAAAGATGTAATTTTCTTTTGAAAGAAGTAATTAAATCAGATTTCACTTTCTCAAGTACTTAGACCATAATTGGATTTGTTTTCTAGATAGCCTTCAAGTTTTATAGTATAGATAACAGACTCATTTCAGATGTATATTTAAAATACAAAAACTGCATTTTCTTTTTATCCATTATAAAGAAAGCAGAGCAAATATGTCCTTACTTCCTTGAAGATAATTTCTAAATAATCCAATGTTAAGATAAAATTAGGAGAGAAAAATGATTCAATACTTTGAGGGTAAAAATCCCAGTAATTTGTTTAACTGGTGATCATATTCTTGTGTTTATTTCTAATTTCCCAAATGGTAAACATCATCACTGCATGTGTCTAACTTTCTAGATCTAATACAGAGGACAGATAGTTTAATATATCCTGTGTAAAGGACAAACCCTTCCAGTTAGAAGTCTAAATGCATTCCTCCATTTCTGGATTTTCTAATTTTGGGGTTTTTTTTTACATTTAACTGAAATCTTACATATCTAAGGGCCCTTCACACAATTATCTGCAGTTGGGCTGTGTTCCCTTCACCAGATAGTACCAGCACTTACACATAGAAGTCTCAGTGCTGAAATGTCTTAAAATACAGTATAACCTGCATTGTCAGTCCTACATTTTATGATCTTAAAATGCATCTTGCAGCTAATGTCTTCCTTTTGACTTTTCCAAGATAACACATTTTCGTGGTGATTCAGGCTTGTACTGGCTGGAAAGCTTTTTTCCCACTGACAGCTGAACGTTTGAACTTTGTGAAGGATACGGAAAGAATGAGACGAGAAGTTAAGGAGAATTAAGAAATTAACAAGAAACCAATTTAAACCACTGGGCTGGTTTTGGCCGAGACAGAGTTAATTTTCTTCCCAGTAGTTCCCTCACAGTATGGGGCTGTGTTTTGGGTTCTGCTGAAAGCAGTGCTGATAATATGGAGATGTTTTTCTTATTACTGAGCAGCACTTGCACAGGGTCAAGGCCAGTGAGGGGGCTGGGGGTGCACCAGAAGTTGGGAGGCGACACAGCCGGGACAGCTGATCCCAAGTGACCCAGATCCTATGGCATCATGGTCGGCACATAAAGTGGGGGGGAAAGGAGGAAGAGGGAATGTTTGGAGTGATGGTGTTTGTGTTCCCAAGTCATCATTACATGTGATGGCAGGAGGTGGCTGAACACCTGCCTGCCTATGGAAGCAGTGAATTAATTCCTTGTTTTATTTTGCTTGTGTGCAGGGCTGTTGCTTTACCTGTTAAACTGCCTTTATCTCAACCCACGAGGTTTGTCACTTTTACCCTTCCAAATCTCTCCCAGTCCTGCTGGTGGGGCAGTGAGCAAGTGGCTTGGCTGCCAGCAGGGGTTAAACCATGACAACTACCTTTCTGTGGGGCTTATACATGATTAATTAAAAACATAGATAGCAGAAATGGTGGTCTGACTGTACTGCCAGACACAGATTAGCTTTGAAGGGGTTTGTAGATTTATTACTAAGCAGATATTAAGATATTACTCTTGAAAACAATACATTAGAACTCAACTATCAGACTCAGCACACCTCAGCGAGGCACATAATTTTATAGGCAGTTCAATCTGAATTTCTCAACAAGCTTATGAAAAAACACTTTGAGTATCTGAATTTTACTTCCCATACACACAATTGCCTACTCAGTGCTGGATTTCAAAAGTCATTATGTGACTGTATATAGAAAATTTATCATTGATTTCCATTTTTTTTCTCATGATGAATACAGAACCTTATTACAAGTATTTTTTTAAATTAAAAACAAGGTTCAAATTACTTATAGATGAAGAATAGCACTGTGTTACTATAACTCTTACAGGTTAAATTTTGGCAAGAAGGTATTACCCTAAATTGAGATTGACCCACAAGAGTAAATCAGAGAACACATCACAACTAGGGAAGTTACTATGAAATTTTGGGCCATCACAACACAGAACCATGCAAAGCAAAATAAATATTCCCTTCCTGAATGATACATAGAAACATCCGTTCACATACAGAAAAGTAGATCTGTGTCACAGCAAAACCACACATCACACTTGTCTGTTTACTAAATAACCTAACTCAGACTGGGAAAGAAACACTGCCTGGGAAAGTTTCAGTGACAGAATAGAATAAAAGAAATACAAACAGAAAAGGCCTTCAGGAATGCTGCTTGTATCATCTTCACTAGGCTGATAAAGAATTTTTAGCTGTTCAAGCAAACATTTTTATGATAATGCCAATATTGATATAGTCTACAGTGAAGTCCTGTTGGAGCAGTTCCATCCAGTGATTACACTCCTTCTTAACTGCCTGAGAATACAGTTCCTGGGAGGGCAGAGCCACAAAGGAAATGTGGCAATCAACAAACAAACTGAGCATAAGACGACAAAGGGCAAATATATCTGAATAGAAACATGAAAAAATAACCACGGTGCAGCAAAAATGTTTTCAAAATAATTAGTCGGCAAAGTAAGTGCATGGAACTGATTCAGGAAGCAGCAGGGGCTTATGGCTATGTTAGATCAAAAATCATGGATGTAAGAGCATTACCCCCTGCATCCAGACACAACAATCTTAAACTGAATCAAAATTAATCTTCGTTCATCATTAATGTTATGGACCACTCCGAAGAGTATAACCCATTTTATCTGCAGACACCAACACATAATAGTGAACCAGAGCAATGCAGTGTAACAGATCAATCTGAATATAATTTTCTTTGGCTGATGATGTATAAATCAACTCTATGCAGGTATTTAAAAATATCATTAAAACCCAATGGGGTTTGTGAACTTTTCAATCATTTAGTGTGGTAGTTATGATAAAATATTAATTTCCATATACAGATTATACATTAGAGATTCTCAGTCCAAATTCTTAGACATACAGAAGCACAAGGAGTTGACTGGAAACAGATTATCTGTAGTAATACTTGATGTTTCACTCTTGTTCTTCTGACCCCGAAGTAATTAAACAAACTTGATCCAGCTACATTAATAGTAATCATTTAGGTCTGGTACTTCTTACAGTGAAATCTGGGGAAAAACCCACGTAGGCTATTCTGTGCACCAATCCTGCTACAGTGAGTGTCCTTTATCAGCAAAAATTAGATTGAATTTTTTAAAACTCTGGTTTGATTTTTCTTCTACCAGCCCAAACTTACCAGTGATCTCAAACTGTTTTTACTAGGGTAGTTACCATAACCTGCACAACTTTTTATGGACATAAGAGTTGTGCTGCAACAGAAAGAAAACACAAGATTTAAGACCTACGTCTGAAAAGCCTATAGCAAAAGTAATAAACTACTAGCAAGTGCAATTTTTTCTAGTTTTAACTTTGAAAGCATTCTTTTTTATCCCAATGTTGTTCCCCAATGTTTCCTTATACATAACATGTGTTCAGAAAAAGACAGCAAGTTTGGCTTTTTCATTGTTTCTAAAATTCTGGAAGACAGCTCCATGCCTTTGTTCCTATCACCTAAAAAATGCAGCTACTGTAGGAAATCTCTATGTCCAACTCATCACATCTTGATGTCTGCAAGAAGGGCAGACAAGTGGGAGGGAACCTGTTTCAGCAACTTGCATCAATGAATGACTGAGCTTTTAGGTTTTATCTTAAAACTGAAGAAACACTTCTTGTTCTTAAAGACAGGCATGTGCAACAGAACTCTGTTTAAACAGCAGCACAGTTATTTGGGATCACAGGAGTGAATTGAGGGGATTTCGTAATGATGCTCTATTTTTCTGGAGAAAGGGCTTAGAAAAAGTGCAAGACTGATTAAAACTAACTCAAGGGGAAAATGAGCATTCAAATTCTTCTGGAATTAAGGAAAATGAGCAGAAATATGAAAGGATGAAGAAGCAGGCAGAGATAATTCGCTTCAGAACTTTTATTCCTTGATCTATAACAAAGAGAAGGAGAGGGAAATAATGAGATAACTCATTATTTGATGAGACTAGGCATGTACACGAAGGCCTAGAATGAGAGAAAAACAGTGGAACTTTTAGCAAGAAAGCATCTGGTGTTAAATGGAAAGAACAAATGTGTGTGCAGAAGCCAGCAAAAACCTGTCATTGTAGAGATGGAAAAGGGGAGGAAGAGTTTTACTTACTGTACTAGTACTGACCCATAATTTAAAATAGTTGTTTTCAAGACAGTGCTTTATGATAAAGCCTTTGGGGAAGAAAACATCAGGTGCAAATTCTTGAGCCTTGAGTAGTTACTTTTTGTTGCTGTCAGGAGCTGCTGCTGCCGCAGCCCGATTAGCCACAAAATGAGGAGCTCCGTTTATCCCTGGGATCATCGGGGAGGGCCCAGCGGGCAGCCCAAGGCACCAGATGGTAAATACACCACAACAGCAGCAACGAGAGGGTCCTGTCGGTATTGCCTCAGCATTGTTTTCAACATCCTGCATTACCAAAGCGAAATGGTGCACAAGGCAACCTCACAACGATCTCTTCGATCTCTTCGCACTTGCAAAATCTGTGTTCTATTTCACAGTAAAAGCTGCCTTCGCTTTGAAGCACTGGGAGCAAAACAGGCCACAGGCTTGAGTTACCAGAGGGAGGGGGAGAGGGGGAGAGGCAGGGAGAAAACTGGAAAGCAGCTTATCTAGGTTTAGTACAACAATTACTTCAGGGCAGATTTTAGAGCATAAATTAAAACAAAACCAAAGATGTTCAAGTTTCAGAGCATGATGACTGACAAGAGGCATGACATTTACAAAAAGGAAGAAAAATTAAGAATCAGAAGTCCCAAGAAGAACTGAAATTTCCAGGTAGCAGTTTCCTGGCTATAAAAAAAGGCTAAAGGAGTAATAATGTCCATTGATAAGTATAGTGGTACCTAATAAGCAGAATTTCTACAGTTTGCAATAAAATTTGCACCTCAAATTAAACCACAAATGAACAGCTTTGTTCTGTGGGCAACATCCACTTCTGAATGCACATTCCTCTAACTGTATCACACGTGGGCAAAAAATGAGATTTTATATATATGGTTAATTCTAATGTTTCCTTGTTTTTGAATGATAGTCTCAAATGCTGCTACCTACACTTCCAAGTAAAAGCTACATGCACACAACATAAATGAATAAATCCTAAAAGCAAATAAAATAAAACAAACCCCCCAAACTAAAGCCAACCAAACAACAGATGGGAGGGCATATTATAATGTGAAGGCAAGTGGGGAGTTCACCCCTCCCCGCTGTATATTCTATGCCTGAGGAATATCAAAAGACACCTAACATAAGCATTTATGTAGCAACTGCAATGATTGCAGCCTATCATACTGGTCTGGCTTCTTTTTCTGCAGATTCTCTATTAACAGCTCATAGTTAAGTAAATCATGATGAAGTAAAGCAGTCTGTTGTCCTTACACTTCCTACCTTCTTTCAGTCTTCAGTCTCTTCATCTAAACAAACTGAAGTGCCAATATTCAGTGGTTTACAAGACTAACTTTGGTTTAAGATACAGGCTCATAATTTTTATTTAAATACTTTCTATGGAAAAGAACAGGTGAACATCAGGCATTATGTTCACAATGGTTCTGTTTCACTATTTGGAAAGATGAGATGGCAATGTCAGCCAACTTGCTGGGAAGGAAAGATTCTGTCTGGTTGAGGCACAAATGGCACAGAGAGCGAGGGCAGACCCTCCTCTCCTCTCCCGTCACTGGGAATTGCTTTTGGTAGTGGGCAGGTCCAGGCTGAGCACAGGCAAATCTTTGAGCCATTCCCTCCCTTTCCTCCTCCCACTTCCTGCAGCAGTCCAGATAATTGTAACCCAAAGGCTAAGTTGTGATGCCTACGAATACAGACTTTTATTTCTGTTTTTTATCTGCAGCAGTAAGCAGCTTATGCTGCTTTGGTCCTGACTGCTGATCACCAGGCAACCAAAGAATCAAAATAATTCCATTTTACACACATGTCATTTAAATACAATGCTGATATCCACTTTTTTTAAGCACAGTTTGAGAGAAACGGGAAAAATGTTATTTGCAGGCATATGTCAGAAATTCTACATGTATGTTGGTAGTGAAAGGAACGTTCCTAAAGAGCTGTTGCCACACAATCTGCATAAAAACGGGACAGGATAAGCTATATTGCTTATATATACTACACTGGTCATTATAGCCATATTGGTCAACTCCAGCTCCTTTGTGTACTAAAATTCTACCGTAACATACAAGCTGCTTGTGACATCACTACCAATCTACTTGATAAGAAACGTTAATGTAGTAAGAATTGTTGACTAAACCCTGCTGAAGTGTAATTTTAGACATTTATAACTATCATAGATGCCCCATGGTACCTGTAGCCAGACTAACAACATTCTGCAACAACATTAATGTAGGTGTTGGGAGATATTCACAGTGAATTACATTCCTATCCTCAGTAAAGTCTTAAACTTGTTCTGTATGTTACACTCATTTTCTCTGATGAATGTTGTCCTCATCTGCCAGAACACTCATATATAGGCACTATGTTACATAAGGCAATATACAGACATGTTGATAAATAATCAACACATTAAGTAAACAAAATGCTGACTGAAAGTCTTCTCCTGGATAACACTTCAATTAAGTAGTTCAGAAAAATGCATGATGTGGCTTATATTTTGAATACTGAATTGTAGAACTTTTTAGATTTTTTTTTCTATTAAGCATTAGAAACAAGTGTTGTGGCTTAAATCACATGCAAGCAGTTTGAAGTTAAAATATTTCTAAAAGTCTCCTGAAAATTGGCTTTACCTCTTCCTGTAAGATGTTCCTTTACTTTAGGAACTGGCCTTCTTTTTCTGTGACTGAGGATGAGTTCTATTAGAAATACTGATTCCTGAAAAAAGGTGACAGCTTCATATTATACCTGTGGAGCAAATTCCTCCACAGCTTTTGGCCATTTATTGCATGCAAGAACTCTTAACAGCTAGCAAAGAAGCAAGGGTTTTTTCCATGCAAGGCAGTGCTGGGAAGTAGGCCAGTTCCTATTGTGAAATGCCAACACACACTTTTTTGGCAGTGAGCATCCCTCAATACACACAAGAGCACAGGGGATTAATTTTTTTAACACCATTTTCAAAAACTGCTGACTGATTTCACTAGCATTGTAATTAATGCAATATTTTGCATGTCAGTCATTTACTTTTGCCTACTGAAAAACTTTGCTATCAAGAAAAATTACACATGTGAGGTAAATCTCTGTCTAGTCTTTCCCCACAGGTCTCAGAACATTATTATAAAGAGTTAACATTGAAAATACACAAAGCATTTCTGAACAGACTTTTATAATTATAAAGCCTCTTCAGAATCTTGCAAGGTAAAAGTTCACAAATATGCCAGGCTACAATTGAAAACTGCCACCTAACTCTGGAAAACTACTAACTAAAATTTTGACAAGTCTTTATTGATTAAAGTAGGGTAAAAAGCTTAAAACAGACAGTATCCTACTTTTCCTAAAGAGGGTTAAAATGTCATCCTTTCCCAAAAGTCAAATTCTTCTTAAATCATCACTGAGATAAAGAGATTTTACATGATGCAACAGAACAACACAGAGGAAAAATGCAAACTTCATGTAAGCAAATTTAGGCCTCATAACAGGTCCTAAGATCTGATTTACAAGGAAAGGCAGATTCCTCTAACAATGTCAGCATCTGGAAGGTTTTGAAGAAAATAAGGTGGCACTAACATGAAAAAGAACTAAAGCTAAATATTAAATACTTAGTTCACTCTCCTACCACAACACAGACAGATGCAGTGATTGATTCTGTATTCCAGAAGTGAAGCACAGGCAGATGCACAATAGAATGAGTATTTCCAAACCATAGAGCAGCAGGTTCTGGAATTTGGCTGTATCTGTTTCTCAGGAACACCGACATAACCCCCTGACTAAAATGGCATCACTCAGTAAGCAGCATTCTGAAAAAGCTTTGTGCTTTGAATTGCAATGTTTCTGATGCTTCCCCCTCCACAGCACAGGTTCCTCTCACAAACAAGGTAGGGAAACACAGCCTAGATGGTACCACCAGGAAATGGGGGGCACCATCCTCTGAAAGAATGTTAGGAGTTACCAGCAGATTGCCATGAAACTGATGGGGCACCCCAGCTGAGGTCATGCAGAAGCCAGTCATTAATGACACTTTATTTGATGTTTTCATTATCTGCTTGGATGATGAAATAACAAGGTTTTCTATAATGTACAATTTACTTTGGAGTCACACAAACCCTTTGAAGGGTAAAATTCAAAACCATCTCACTCTGCAGAAACTGACAAAATTGAAACAACTACACTTCAGAAAGCAAAATCAAATGCAGAGGTAACAAGTATGTTTTCTATGGAACAAATCCCTAGAGAGTTCTCAGGGGTTTAGAGAAACCATGGAATTAATACAAATAATGCAATGCTGCTGTAAAAGAACTCCTGAAGGTATCACACACAGCAGAGTCTGCACCAGCCAAGGGCTGATGTGTGAACACTCAGCCTGATCGGTACCCCTGGGCAGCCTGATCAGCCCAATGTCACCTGGCAGGGCACTCAGGGTTCTTGAAATCCAGAGGAAAGGAGTACTTCTTTTTTCCTTTGTAGTCTCTGAGCAAAAGGGTAGCCCTGCAAGACTGACTCTTTTGACTAGTGAGTTCAGTTCAAGGAAGATTTAAAAATTGGTAAAAGGTAAAAAGGCAATAAAGGTAAAAGGCAATAAAGAAATGTACTGTGATGGAAGTTTATGCTATGCAAGGAGGAAAGGGACAAGTCTAAGAGTTTTGAGAATAACTAGAAGTGGTGCCCTCCTAGCACCAGATGTTTTCAGAAGCTGCTACTTACATGGACTATTTATGACAGAATATCTCTGTAATATAGGGAGGGTAATTTTTCTGCTCTACTTGGTGCTGATGAATCCTCCAGCTGAAATATTGTCTGGTCTCTGGCAATGAACTGTAAAGTACATAAATGGGAGAGATTCCAGAGGATTGCAGGAAGAGCAAGAGACTTAATCTATAGGAAAGGCTGAATAACTATCCTTATCCCTATTAAGGAGAGATGACTAGGAGCAGGGAATCTAAGTATCTCAAAATGTCCATGGAGAGCTGTGACTAAGACAGGAATATATTGATTACATGCACTAAAGACTTAAATCAGACACTAGGAAATCTTAACTTGAAAGAATAACAAAGCACTCACATGGGACATCTAGAAAAAAACGATTCCTGCTGTTGGAGAGTTCTAAGCACATTAGGTGAGAATCAGCTAAGCAGCTGTCTCGCTGTACTTAACCCTACTGCAAGTGTGAAAGAACAATCCTGAGGCTCTACACATCTGTGTACTCTAAACATTCACATATTTCACATTACTACATAAGAGACTAACACTCAAACAGTTCTTAAAAACCATTCTACCGTCCAGTAGTCACACTAAAGATGCTCTATATAAAGTAACTCAGATGTAGACTCTTGGTTTAAGACCTTGCCTAAAAACACCTGTACTTCCAGGTGTGTTGACAAAACTAAGGGAAAGCCACTCACGAACCCCAAGACCCAAATTAACCTGTTGTCTTCTTACACTCCTAGTCTGTAATATCCAAGGTCCTTCTCTCCTGAGGAGAGACTAAAGCAGTCAGTGCTGTGTCCTGCTACTTATCTCACAAAATGGGCCCTGGAATTCTGAGGAGTCAGGGATGGAAATTAAGTCAGATGACCTTTATTTCTTTAAACTGCAAGCTATATTAAAGTACAAACTTCCTATTCCTCTCCCTAAACATTAAGACTGGAAAATAAGACTTGAAATAACTCAAAGCACAGGGCTTTGCAAAGGATTTAAGGGAGCCAGCAACTCTACCAAATTCCATTTTTGTACTGAAAATGTTCCATGTTACCATACAAGTTAAAACCTTATTGTGCCACAGGAACATGTTTTCTCATCCTAAAGCTCAAAGCATAAAGTTTTAAAGCTAGAAGTGTAACATAATTGTATAACTTTTATAAACCTGCAACATTCTAAACCAAACTCAACAAATATGCTGCATAAGAGGTCAAACTAAAGGATTAAGTCCCTTAGATAATTGTCCAAAGCCAAGAATTCCTATGTTTGAGCAACAGAATTTACTAATCAGTAAAAAAACCACCCAAAGTATTGGGGGTTCTATTTTGGCTTCATTAATAATATTACATATAAACATTCAATAACATTAGACAATAGGCCTGAAACAGCAAAAAATTGGTTTTCACAAAGCACAAAAGTGAACTGTGAACCTCACTGCCACAGGCCCTTCTGAAGGGCAAGCATACTTAATGCCAAAAAAACCAGGTCAATAGAGAGGTGAGTGCAATCACTGATGATTACTCAGCACCATCATTTGGAAATAAAGCCTCGCTCAGGAAGTTTCTAGATCATACTAAGGAAGAGGGTACTTGGTTCAAAGTGTTGCAAATTCCTCTCTAAACTAAAAGCAATGGCATTTCCTCCTGAAAATTATGTGCTTCTGCTTTTGCAAAGCTGCTAAAGTTTTTAACTTTACATAGTTAGTCCAGTGACCTTGGCCACACTGACCAACTTCCAAAGCTCATGCCCTGATTTTCTCTTTTTTTTTGTTGTCACACATTCACCTTGAATTTTAAGCCAAATCACTGGAAAGCCACTACTCTAATCTGTCTAGTGTGCTTTATTTGGCTCTGAAACAGGTTTCAAGAACATTTTAATGAATTCTTTTAGTCTGTTAGGGAGTATCTGACGCAGTAATCTATTCTGTGCCAAAGCCTTTTTAAAACCCTAGCTTTGGACTGAGCCTGTAAAGCACAATTCTGTTCACCTCCGAAGAACTCAGGGTAAGACTGGGACTTTTCCAGAACCAAGAAGACCATTTCTGGTCATTTGTCATTTGCAGACAAGAATATTTAAAAAAAAAAAAAAAGTACTCTGCCTTTCTTGTCCACTGTTCAGGCATCTATTCAAGGAAACAAAAATCTATGGATATAAATCAACTAAATAATTTGAATAGTAGTTTTTAGCAACATGAGAGTGTGTACCCAGTGCTCCCTTCAACAATATACACTCTTAAGCAGTAAACATGGTATTTATAGCTCATTTCACTATTTTTCATTAAAACACAGTCATTTTTGCTTCATCAAACAAACCTGTCACTTGAACTTAGTGCTCTGAATAAGTACAAGAGGATGAAGAGATACATTTATATTAAATATCAATTTTTGATGAACTATAGGAGCACAGACGAGAAGGTGCAGAGAACAAGCTCCACAGCCCCATCTGTTGGCTACGGAAGCTCCCAAAGCCTCCTACCAGCCCCCAGCCAACAAGGCTGAAGGAGAAGTAGTTTGTTTTTGTGATACAATTGCAGGTTTTACCATCAGGGATCTATGGTATCTGCACATCAGTAGCATCTTTTACTACCTAAGCCCATAATAACTGAGTTTCTAATACACTTATGTGATTTTTAACTTATTTTAAAGTAGAACAACAAAGCATGGTTTGCTTTTTAGAGCAAGGTTGAGACTGGCTTGCTTGCATTTTCATTCAGAGACAAATGGTCTCTAGTGCAACTGCAGTGTTTAAGAGATGCCCCTTGACTTTTGAGCCCCAGCTGAAAGGGCTTGAATGTACATTTTAAAGGCATTTACTGTAGCTTGTAAGTGACAAATGTTCCCAGCTCCTACTGACTTGTAGGGACTATGATAAGATAGTTCTTGAGCATATGGAATAGATGACCAGATTGTGTTAAAAATGCAGAACCCAGTGATTGATTTAAAACAAAGCACCTGCTTATCTGATGAACAGAGTAACTCCCCCATATAAGTGCAGTTCCAGTGAAGAATTACAGTAGGACAGAGCTCTGCTATACAGCAAGCAGAACAAGGTGCCAGTATGACTGCAGTGAGTTCAAGGGCTGTTGCAGAAGTTTGAACCTATAAAAACCTACTACAGGGAACCTATTTATACTAGAAAACTGCTGCTGCAAACTTTAAGTTTGGTTAATGTCAGTTGTGATGGGGCTCCCAGTGCTGAAAATGGTGAGAAGAGGATGGGGAAAACTGGGAGCTAATGCACGTTTCTTACGTAAGCATTCATCCGTTTAGAGAAATCAAACCAAATCCTACAGACAGGAGAGGTGGCTGAAAGGAAAAAGTGCAGCAGACAACTCAAAACTAACACAAAACACATACATAAAAATTAATCAGTGTTGAGAAATCCCACTGCTGACCTCCTTTGTTAAACTGTCAGTATAAGCCTCCATGTACTGCTAGTGGGCAGGGGGAAGTGTGTTGATGGTGCACTCCTGCAGGAAGTACATTATCTCAGAGTAAACTGCAGCTGTATAAACAAGTGCAAATCAAATAGCACTCAAAAAATGTTTAAAAGTAGTCTGGACTTTGAGACCTACCTGCTTGTCCCACTAAGTCAGGCTGTGCGATTACTCAATCAAAACTTAGCACCCTACCTATAAACAAAGATAATTGCTATTATTACACGAGGATAAGCAAATAAGCTGTCATTCAAACCCTAATGGCACTTGCTCTGTCAAGATCCCAATGAAATTTGGGTATCCTGTACTAAAATTTGGTTATCCAACTAAAGTTTCAGACTAACTGCTGTCTTTTAAAAGCTCTCTAAAGGAAAGAGAACTAATGGAGAATGTCAGTAATGTAGGATCATTGGATTCTATTATGCTCTTCTTAGTCCAAAAATAGACTTTCCTTTCAGATGACAAAATTCTATTCTTGCTTAGGGCACAATCATAATGAGCAATCTACAGGACCTCTAAAAAGATTAGAGCAGTTTGGCTCATTCATAGCTTTCCATGCTATTATTCAGAAGTCCATAAAATAAATGGACTCTGTATCTCCTATTCACAAACCTTCAGGTCTCCTATAGTCAATAAAATCCTTTTTCTGCAAGAAGAGCTATAAAACTAGTCCCCTTTATGCTGGAAACAATGTATGTATACTAAATTGGGAGGAAATGGCCCTCCAGCTGAGACCTTTGGGGCTTAGTAGGAAAGGGAAAGAGAAGTATTGTGTGTTTAGATCACCAGCTGAAAAGACCACAATCAAAACAGAAAAATGAAATGTGTAAGGCAAGATGGAAAGGGAAGAGTCATGACAGGTCATGATCACAGTGTTTTACTTCTTGCACCCTGCCTCTGACAGACTAAATTTAAATAGACTGTACAATCTTATCATACTGACATAAACAATACAAATCTAAGCAATGACATGGCAGACAGACTCCGCTGTCAAACTCATTGCTCAAAATAATTTAAGATCATTGTATTCTACTCCCTGCTACAGTGCAAATAACTCCAATAGATGTCACACTGAAGAGAATATTAGCATGCAAAAATGCATGGCATTGCCCTTTTAACCATCTACTTACGTTGTTTACAGCCAACAATTCCTGAAAAAATTATTAACACCAAATATAACTAGTAATGTGATGGAGTCTCCTCCATGTGGCCTTGGGGGTGGGGTGTGGAATTGGAAGTCTGTAAGTTGTGTTTTAGGAGTACTGCAGAGGTGAGAAAGTAGATTATTTGTCAGAAAAATACAGAACTTATGTTAAAGTGTAGCTTAGAATGGTATTTTCCCAATTTTTCAGAGTTGTGCTTTACCTGTATTTTTATATAGTTCTACATTTTTAATAAGCTTTGAGTGGAAAGTTATTCTCAGCTCTTGTATGATCAACAAACTCCCTTTCAGTACTCTGAAAACTTTTGTGAGCGTTGGTTCCTACAGTGAGGGAGTTCTGCTCTTCTCCTCAGCCCAATCTCCACATCCTCAGGGAAAGCACCTGTATTAGCAGTCAAAGAACAGCAGTAGCACTGAAGAGCAGCAACATACCCTGACAAGCAAGAGACAAAGGTTCAGATTATGATGCTTGTTTTTGAATGGAAATGTTTGAAATGCCATGTGTGCACTCCATTCAACTCAAGTACAGATTCTACATTACTTTAAAACAAACTATATCACGTATCACACCAAGGTATTTAACTCACCCCTCCCATTGTAATGCCATCAATAAGTGCCACATATGGCTTCTTGCAAGTGCCTGTAAGAAATGTAAAGAAAAACAATCGTGCATTTTTTCCAAAAGAGCAGACCTGTGACTAACTTCCACATGACACATTTCCCCAAGTCTTACAAAAGAAAATAAATGGTAATTTAAACAGTAAAATAACGACTTTTATGAAGGTGTTTCATATAATTCTTAATCAATGAAAAGAAACACCAGTTACTGACTTACTGCATTGTGAATGTTGTCAGAGAACACTATACAGCTATCAAATGTCTAATTGTTTGCTGTCTGAGTACCTAACAATTTAGGTATTATAAATAGCTTTGTAGGATGTTGGGACACAACAGTTGCCCTTTCACCTCCTCTCACAGCCTGGATTAACAGCACAGTGTGTGTCAGCCCTTCAGTTCTTTAACACAAAGCCAGATGTACTGGCAGGTTTCAGTCAAAATGTGCTTATGCAAACATGCTCTGTCTTGCCAACTGTGGTGGATGTTACAGCCCTGAATGTGGCACAGGCAGGTCGAGATGACAATGTCCTAAAGCACCACAGGTTTAGCAACCAACTTCATCTGTTGGGGCCTTTAGGAGGCATAAAACTAAAGCCTTGATGCTTTTCAATTACCATTCATGGAAAGATTCAGAGGTTTACTGAGAATGAAACAGCTGCCTTTTTATTCAGTGTTCTCAGGTCAGACTTAAGGTTCAAAAGGACTGATGATACAGGCACCCCCTGCAACCATGTTCCCAGTTTTTCTGTAGCAACTATAGATCTTGTTTAAAAAAATACTTTAAAAGGCAGTTCAAATCTTCAGATTAGTAAATGTAACAGAATTGTATTTTTAACTTTATTCTTACATGAACATACAAGCCAATGCATGGGCTGTAGATGCCAGCCTTTGAACTAAATTTCTATAGCAGAAACCTTCCCCATACCCATGCTATGAAAGCAGCTCTCCTGTGTATTTTTAAGTTGTAAAATGTAAGATATAAATACATTTTTAGGGAGAAATCTCAGTCTTAAAGGAATAAAATCATACTAAAGTTATCAAAAATCTACGTTTTGTAATTACATGTGTTACAGATATTGAACATCCAATAATAAAAAATCCCAACAACAAAACAACAAAAAAACCCCACAAAACAGAAGTCCCAGACTTTGAAATTGTGACCTTGCAACAGATTAATCAAGTCCAACCACCCCAGTAATACTATTTTTCCCCCAAGTACCTGAAACCTTAAACTATTTTTCTTGCCTCCTGCTAGTGAAGGAAAGGTACATAACAAACATGCTCAGCCTAGAAACTCAAACAAAGTAGAAATAACTTCACAGAAATTACTCTTACTCTAACAACCATGCTCTTCTGCCATCTAAGCAACACTTTCACTTCTCCTCCTGTAGGGACTAACACTGAATATATATAATATTTAAAATCTCAAACTGTGTTACGTTAAAGTATGTTTGGAGTAATTTCTTCTCACCAACACATTCAACTGTTGGCTTTTACCCTAAAGAATTAATATACTTTCTTAATATCCCTTACCCCAGTGGAAGTCCTGCAGTGTCTCTGCTGTTAGTTCTCTGCAATAAGTTCAGGCAGGTAACTCCTGGCTGGAGTTTTGCAGTCTTAGTCTTTCATACAGCCATTTTAAGTGGAAAGTCTTAACATAATTTGATCTTCTGACTGAATATTAATGATTTTCCACACATCTATTTTTAGCTCAGGTCTTCTTTGAAGCAGATCAATGATCCTTAGCACAGAACTGCAGTGCCTGCAGGTAAGACTTCATTCTCTCACAGAGGAAATATAACTACCCAGAATAAGGGGATGGGATAAAGTAGCTGTTGTAATAGTTCAAACAAAAGAAACAAATTCTGCATGCAAGGTATAAACATGAGATGTGTTATACTACTGCTATTGAAGTTAGTTAGAAAAACCCTTAATTACTACTTCTATGATGTTATCACAGTCTTTAATAGATTAGCAAAGAGAGAGAGTAAATTCACATTCACAGCCAGTGTTATGGAAACTGCCCTGCTTCAGAAACTGCTATGAACGTACCAACAGCGTTGTTCAGTCTGTATTCTCCTCTGAAGAAATCTTGGGTCAGTTTATCTCCAACTTTTCCTGCCTCTGTGATGGCTTAAGAGAAATAAAAATTCTGAAGATAACTGTAAGCTTAATAGAAAACATAAGTAAAAGAAAATAATGTTGCATAAGTGGGTTTTTTCCTATAGCAACTTAATCCTGCTTTATTATATTTGAGAAAATTTGATCAAACTTGAACATGAATGTTAAGTCTCAAATTTGAGTTGCTGGACACTCTGTACATACTTGTGAGAGTGCTATGGAACTTCTCCTAATGTCTGGCACTCTTGTTTGTGAAATCTTTCACATCAATACATAGAACAGTCACTTCAAACTCATTATACTGAAGACTCTAAATACTAAAAATGAGAAGCCAATTAGAGCAGGACATAATTTAACAATCACCTGTGCTGCTTGTTTATCCACAGTTTAAAACAACTGCTAATTTTCATACTTTGGAGATTTTCTACAGTTCATAGCTGAAAAATAATCACAGATACATTGATCACCACTGTCAGCTCTGTATCCAACCACCTAAAACATCAGATACAATTTACCCAATGCTACCAGAGCTACCGGGAGCCTTCAAAGCTTTTGCAACCAAGCAATGAAAATCTGGCAAGAGAAAGGTACAGAAAGAACCCTCTCCCCAGGAATGGCTGCTATGACCTGTTATTCATAAAAAACTTTATGAATAACAATTTTTACTCTTTTGTACCATTACCCAACAGCTCTGTCCTGACAAATAACTTAAATAGCATCTGCACATGGAGGTGTCATAAGAAGCCAGCACAACAAAGCCTTTGTTTACCCAAGTCACAGTAAGCAAAGGAAATAAACGCAAAGGAGTGACAAAGATATGTCAGATGTTTAAGTGACTGTAGTCCTTACCTCTGATGTCACCCCCAGCACAAAAAGCTTTTCCTCCAGTCCCCTTTATAATTATTAGAAAAGTTTCAGGATCTTGTTCCCACTTCTAAAAAGAAGTAAACATTTCTATTAAGACCAAAGTCCGTGCAAAAAAATGCTTTTTCTGTACTGTCTATAATTATTTTACTTTTTCAAAAAGCAAATCAAACTATACTTTAAAATAGTTTGCCTTAAACTGAAGTTTGAGAGCTAAATGTCTTTCTGCCCCCCCTGAGTCCTGTTCAGCCATGACACCAGAGCTCAGCAGAGCTGCCCTGTGTATTTCAGACAAACACCTGGGAGGAGCTCCCGGGCTCTGAAGAAAAGCAGCACATCCTGAAACAGGGTCTGGCAATAAATCCCAGTGGGAACACAATGCTGGGGCAGAAAGCTGGGAATATGGAAGACATGTAATAATAATGTTTCTGGCCAAATCATGAAAGCTGTGTAAAGATGCCTGGCAAAGATATCAGCATTTAAACTGTTGATGGATTTTGTCAAAATGACTGCCATCTACACTAGTGAGGAATGGATCAAACCATTTGCCTACATATGTTTTGCCAGGTACAACAGGTTTGGGATCTTTTTTCCTCAGTGAAATACACTGGTACCTGACTTCAGCAGTGATGCAACTGTGTAAGAAAATGATGACTTTTTCAGGCATTCCACCTTCTGTCTTAAACTGTTTGTATGTCCCTTAGTCAAGTAAGTGCACCCAGATAAAAGAGAGACATGATATTCCTGCATGCCAGCAACTGCACCTAAAATGATGACACCTTTTAAGGTTGTGCTTCAAATAAACCCCAGTACTCGGCACTACAGATTAAGTATTTCTTTCTTTAAA
>JAOXXN010000102.1:7197231-7210098 GCA_026770055.1 Myrmophylax atrothorax
AAGAAAGAAAGAAAGAAAGAAAGAAAGAAAGAAAGAAAGAAAGAAAGAAAGAAAGAAAGAAAGAAAGAAAGAAAGACAACCCACCAAACCCAAATATTTAGAATCATTACAAATCTATTTTAGGAGCTCAGTCCTGTATGTAACATTCCTCTTGGCCTCCCCATTTTTCTGTTGTTCAGCTGGAATGTCACATGATTTGGTCTTGAACCATTTGCTTCCTTCTCAGGAGTCATAGTGAATGCCTAGTTACCTATTTGGTTTCAGTCAAAATTATAGTGAATTAAACACAAAAGCATTTGATGCTATTTAGTAGCTTTCTAACAGACCATGGATTTGAGCACCTCAGATGTTTATTTCAAGAATTTGTTACTCTAAATTAAAATGAGGCTCTTCAGCAGGGCAGTTTGGCTGACAGTGACAGTATCTTATTAAATGGATGTGGTGTATTCTAACCTTTCCACATTTCTCATCTGATCTCTCACATAGGTATTAGTTTTCCCTTGAAAAGTTCTACAGGTGATTTTAAAAGTAAATATTAAGAATATTTTTCAAAATTTATTTCTGTTTTATTTCATTCTGGAGTACAATGAAAAATGTTCACAAAGTAATGAAATGAAGAACATTGCCTAGGGAAAGATAGCTCATTTAATGTCACAAATGATGCAGAGAACAGCAGAGAAAATTGGAGAACTTAAAAATTAGGGGAAGAAACAGGTCAGTAGACTAAATAGAGTCTTTTAAGCTATTAAGAATAAGCATATATCATTCACTGCTGCAGATCTATTCTAAGTATAAATTGTCAGCATCCAATATGGGCTAATAGTGAGCTTCAATGCAACTCAATTTACCATCTCCGTGTATAATGATTAACCTGGTGGAAAGGATGTGTAGCAAGTCAGAAAGAAAAGTGTTTGCTTGTCTTTGTTTGGTTTTTGGTTTGTTTCTTTGTTTCTTTGGGGTTTTTGTTTGTTTGTTTTTTAAGAAAGATGGTCATCCTGGATCGTAAACAAACTTGCAATGTTCCTGAGCACTTACTGAGTGGATATAGTTCCCCAGGGATGTACTGAAGAAAAGCAGTGGCAGCTGTGGCAGGGCACAATATAGATTGAAATTGTTCACAAGGAGAGACATGGTGTCGCTGGTATTATACATCCCTCTCTGTAATCTCAGTCTTGGATCTACCCCATGGCTTTCATGAAGCCACTGGTTCTCCTGTCCAGACCCAGACAGTCCAACTCTCTCCCTGTGTCTCTGCACTAGCAGTCTGAAATGGTGGTGTGTGCTGCTAAGAGCACTATATGGAAATATATATAATTATTTCAGAAAAAACATGAAACTCAAGGTGATTTAGTCATACTTTGACACACCTCTGTCTGCCAAGAAAAACGCAGGCAATCCCTTATCGAATTGTTGCTAAGAGCACTTATTCAGGCTCTAGGAGTGAGAAGGTGCTTTATTGTATGGTTAACTGCAGGAGTTAACAGCAGGGTTTCAGTCTGGGACCTGCCAAGAAATTAAAGCATGTCATTAAAAGCTGCACTTCTGCCTAGGAGATGTCGCACCGTGTAGAACTAGTCTGGGACATGATTCTCTAAATTTAAGACACTTTGAAAAGTGATTTTATTGACATTTGTAGCCTAAGAAAAATTTAAAAGAGAGTTATGGCCAGCACCAAGAAGAAACATCTTTTGTTTGGTTTACACTAAATTTTAATGATTTTCTAAGAAAGCAGAAACTCTGTTAAAAAAAATTAAAAATCTATTTTCAATCTGAAATGTTAATGAGGTTTTTTCTCCCCATGAATAAGCAGGAGACTCGTGAAACACATTTGGTCTGTGCTTTCCCTTTCCTGGGCCAGCACTAACAGCCCTGTAGCTTTTGTGAGCATTTTGAAACATTTACCATTGACAAGTTACTTTCTTGGTAAGAGACAACTGAATTTTGCAGGTACAGCTGTCTGACATCTCAATTACAATAGCAAAGTACAATTTTCAACATATTTCAAATAGTCATAAGAAGGAGATGTTGGGAAATACCTTTGTAGCTTTTTTCACTATTCTGCTTTAATTTTCAATTCTATAAAGTAAATAAACTTTGTCTCATTGCAATATCAACATTAACCTTATAGTTGTAACAGTAAGATGCTATATATACACTGATGATAACAAATTGTATCTTGTAATTGTTCCTATTTTTTGAGCTAAAGCATAAATACAGTTTATCTGTGTGTTTGTGATGCGTCTACTGGAAAAAGCCACATAGCACAATGACCCAGGATTATGGGATTCAGAGGAAGAGGATTCAGATGTTTTGAATTTCTGTTTTGCTTTAAAAATCAAGACATGGAATATATTTTCCACTTCTTTAAGAAAGAAAAGCTGTTCTGTAAACTGTTATAAACAGATATCCAGGCAGGGCCTTCTATGTATGTTAGAAAGGATACATGATTTTTCTTCCTAAGCAAATAATTTGACCATTGCTTCACACAGGAGCCTGTAACGCTGCCATCTATCAGCTGTTACCCAGTTCTGCAGAAGGAAATGAGCCTATTTTTTTAGAACAGGACAAACAAATCCACAGCTTATTAAAATACACTCACTCAGCCACACTCCTTTTCTCAGGAGTACTTCAATTATCTTTTTTTTTTTGGAGGAAATTTCCCACCTATCTAAGAATTTCCCACCTTCTTCACTTTTTCAGTTAAAAAAGCCTGGTATTTACAGAGGTAAGAAGCTCAAAACTCTGCCCCGTATGCAGTTTCAGGAGGTTGTGGGGTGTTTGCAGGAGTCAGGTGTGTGTTTCACAGGAACCATTTGCTTTCGTTATGTTATTCACAACGAGTAGTCATAATGCTTGTAGGTAACATAATTACTCACCACAGGATGGCTGCAACAACGGGCTGTGACTTTGTCACTGCCTAATGACAACCAGAAGCAGATCTCTCAGGAACAGTAGTGTTATTTCTCGAAGGTGAAGGAAAACGTCCTCCCTAGAAGGTGCCACTTCCCCTCAAATACCTGGAAACTTGTTGCCAAAGACTGCGGTGACCTCCACTGTTTAACCTTCGCCTTTCTTGTTTAGGAAGGGGAGCTGTATGGAGAATGTGGGCACTATTTACTTATCTCAAAACTATAGCTCAGATGTGTTTTCAAAGAGTTGCAGCTGAGGAAATAGATAAATTGAAACTAGTTTAGCTCACTTTTAGTCTTGTTTCCCAGATAGGCCTGGGTTAATTATTAGCCAGCCTTCCAATACCTGTTTCCTCCTTTTGTGCCTTTTCTGTATAAACCATGTATATTTGTTCAGCCACTTCTGTTGCAAGGAGATCACCTCTACCCTGCTCAAGTCCAAAGGTTTACTAGTTTTATTTAGCTTATAAATCTAAATATGAGTAAGATAAGACAGGTTTTGTAAACATATTACTGCATTCTATTTTAGTGATACTGCATTGACTGAAAATTTGGTGCTCTTGGGTCAAAATTTAAAACATATTGCTGTTTGAAGTCTTTGAAATCCTTTTCCAGTATTACTATTTGGAATGGAAGTTTATACTTAAATGAATAATTTAGAAAGTAAGTGAGAGATACAAAGTAGACAGACAACCTATGTGTCATGAACATTTATGTCTACCCACATTTTCATTTTTGCTAATTGAAATTATAAATAACACAGTTTACTGTGCCCTCTTACTTCTGAGAGGGCTGTCTGAAGGGGTTTAGGCATCAGAAGGGCTGATTCACTATTGTGCTCCATAGTGTTTAGTTTAATTGTGTAACTTTTTTATTCCACTACAGCCTGAGCAACAAAACTCTCCTATGATTCAGAGCTGATGGCATTTGCATTCTCTACAACCGATGACAAGAAGGGTTCAGCTTGCTCTGGCTTCTCTTTCTCACTCATATGCTGATGGACCTGCACTAGTAGGAAATGCTACTGTTTTTAAAACATTAGAATGGCTCTGCCACTCAGGAATAGGAAGAATGCCTCCCCAACTCTGTCCATCTGTAAACTATTGTTTAAGGTAAGCTATGAGGATTAGTAACACTTACTAATCCTCAGGGAACTGGAGGGCCCATGAAACCACCAGTGGCCCAAAGGTGAGCTGCAAAACCAGCCCCAGTGTTTACTTGAAATATTAATTATAAGAATGCATGGTATTTTGAAAAACTGAAGGGAAAATAAGCTGTGGTACAAAATGTTTGAAAACTAATAATTTATTGTTTTTCTAGGATCTTTTAGTTGTTCTCCAGAAGATTATAGGTCTTAGAAACAACAGGTCTAGTAATCTGGAGATTTCTCTTCGGTGCATATGTCCAGCCTACTTCAAAACCGGACAAACTTTCAGAATCTGTAGCATCTTTGAAAGCTTTGGACAGGTCTCCTACCAGCTTGATTTGATATTTCCTATTCCATGTATGAGAAGAAAGAGAATTTGCTTTCTCCAATTCAGGTCTTCGTAAATTTGTTTTGTCCCTGCTAATTTGCCTCTTTCCTGACTGGTGAATACTGGGCTACTGAACTGTTCCAGACAGAGAAGTCAATCCAAACATTTGATCATCCTTCTCTGTACATTTTCCAACACTAACACATTCTTTCTGAAATGAGGAGAACATCCTGATTTTTTCCCCTCTAATTATTATGGGACCCATGTCTGAATTTCTTTGCATGTGAAAAAAGAAAATCCACATATTACACTAAAGTAGAATTATTTCTTACTTTGCAATTGGTTTTGCACATATAATTTATTTTTTCTTCCCTTGTAAGTGCTTTGACAGTTTTGAACCTCCTGGTAACAAACAGTTAACAGAACGCTGTAGCAAGACTAGAAACCCTTGGGGAGCAAGGTTGTACATCCTGAAAGCAGATAAAATTGTTCAACCCTACAGGCAACAGACCTTTTCTCAACTATTTATAGACCAGGGAGAAGAGAAGGGAAAGAAGAAAAGGAATTAGTAAATGACTTTAAAAAGCATAGGCACTTAGAATTCATAGCTGATGTGCTGATTTGGGAAGTCAGGAGATATGACCTACGAAAAAAGGGAAGAAACAATAATACTGTTACATAGACAAAGACTATTTCTTTCTGCTTTTGTCACCTTCCTGTGTTTTAGGTTTTTTTATTTTCCCACCCATTTCAAAGACATATCCTTACAATGACGCATCAGTTTTCTGTCTGCTTAAGGTTTAGAAATAGCTGAGTTGTTATAAATACATCACAATCTGCAAGAGACAAAGAGAATGCAAATACTGTAAAAGCTTAGCTGAAAGATTTAGATGTGGATGGAGATTTCGGATGTCTCCTAGGGTAGACGCACCCATTTTGAAATGCTTTATTAACCGCAGCAGAGGAGCCCGTGCTCTTTGTGCAGCAGTGGGGAACAGCCAGGTGGAACCAGGTGGCACTTCTGGTCATGGTGCCAGGCAGAGAACGATGTCCAACCCTGCCCCTGGAAGCTCACAGTTCAGTGACGTGAGAAGGAGGCACCTTGCTGTTCCTGACTGCCAAGCTAAAACACAAGAAGTAATTACTCCTTTATACACTGCAGTGCCACTGAATCAGAATGTAGACCTTATACAGCATAGTTTTTCTGACAGTACTTGTGTACTCTGAATTGGTAGCATTCGTGGAGTTTGCTCCCTTTTTCCAATTTGCCTCCAAAACACCTTAATTTTAGTGAGGTGTTTTAGCATATACTTGAAACCCTGTCCTTGTCCACCAAGGCAGTGAAAAAACAAAAATTGGGAAACAGCTGAATAACCTTTGTTTTCTGAGTACTTACTTTGTAAGGTCATTTAGATCTTGCTGACACTTCCAAACAGGCTTTGGAAGAACAAGTAGTTGCCCTGCACTGAAACCTGATACCTGGGAGTGGTATTATTCCTACAGCCATACACACATAGCTGGAGTCGATCTTCTTATGTTTGACTACATAATTCTGTTAGAAGGACTGAGAAAGATGCCTTGGTGACTGTGGATAAAATAAGATATTAAATGGAAGGAAGAAAGTTTCTCTAAAATCTTTTCTGAAGAAAAAAGTTGTTATTTCAAAGAGAAGCTGCTTCCCGAAACCAGGCTGTATCATAGTAGCTATATCATGGCAACAAACTTGACACAAGCTATACATTCTCAATCTTTACCAAACACAATGTCATACCACTAATGGAGGACGTGGTCTTTGCCTGAAGTCTGTCTCTGTCATTGGGTTTAATAAAAGTTTAGGCCAATACACACTGCAGAATCAGGTTCTTCAAACCTAAATTAGCATTCTGTTGAGAACTAAACATATGTTGGTTGTTTTCATTGTCAATAATTTTGTTTCCAGGTTTGGAAAAGAAACATTGCTGGAGAGGAATCCAATGAATTTATTAATGAGCTCAGTCAGTAAGTATGGAACTATTAATATCTTCTGAGATTTTGTTTGTCTTATTTTTATCTTCAGCTTCAGACTCTGAAGTAAACAGATATTCTGAAACTTTCCACTCAGAATACTACTGTATGCTGTCTTAAAATACACTGTGATTATTGGGATACTGTAGGAAACAAGGAAATAGCTGTATACAATATTTCTGAAACAATTTGTACCACTACGTGAAGTCTTTATCTCACATTGCACTGATAGCCAAAAAGAAAGAAAATATCTAAAACATTACTTACATGTTATTACTGATTTTTCTTTTCAGCCAGAAATCTGAATACAAAAATGGGAAAAAAAAGAACATTATTTTCTAGTATTATCAGAGAATGTTTATTCTACTATTCCATGCCATGACTGGCAATGTAATTTACCTGTCCTAAACACATTTTCAATAGTTGAGTGCTTCTATTGATCTAAAATGTTCTGTTTATTTCACGATCACTTTTGATCAGAGACTGCTTTAAGTCTCAGTGTAACTGACTTCTATGTCAGTCCTACTGACACTTAAGAACTGAGGTCCTTTGTTCTTTACTCTAAGGAATATCATCTCAAGAGTTTGAGAAGGGCATCAGTAAATTGCTCATTGTTTTCACACTTTGAGGACGGGGAACTGTTTGTAATTGACCTTGAAACTAAATTCAAGTACCAGCATCACTTGGAAGTACTCTCATTAACCAAGAAATTAAAAGAGGTTAACCCATTAGTAATTAGTAATGTTGGAGGTCCAAAGATGAAGTACAGAATAAAAAGATCAGTATTCTTTCTGGGGAAAGAGATTATATGGTTTGCCTAATGCTGTGACTCCCTTCTGTATGAAAAGTGACATTTACTGTTCTTATTTATAATGAGGCAAACTCAGCTCTGCAATGAGTTAGATGTGAGGCCTCTAAAGTCAGCAGCTAGCCTTGGTCTGAACTGGGTGCAATGTGTCCCTCAGTACAAAAGATTGTTTCCCTGCTTGTGTTACTCAAGTAGTTTTCATCAAAAATCACACTGACATGTACTAAAGAAGAGTGCCTGTCTTACTCTTGGTTTAGGTTTACAAAGCTACATTATAAAAGACCTGCATTCAGTCAGGGAGATAAGATTATATGACTGCACTTGTATCTGATTAAAACAAACAAACAAAAAACAGTTCAGGTAAAAAGTGTTCTGGGTTATCACCATGTTTTTAGCCATATAAATGGTGAGAGCTAGTCCTTGTATTGAAGGAGGAGAATATGTAGAGCAGTGTAAAAACAGAAGTAATTTTGTTCAATAGCTTCTCAATATGCAGAACACTGAACCTCAATTAAAATTTCTTTTGGTCAGGGACTATTTCACTGTGCAGTGGTATTGTATTTCCTTTAAAAGCTACTCTCAGAAATTTAATTTAGTCAAAAAGCTGAGAACTCAAATTCCCCTTGATCTCAAGTCCCTGACTAGTAATTAGGGAACCAAGGATATGTGACCCTATGTGTGTTTCTTTTGTGGATATAAACGACAATGATAGTAAAGAATTTCTTGCTTGAATGCTGCTCTCAGATGGGCTTGGAGGAAGTTCCCACGGATCAGAGAGAACTGGTCAGTTTGCTGTCACTTGGTCATATACCTGTAGATGTTAAACACGTTAGGCACAACGGGTACTTAGCACACTCAGAACATGGCACAGAGGACAAATGTTTGTGTTACTAAAGCCACAGAGAAGCAAGGACCTGTTGTGCAGGGCATAGCTGGCAGAGGAGGTGGGGTTTATATCGTATTTTAACTACCCTAGTCAGTTGTATTTTTATTTAAACACTTCTCATGTTTATTTAGAATAAAATGTGTGTGCATGTGGGAGCTATTTGTTTAAGTTTTAGTTGGATCTTTTCTGGGGATCCCACTGCAAGAGGGGGTCTAAGTAGATCCATCTCACAGCTCTGGCCAGTTAGGATTCCCTCTCTCTGAAGACAGGCCATTGCACAATTCAGTGCAGGTTCAGTGGATAAATTGCATAAATGTCTCTAGTTCCTGCCTAGACTATAGAGTAGCAGGGCTTTGCACACTCCCCAGTCTGAAGAGTTATGACAGCTTCAAGGTCATCATGTTTTGTAAATATTCAATGGCATGAATGTTGTCAGCCGCCCAACATAAACAATTTGCTCTGTGGACAGCAAAAGTAATGAAGCTTCATTTCCCATGGGTGTGTGTATTTACATCTTTACAATGCACTCCCTTGTCTCCACCACTTTCAATGCCTCAGCTGTCCCTACTTTCCCTCCAGTTCTCTCCTCTGTTCCCTTACCTGCCCTCAGGTTCTTCACAGGGCAACTGAACTGCTGCTCAGGCATGAACAGTGATTCGCTGGACAAATGGGAGCCCTCTGTGGAGTTCCTGCCCAGGGCTTTCCTCCCACAGAAGGCACTGCCTTGCCTTTCTTTGCTGTGCCAATCACTGATGTTCACACTACATTTTAGGAATTTAATATTTCTGAGACTGTCACTGCACATCAAATTCGATACCTACCAGTGGGTTCAAAGGTTCTTGAGGTGAGAAAAGGCTGACTACTGCATAAGCAGATACCATGCAAACACAAATCTAAGGGGAAGAAAAAGAGGGAAAAGGTCTATCCAGTAGGAATGAGTCTGTATAACTGCTGTCACAGTACACACAGTTTCTGTGTTTGGTTTTGTGCATTGCTTTCCCTTCTCTTTGCTAATAAATGTAATGCTTCCAAAAATATTAGATTAAAATTTAGAGACAGAGAGTCCTCTGCTTCCCTGCCAAACCAGACAGATCACTGCAATGCTTGTCTTACTGGCTGTGAATATTCTGTCCTTGCTTACCATTAATGTTGCTGCAGCTGTGTATGATTTGCTGATTCACTGGGTGACTGTTCCTCAGTTCCCCTGTCGGGACTTTTCTCTTACTGGTGACTGCTTTTAGTCTTCAAAACACTAGGGAAAAGTCACACTTTTCTTATACTGATTTAGAGTCTTCCCAGACCTACCATGGGATACGTATGAACTGTTGTTTCACGAAGAACTTCCTCAAGAGGAAGAAATAAATGTCATAGTTGCCTTAATGAAGTCCCTCTCCTAGCAAATGATTGACTAAAAAAAGTAGTTTTTATGTTATGCAAAAAAATTAAAGGTCTGATGGAAATGAAGGCTTTTCTGTTTTTTCCATTGTACTCTGGGGCAAGTCCTAGCAGCATAAATCTCACCTTCAGTTTATCTTTCTAATCTGACTAATGTAATTTTTTTTTTTTTGGCTCAGAGTTAAAAGCTGCTACAGGACAGCAGAATATTTTGAATCAACCAGAAATTCTTGATTTCAAAGTACAGTTCCAGATTATGAAAGAAACCAGTAAGTTTTTCTATACATTAAAATTTAATCACCTAGAAACCATTCCCATAAGACTGGGCTCACAAACTCTTTACCTTTGTCATTACTGCAAAATATCAGAAGCACAAGATGCCCATATCATTCATATAATATACCAGATGTTTTTTACTTGAGAGTTATGTGGCTTATGCCATATTTGCTTTATTTCCCCTCTAACCTAAGGAACAAGCTATGGAGTAAGCTGACACCACTAAGTCCTTTTCAAGCAAAATCTACTACAGTTAGCTATGTGCAGTCCTGGCAGTTATTTGTATATAATTTTGTTTATTTTGCTTTTTAAATACAACTACTTTGCTTTAATTTTTTTGTTTATTTGGTGCTTTCTTTTAGACCTTAAATTTGGTTATTTGTTTTTTAAGCCATAAAGTAGTTGTAACTATTTTTGGCAAGGCTTCTCACCATGATATATGGTAAAGTCATATGGGGAACATAAATAGAAATCTTTATAAAGTAACACAGCCTTGAACCAAAAGCCCTCAGAAACCCACAGGCATGGATAAGTTTAACCCAGGTGTGAGTTTATAGTACAGAGTTGATTACATGGCATGTATGTGTATGATTTGTATTTATTTTAAAAAGCATTATTTCTGCATATTCTAATATCCAGTGGTCAGGTACATATTTATTAATGTCATTCTATTATTTAAGAAAAAAAGGTGGTTGTTTAGTATATTGCATATCATATTTTACTGTGATTCAGAGCCTGAACCAGTGGGCTTTGAAAAAGAGATATTTCAATTAATATAAATAGATTTTACACCTGGCTCAGCTATTTTACTTTCTATTTTATACTAGCAGCTACTTTTATAGAAAATTTTATACTCCAAGTAACTTACATCTGCATTTCCTTTTCTCTGAATACTGCTCTGCCTAGAAATATTTGTGATCAAAATACACTAGGACAGTTTGTGTGCAGAGCAGCAGTTTCTCCATTTTGTTAATCCTCATTTTCATAGCTGAAACAAGTCTCTGAGAAAGTGTAATAATGTGTAGCAGGCTGTAATACAGACATTTACACACAGCTTCACTGAAAGAAATAACCACGCAGAGCCCTACTATGTTCAGTTCTGCTCAGGCTGGAATAGCTTGTCAGGCTGGAATAATGGTGTTCTGTGCTCAGGCTTTTCACAACGCTCCCCCACTGCTGGATTGGGGTTTAAACTCACTAAGAAAACATTTTTAAAATCCATATATTAAATATAAATACATTTTTATAATATATTATATATAATTTATATATATAAAGAAAACATTGTCAATCACTCTATTACTCATATTCTATAGTCTGATCCTCAGCTGTAACTTCTTGTTTACATACCAGGTTATGCAACAGCCTGCAAAGAAATGTTACATATTTTGTCTTAATTCCTCCATTCAGAGAGCATTTTAAAAAATAAATAGTTATTTTTTTTATTATTTAGGAAGTGTCCCTGCCACCTCTGAAGCCCAGTAGAAGGAAGGGGGATGATCAGGATGCAAGTTCTAAGAAGTACGGCTCCAAGCAAAGGAAAAGCACAGCTCCAAGAAAGGCTGCAGAAGATGGTCACATTCTTAGTGTGTGGTGGGCAATGTTGAGTTATGAGAGTTTAGGGAAAGACTGCTGTTATGCCTCCAATAATTGTAGTCTATGACTACAAAGATCAGCTTTCCCTTTTCAGTTCACAAACAATGACTGGAGATTATTTGAAATACATGTTCTCCCTAAAAGCATTTGTAGTAATTTGCCAAAAAAGTCTCTATCAAGATGAAAGAATTTGGGTTGGAGCTGAGATGTGATTTAATACAGTAACATTTTGTAATAACCCCACACACACACTACAGGAGCTGATAGCTGTCTGTCTCTGAATTCTGCAAGATCACAGGAGGTCTGTGCTCCTGGTCTCAGACGTGGCTTTTCTTTGTGGTTAATTAGCCACGGGGGAGATTCTCAAAGATTAAGAGTTCTGAAAATCCTTCCAGAGACAGATGATAAACAAGCATTCTCCTGCCCCAGGTCATCTCCCCTAGGAAATTCAGCTTTTGTCTCCTGCCTTCTTCAGGAGAAGCCTTCACTGTAGAGGTTGCAAAATTGTAGTCAGACCAGTGTCCTCAATGGCAGGTGTATCCACACAGAGATTGTGCCTTACTGGTGTGTTACTGTGGCAGTGGAACAACCTGTAGAGAGCATTGCCTTCCATGGGGTCTTTCACTTCAGTGAGGACTCCAATTAAATGGGTCAAACAACCGTGGTGCCCCCGTTCCTGTCTGCCTGCCTCAATCATGCAAATTTGCAGTTTTATCTCAATTTCTGCCCTTGGGCAAAATAAGGGAATTTATTTTTTCCCTTGGGGAAAGGGGGATCCTCTCTCAGAAAAGGGAGGTACGAATGAGAAGATGCAAGTTTTGTGGTATCCCAGCTCAGGATGTCTGCACTCAGGTCAATGTCCGGGGCAGGAGCAGCCGAGAGCGATGGCCAGGGGAGTTCACTCGCGTTATTGACCTGCTTGGACTGGGGCCCAGTGTGCACTCTTGTGTAAAGAACACCAGCACTTGAGCTTAATCCTCTGACAGCTTCAATACCTCCTGTTCGGCTCAGGGCTGATAAACACCCCAAATGGCAGGCTGGCCTTTCACTTTCTGACCATTCCGCTTCTTTAGCTCAGCACCGCTGACCTTTTGATATACCAGCCCAGCTCGGCTGTTGCTCAGGAGTCACTCTCGTGCCTGCCTTTATCTGCCTCAATAATTACTGGGGGGGAAAGAGGGGAGAAATTTATGACGTTGTTGTTGTTGTAAACATTTACGTAATTTTATTTGAGCGTGTAAGCCTAGAAACAGTGTCACCGAAGAGGTGATGCCCGTGGCTGTGACAGGTAATTAATTCGTTACGCTGCCAGACGCGTTCGGGACCTGCGAGGAGCAGGAAGCGATGAATGTCACCTGCCCGCCCGGGGCCCACGAACGCTACACACGCTCTGTTTTAAGACCCGGCGCGTCCGAGCGCAGGCAGGGACCCGCTACAAGGCAGCAGGTGAGCTCCGGCACCCCTCGGAACCCCCGGCCGTGCCGGGCCGAGCCGAGCCGAGCCGAGCCGAGCCGAGCC
>JAOXXN010000102.1:7211572-7232266 GCA_026770055.1 Myrmophylax atrothorax
GGCGCCCCCGCGGCAGGGCCCTGGTCCCCGCGGCCCCGCCGTGTCCCCCGGGAGCTCCTGCAGCGGCATCCCCGCTCTGCTCCGCGCCGGCATCCCGGCGGGGCGGGCCGTGTGGCTGTCACTCGGAGCCACAGCCCTCACATCCCTAAAATACCAGGGGCTTTAGTAAACGGGTTGTCACTTGTTCCTCTGTTTACTGAAGCAAGCGTAGGAATAGATGCTTGTTTAGGAAATCAGCGCTGAGGGTGCCACAGCTGCTACGGATGCCTGCTATGTTCAAGTTAGGTGGAGTGTAAAATCCCATCTCCTCAGCAGCTCTGAAGTTTGAACAGCAGACTCTTTTTAAATGCTGTGTTAATAAAAAGTGTACGTGTTGAGGAATAATGAACTTGGAGTTTAGGGGAGAGGATGGGAACATGACACTGAAGTACTTCAGTAAAAACTCGCCCTAAACATAATTATATTGCTAACATCTATTGTGCCTTACTGTTCACTGTAGTTGCTGATTTCCAAGGACAGAGACTGTAAAATGCTGGTTCTCTGGCTTGGCTTATTTTTTGTGTGTGTGTCTTTTTTCCCTGGATAGAAATAGTGGGAAAAGTCGACATTTCCTTTATTGTTTACATTCGCTGAAGACCCACTGGAGAACAGGAGAAAACAATTTTCTCTTTAAGCATGGTGTTTGTGATAGCTGTCATAAACCCAGGAGGAATTCTGAGAAGACTTGAAAAAAAAAAATTCAGGTGAAGTGAGAACATGAGAGCAAAGGCTGACAATATGAAGAACTAATGTGGGGAAGCCACTAAGGTGGCTGGTGCTAAGGCACAGCTTAAACACAGCCTAAAATTCATCTTAAGGTACAGCGCAATGGGCCCGAGTTTACATAGCCGTGTGGGAAAGTGACCTGGTGACGGTGGCAGCGGTTGGCCCCAGGCTGGGAATCGACAGGAAAGCCTCTGTTTTGCAACAGAGCTCTGCTCCTGCCGGCTCGGTGGGGCGGCTGTCCCTGTCCCTGTCCCTGTCGCTGTCGCTGTCCCTGTCCCTGTCCCCGTCCCTGCCCGGCGCTGGGGGCTCTGTGCTCCTGCAGCTCCGGGCACTCCCCTCCTCCTCCGGAGCTGAAGACATGCCTGTTATTTACCAGCGTTAATCAAGTGTAAAGCTTGTCAGTGCAGATACATAGTTGGCAGATTGAAAACTGGTTAAAAAACTGGAGAGTAAAAAGGACTAAAACTGTTTAACACATTGAGTCTACCAGGACGTCTTAATGTGTGCATAGTAAAGGGAGAACAGGATTGGAAAGTAGGAGTCCTAAAATGTGAGTTTAATGGTTTTTCATTAACAGATGATAATCTGATAGTGTTATTTTCTTTAATGTTAATATTAGCACTGTTGTAGCAACTTGGCAACTTAAGACATTATAAAGTGCTTTAAATCTGTTGTAAACCTGATCTTGACATACTTCAGACGTACTGTTGCCTCTCCATCTAATTGACTAAATGTGTCAGTGTGTAGGGGGTTTATACACCTATTGAAGAAGTAGAAAAAACTATGGACCAACACATTAATTAAGTGTGTATCAGCAACAAAAAATAAAGCAAATTTAGGAGTTAGGTGCTTTAGAACAAGGCGATTTCACTTTATGGAAACCCTAATTGTGGTGGTTAGTGTTACAACCCTTGTGTCTTGCTTCAGACTTGAAACAAACACATTTCCCAGCAACAAGTTAATTGACTATATGTGAGTTTTTCTCCATTTTACAAATACAGAGTAAGGTGTCCTTGCTGGGGCCTCTCAGGAGGGACTGCTTAGGTTTAGAGAGGACAGGATGATGTGGGGCAGGTGGGTCAGCCTGTGGGAGTGGGTCTGTATGGCTTGGCAGGGAACAGCCTCTCCAAGGGCTCTGCTTACCTGGGAGAGGTTTGGGAACGTGATGCAAGAGTAAAGGAAGTCTGTGTGCTCTACTGTCATGATGTAAGCTGTTTGCATAACATTTTCCTTTTTGGCTTGGACACAGGTGACACCACCAGGCTGCCCCTTAGGGATGAAACTTGCTTGAAAATGGGAAACATGGTCTATTATTCATGTCTGTTGCAGCGATGCCTCGTAGGCCTGCTGGATGCTGGATGCAGGGCTTGGTTCTGGAAATGCTGTAGCAGAAAGACTTTGATCCAAAGGTTTTGTAGCTTAGATCAATGAGACAAGGGGGGCTGAAGGGAAAGTGCTGTGCCTGAGCAGTGTGATGGATGCACTGAGGGCAGTTTCACCAGCTGGGGGATGAGTGAGGTGAGCTTTCTTTGGAGGATGGACAGTTTTTAAGTCTGCTTTGCTAGCATAGACCTGCTCTGAATCAAACAATAATTAGTCACTGGAAAAAAGAAGGGTTTTGAAGAAGTGTGTTTTCTATTAGCAGATTTAAAGTATGAGAACATGTGGAATTTAATACATTTGTTACAAAGTCATTTTCCTAGTCAGTGAAAGTCTGGAAGGAGTAAAAAAAAAGATGTGGAGCCACGCTGGCTGGCTTTGATTTATCCGCACAATGTGAGCAGCAGCCTAGTCTGCCCTGTTCTTACAGCTGCATGTTGTTTGAGAGATTAATTGATGATTCCTGTTTCAAAATTCTACTCTTGGAGTATGTTTTCTGAGACTATAAATATAAATTTTCTGCCCTGAGTCATTTTGCTAGGTATTTAGTGGGCTAAGCCTCTAGATCATTTGCACTGTCTTCTGATGAACTGTCATGGGTTTTTTCTTTCTTTGCCTTTTAACATTCATATACATCCAAACCTGGATTTTGAGGCTCTGCTTTGTGAGTCTTAATTATTCTTTAATTCTCAAAGCCTAGTGTATGTAATATTTATGCCGAATTAAACTTTAAGACAACAGTACTGCTTCACCTCAAATCTTTTTGTTGGTCTGCAAGTAAAGTTTCAATGCCTGGCGCTGTAAGTGCCACGGTATTCTCCCTGAGAGGTTTAGGGATTTGCTGCCCCAGTCTGATCTGTTGATTGGCTTTTTTTTCCCCTGAGGGACAGTACAAGGCAGTTGGGTTTTTTTTCCCAAGATTTTGAGAAGTGACTCCTAGGGGAGAGCTGGGTTTTTAGCATGCTGTATTATTATTTTCCTTATAATTTTCCTCTGTTTTGTAAGAAACTTCTTGGAAGGTCAGATTGTCTTGAATAGATTAGCTTTTTATCCTTTCTGATCTGGAAATCCTCTTAATTATTAGGAGAGCCAGAGTAAGTGAGGATCGATTTAAGAAATAAAAAAGGCAAGAATGCCAAGAAGATACTTAACTAAATGTAGAATACCCATATTTGCCTCTTTCTACCTACCTGCCAGAGAGCCTCATTACAAGTCATTAAAATGACCACTGCATTGTCATCACTGAATTCCTTGGGACAAATGGTGTTTCCTCCATTCCACGGGTGGTTGCTCAAAGGTACAAGTCTGCAGGGAAGTTGCTGTAGCTGTTTGCTGATGACTGGATTAAAAACGTGTCACAGATTTGGGTTTGAAAGTGGATTTTGACTTGCTGGAGGAATAGATACAAAACCAGGCAGCAGAAATCTGTATCAGGAAACAGGAAAAAATAATACACTGTACTTACGTAAAGAAAAAAAATCCTATCTGCAAATCTTGAAGGGAGAACAGCCTTGTGGTTAACAAGTACATTCTTTCTGTCTGAAGACAAGCACATGCAGTTGTTTGTGCATGAAGAGGCTCAGAGCACGTGTGATCCCACAGAATAATCCCTGGGCTGAGGGAGCCGGGCTGGCCGCGACCTTCCCGTGCAGCTGTGAGGGATGAGCGCTCCTGGGCCCGTACAATGGGATCGTGGGCTGGGGGGGAATGGACACTTCAGGTTTCACTGAGGTCTTTTTCCATTGTGGCCATGTCAGGGGTGATGGGATGGTGAGGGAACAAGGACTCGGTTCCTTGTTCTGAGTTGTGTAGCGTTTTGGAAGCATAAACCAAGATAAAAGCTTGTTGGTCTGCCAGAGGACTGAAGTGCTCTCTTGTGACATACGTCTGATGTGCTGTCTGCCTGCTGTGCCTCTTCCATTTCCCTTTGTGGGGCTTTCTCGGGATCCTTGCAGAAGTTCTTTCCAGTTGCATGTTCGGGCTTTGCTGTGTGTTTGTGCACTTAACTAAGTTTGGGGAAAACAGCCTCCAAACTGTTATTCCTGTTTCTTAGAGTGATGGTACCCTCTGCAACCTCTGGTCTCATATGCCATGGCTGAAGTGATGACTTTCAACAGGCCTCTACCAAACCTTTGTGCTCTCTTCAGCCTCAAATGAGTTCAAATTTACATTCATTCTGAAATCCATTCTGCTCACTCTCTGAACCTTCCTTCCTCACTCCTGTTCTCTGTTGTTCATTTTAAACTTGCCAGTAGTGCTTGTCTTCTGCCCTCCTACCATCTCGTGGGTCAGAACAAGTTTTTGCAAAGTGAAGATATGGTGTTTGAAGGCTGTGGTTAAAATAACCAGCAAATAACTAGTCTTGTCTCACTCAGAAGTATGTAGTTTTTTTCCATCTGTTTGGTTTGCTGCACATTCGGTCCCTGACTGGCACTGGGATTCTGTCAGCAGAAGGAAAGCCCCGTAGATTCAGGGGGTTTTGTAGATTTTTCAATAAATGCCACTTTGTTCATTTTCTTATTTTCAGTGGTTTATTTTTAGAATTTAAAAAGTTGCTCAATATCACTTTCAAAAACCTGACTCCTAAACAAACTAGTGATCAAAACAATAAAGAGTGCCATATGGCTCCTACAAGCCTTGGTGCTGTTGTGTTTCTGAAGAGTATATGCTGTGTTATTAGTAATGTTCAATGAAACACTCTCGGTGTGGGAAAATATTCGCTGAAATTATTATGAAATACACTTTTCAGAGCATTCTACCCCAAATTGTTCTAGTTAGAATAGCAGCAGTGTATCTTTTGGGTTAATCCTTGCACACAATGTGTTAGAAGCAGATGGATGCTGAGGCCAATGTAAATTATGGAGTGGGGAAGAACATGCAGCAACTGAAGTGTTTAAGGATAAACAGTATAATAATTTGTAATATACCCACTATTCGTACAACATACAAAATTGAAGTTCTACTTCAATAGAAAAGGGACACTAAATTTAAAAAGGTTGAATACTAATTGCTCTAAAAGCCTTTGGTATGATTTGTATGAAACCAGATGGTTCAGAGCTTGTATATAGGAATAAGGAGTGGGGCTGCATTGTTTAAATCAAGATCATTTCAAGTAATTTACTTGCAAAGAAGTCCTAAAATATCCGCATGGTTAGAATGTGAGTTTTATCTTGTCATGATAGAACAGGGAGGAGATCTATTCTTCAGAATTCACTGCTGTCAAGCTCTGATGCAGGTACTAAGCAAGTTGTTGTAAAGGGATGAGCACATCCCCAAATCTCAGTTACATCCCCTTGACATAAGTGGGGCCCTGCACAAGTTCTGGAGTCTTTGTTGTCAAAGCAAGGCAAGGCATGAGGAAAGTAAGAGCACAGATGATGGCTGATCTAATTTACTCCTTAGCAGGGCTTGTTTTCTGGATGTAGAAATGAGCCAAAACCCCACAGCCCTTTCAGCTCTCAGGTGGATGTGGCTGGCTGAACTGAAAACTGCAGGAGCTCACCAGACAACGGCTGGGTTTTTGTTCATGTGACTTTTGATGGTAGCAGGTAAGAGCAAGAAAATGTGTTTTCACATTTGACAGTTCTAATAACTTAATTAGGACTGGCCAATCTTTTAACACATGGCATACTTTTTTAATTTAATCTGATTGTCTTGGAAGAAATTGAAGAAAAAACCCTGAAATGTGTGTATGTGCTGGCATTCTTTTTATTAACTTCGGACCTTCAATATGTGAATATTTAAGGTTCCAAGATTTTTATGCAGCCTTTTCTGCCTAAGTGAAACCAGAGATCCTCATAGATAGTATCCCATAGAAATGACATTTAAAAGTGAAAAACACACAAACCTTGTGAGTGTTTGGGAGTTTAATGATGGTATTTTTAGACTCGTCTATCACTGAACTGAGTAAGGTTTATTATTTTAACAAACTGTTGCTTTTAGTAATATCCCTGGCTTGTTCTGTCATCCAGTATGTGTGTTATGAATCAATAAGAAACAATTAATTTAACATACTAATGAGTGTTAGTCTCTTTTCCGTTATTAGCCTTGTATCAGTTTGCAAATCCATTGACAGTATTTAAATAATGATGAATTAATTAATTTAAAGGCACTGACTATATCAGTGTATGACTCATTTTAAGGGGATGATATTG
Organism: Myrmophylax atrothorax; assembly: GCA_026770055.1. Lineage (NCBI taxonomy): Eukaryota > Metazoa > Chordata > Aves > Passeriformes > Thamnophilidae > Myrmophylax > Myrmophylax atrothorax. Next base: position 7,217,872 of record JAOXXN010000102.1, read on the forward strand.
TGCTTTCAGTTGAGTTTTGAAAGACTGATTTCATTGCACTCTTCTACTTGGAATAAAGTGCAGACCTGCAAAAAATACTTCTAGAGTCATACAATATACTGAGTTGGAATGGACTCACAAGGATCATCCTGTCCAGCTTCAAATTCCTCGAGAGGGTCCACATCATAAATCTGGAGCTCTTAGAGAAATTTCACGTTCTTCTGAAATAAAATGCTTTTTTCAAATACTTGTCCTTCAAAAAGTTCTTGTGTGATAATAAAACTAATCCAATGAGCTAATCTTCCTAGGTTAAATTTACAGGTACCAATAGAGAAAAAATATGTTTCTAATAATGATTTTGACCTGATACCCTGCTGGCAGAGCTGTTTTTTATTCCTGGAAAGGGAAGCTTTTCTTAGCTAGCCTAGCTTATTGGAATGGATTGATGTTTTTAAATGTGACAACTGGTTGGTCAGCTCAAGGTCTTAAGGACTGGTGAATTTATTTTTTAGTGTTACTTGTCAGTTTTGTGGTCTTTTACATCTGGGAAGGATAAGTGTGGGCAGCTGTAGTACAGTTAGCTCCCAGTCCACTTCAAGTTCAGAATCTGACTTGAGGACACCATGGTAGGGCCTGTCCCTGTGGTTTTTTTGCTCCCAAGTCTTCGATGTCTTTGAGATTGTTATCCTAATTTCAACCTCAAAGCCCCATCCTAATCCCCACCTCTCTTGCCATTTAGCCTAGAAGCTCAAGTGATTTCTGCTGTGACTGTGGAGTGCTTAGAAAACCATGTTTCAAGGGGAGAGTGATGAGCCTTTTGAAGGCCATCATAAGGCTTTGGGTAATAATTTGGTTTAGTGATTAAAAATACCTGGATGTATGTGTGACTGCATTATTTCATTATGAAATCATGGCAATTGTTTGGTATAGTAGGGAATACTGAAAATAAAGCAATTAGCCTTGGGGGAGAAAAGACAATTTGAAAGAAGAGACTTGCAAATGGTAGCACTTAATGGCCACAGAAACTTTGAATACATGAATTATTCTCTGTCCTAAACATGAAAGATGTTTTATTGCACAGTATTAAAGCTGCTGTTGCGAGAACTTCATAGAATTGGTCATGAACCACATTTTTATTGATGCTACCATGTACCACTAATCTAGACAAATGGCCTTCCCCACCCTGGTACTGCATGCTGAGGAGTGTCACTTACAAAAAAGAAGCTGTTTTCGTTCTTGATGGCTGGCATTGCAGGTCTGTTCCTGTGTGGTACCTTAACCATGTTGTGTTTTATTGGTTTGCAGGATAGCCCTGGTTCCTTGGGAGTCCAACAGGTGCTGGATGCTCTGGTGAACCATGGCAGCTGATGATAAGGTTGCCATTCTAACTGATGATGAAGAAGAACAAAAGAGAAAGTATGTGCTTGCTGATCCTTTTAATGGCGTTTCCAAGGATCAAGACTTGCCACCCAATAATGAATCCCCTTCGACGGAGGCAACCACTGTCCCAGAGGAAGAGCTGGATTGGTTAGAAAAGCACTGTGTCAAAATAAACAACGATCTTCTGATCTCAAAAGTCTTCTATTTTTTCTTCTATTCTGCATATGGCTCTCTGTACCCCTTGCTGCCTGTGTATTACAAGCAGTTGGGTATGTCCCCCAGCCAGAGTGGACTTCTGGTGGGCATCAGGTACTTCATTGAGTTTTGCAGCGCTCCCTTCTGGGGAGTGGTGGCAGATCGCTTCAAGAAAGGCAAGATTGTCCTCCTGTTTTCGCTGTTGTGTTGGGTTTTATTTAACCTGGGGATTGGATTTGTGAGACCAGCCACGTTAAGGTGTGTCCCAAAGGGCCTTCCCCCAGCACATCCCACCAATTCAAGCAGCCTTTTAACAACAGTTTCACAAAACGCCTCGATGTCCTCTCCGCTGACCACAGTGAGCACAACATCCCCAAAAGTTCGTGGGAAGAGAGACCTGCTCACTTCCAGTCCAGTCACTTTGGAAACAACAGGGACAGCTAATTCTGAAATAACACTCCTGTTACCCACACAGAGCAGCGATGTGGATTTTATCTTGGAAAACAGTACCCATTTGATTTTGAAAAACGCCACCACTAGCCCAGCCTCGCCGGGGAACGTGACTCCAAGTACCACCCCAGCTTCCATCAGCACGAAGCCAATGCCTTCTGACCAAGCTGTGCTTGTTTATGATCAACAAGAAGTAGAGGCCATCTTTCTGCTCATTCTACTGGTTGTCATAATAGGAGAATTTTTCAGTGCTTCCTCTGTTACCATTGTGGACACCATAACTCTGCAGTACCTTGGCAAACACAGAGACCGCTATGGATTGCAGCGTATGTGGGGGTCTCTGGGCTGGGGGCTGGCCATGCTCTCCGTGGGAATTGGCATTGATTATACTCATTCAGAAGCTGTCATTGAAGGTCAAGGATGTAAAGCTCCTGAGTACAAGAACTACAGGATCGTTTTCATTGTTTTTGGTGTCCTGATGACAATGGCGTTAATTGTGGCCACCCAGTTTCGGTTCCATTATACACACTTCAAGCAAGATGAAAATAAGACAAAAGAGGTGGAAATCTCACAGGGAGACAGAAATGCCTCCAATGAATCCTCGGATAACACTCCTACCAGTATGAGCCAGTCGCAGTCTTTCAGTTTTTGGGACCTAATAAAACTGCTGTGTAGTATCCAGTACGGCTCTGTGCTCTTCGTGGCGTGGTTCATGGGGTTTGGATATGGCTTTGTGTTCACCTTTCTGTACTGGCACTTGGAAGACCTGAACGGCACCACCACTCTCTTTGGAGTTTGTTCTGTGCTCAGTCACGTGTCTGAACTGACTGCCTACTTCTTCAGCCACAAACTCATTGAATTGGTTGGTCACATCAGGTAAGATTGTAGCCATCAGTAAAGAGCTGTACAAAAAGTGAGGATTCTCAGGCTCAGCCTAGTGCTACAAAGTGAAATTCAAGCTAATCTTTTTTTTCTCTCTTTTTTTTTTAAATTCCAAGTCCAGTTACGTGGCTCATGTGATGGAGTTCTTGTTATTTCAAGAGTTGAAAACGCTCTGAAATGCTTCATCTGTGTTGGAGTTGCATGTCAGTATGTGCTTTGTGCCTGCACTGTAACCTCTTGCAGATGGTTCCAGGAGACATTCTAGTTCTCCGATGCAGTGCTGTGTTAGAGATCTTTACAAATTGCCTCCCACTCAAGGGTTGTCTGTTTTGACAGATAAATACCATTAATTTTTCAGGTTTTTTCTTGTGAGTAGTAGCATTCTGGACACCTCCTGCTTTAGCCTGTTTCCCCTTGCAGGGCAGTTCTTTGCCCCACAGTAGCCTAGAAAGGTGTCAGTTGCTGGCTGAGAGGGGAGAAGGATGAGATGAGGAAGTGAGGTGAGCACCTCCTGTGCACATGACCTCGTAATCAGACTCTGGGTGTTGGCAGAATGAGGTTGCAGCCTGGCAGTGTCACTTACCAGTTCAGGGCTTGCTCTCCTCCTTTAGTTGCAGATACTGAAGTGAAATGGCCTCAGGGCTCCTCCTGTAGTTTTTGCCTCGTGTAAGTGAACCTGACTGCTTCCAGAATGTTTGTGATCGTTGTTTTCCACTAAATTCACAATTGGCCTAATTTCCACATATTCTAAATCCCTTCACTACTCTTTAAAATAAAGCTCAGGGTAGGAAAGCTGGGGGGAATCTGAGCTAATGAAGTCATAAAGATGGTATTTTAATATGTGTTCAGGTGCTCTGTGCAACTGAGCACAGAGCTGTGTGTGTTGTTAGCATCAAATCCTTTCCAAATGCCATTTATAATAACATAGTCACTGAGATGTAAGTATTTTTTAAACTGTTTGCACTGTTCTTTTATTGCATTCTGTTCTGTGGGTTTGCTCTTTGTTTTGCCTTTATTGGGATGAATTTTTTTATTCATTTGACCTCCACTAAAGATGTTTGAGATGCTTAGCACAATAGTTTAAGAGATTACTTACAAGATGTAGTGTTTTTTCTTACTTTAAACTGAGGAGGATCTCTTTACTTTGAGTCAGTCTTCTAATCTCTGAATTTGACAATAATTAGTAACAGAAAATGACACCTTGCATGCAAAGACTGGAGGAAGGACATGATGATGGAGGAGTGGTGAGAACAGATCACAGTTTTGATAGCTAAAGATAGTTTGGGTATGCTCTTTCAGTGTATATTGTTATAGTACAAAATTCAGCCTTAGACTTTAACTAAGGAAAGAATGAAAAGAGTGGTAGGGTTGTGAATAAGATGAAATAGAAGGGGATAGGAGTGTTGTCCAGTGAAAGGAAGGATTATGTATGGGATTAACTGCCCCTTTTTCATTTTTTTTCTTGCACTGTTAAGCCTATGAAACCAAGAGCAGGATCAAGATAAAATTGTTCACACACTGGTTCCTATTTGCCATGAAACAGCATTCTTTGTGCCTACATCTGGGAAATGCACATTAGTCATATTTTAATGTTATCTAATGCTTACTTGTATTTAGTCCTCACACTTTGAGATGTCTCTTCCTGGTTGTTTGTGTTCTTGTACTTCCTGAACTTCGTATAATTCATGGTGTGTTTGAGAGGAGACATTCTTTGATAGTTCTGTGCATGTCTTGACTGCTGCCTTGTAGTACAGGTATTCATCTTCCCACTAATAAGAGCCAATAGCCTCCAACTGTATATCCTTCCTGGAACAGTCTTAGCCAGAAGCATTTGGGATTGGTATGTTATCTGGGTTTTTTTATAGCTCCAAATTCCTTTCTTCTGGGTTGTTGGACTCGTAGGTGTAGACAGTCTTTCTGCAGTATTTACTTGAATGTTTATCATTCAATCTTTCTTTCTTGTCCTAATTTGTTGAAGACAGACATGATCCTGTGACAGTGCATTCAGTTCTGGTACTCAAGAGGAAATGCTGTTGACTGTCCTTTGTAGAACTAAAGAAAACAGGCTCTACACCTTTCAGACAGAAGCTCAATTTCCCTTTTCAAGCCTTGTGAAGTTTTCTGTTTCTACCATTGTATGTGTTGGTATATAAGGCTTTGAAACAGTGTGAGAGCTATTCTGTTTTCACAGGATTAACTAACACTCAAATGGTTGTCCAAACATTTTAAGCATGACCATATTAAATATGTGCTGATTAAAATGCCCAGCTTCTGACTACACGGGCTCTGCTGTTCATATACTTGAGCACTGCATGTGTGCCTATGTTGTACATGCTCTGAGTGTTTCTTTGAGAGGATATTGAGAAGAAATTCTTTCCTGTGAGGGTGGTGAGGCTGGCACAGGTTGCCCAGAGAAGCTGTGGCTGCCCCATCCCTGACAGTGTCCATGGCCAGGCTGGATGGGGCTTGGAGCAACCTGGGATAGTGAAACATGTCCCTGCCTATGCCAGGGGTGTTAGAACTGGATGATCTTTAAGGTTCCCTCCAACCCAAACCATTCTATGATATTGCAACAAAAAAGTGTACAAAACTGGCTATCAAATACTTAGACCCCGTGGTCAAATGGCAGCCTGTGTAGAAACACTCCTGTCTGCCACTGGCTTTAGGAAGATGATGTTAAGCTCTGAAAATAACCTCCTGCTTGAGGTTAAGCTTGAATATGTTTGTCTGACCGCAATTCCAGCATGTGTTTTTATGGGAAGCAGAGACTGGTAGTCATGGCTGTAAACAGCTTAACATAAATATAGATTGAGTGCTTTGAATGTTTAACCTGTGAATTGAATATGGTGTCTTTGTGGATACTGCATGTAGGGTTCATAAGGAAAATCTCTACATTTTCCATGTACGTCTGATAAGGAGTCTAAGGGATTATTTTAAATACATTTTTGAAAGGACTCCATAAATACACAAAAGTTTTTGTGGCATACCCCTCCAAAACCGTAATTATAGAAATCTTCATAAACTGTAATTTACCTAAAACTCTGTACATATTCTGACAAATTAAGAGGTAGAACTTGACTAAATTGCTGCTCCTAAACTCTGAATCCAAATCTTTCTGCAAATGTCACGTGTCAGAAAAGCACAAGTAGATGAGTGTGATAGCGGAGAAGACCTTTTCACATCTCTGGATTGGCTGTGATAGGAACCAGCTGAGGTGGGAAGAAAGTTCTTGCTGAACAGACTAAGTTTTTGATAGACAAAAGGGAAATAACGCTGCCAAGGACAGGTCTTAAGCAGAGAGCAGAGCATATCTGTACTGCTGCTGAGGGAAAACAAGTATATGATACAAGTATTTGTACCCCCTGGAGTGTGCATCGCTCTGGGCCTTTCTAGTAGGGGAATGAAGACAGGAGCCTGCTGACCTTACATGTTTGGTTACCTTTTGTGGCCAGTGTGTGCTAATACACTCAGAAATGTGGTTGTACATAAGAACTACATTAAGTTGTGGCTGTGAAAGGAACCAAGTTATTTGTTTGGAACAGAAGGCATAATTAAAGGATGAGATGAAATTTATGATGCATAGCACAAAGAACAAGTTTGTTCTCTTTATTGTATAATAGCAAACTTTTTCATGGCTTCCCATGTTTTCTTACATGAATGCTTGGGCTTGTGTTGCCTAAAGGCAGCTTAAACCAGCTGTTCATGGACCTCACATGTATCTGGAATCAGCACAGCTGGGTTTGATGTGTTGCTGGGGTGGGATGACTTCCTGCAAGCTTAACCCCACTTGCTGAAAGTAAATTCATGTTGGTGGGAAATGCACGGACCTGTCTGTAGAACTCTGCATGTTTTTGATATCACTGACACGATGAGAACTGTGGTACTGGTTCGCTGTCAGCTTGTCTGTTTGGAGACCTCAAATATCAGCAAGATGCTGCATTTTTGTGATTGTGTCTGACTTTAGTTTTTTAGTGGTTCTGGATCATTTTATTAAATTCGAATCTGCCTTTGTAGAATAAATAACTAAAAAAGCAGCTCAAAGAATTATGAGCCCTTTCACAGTGTCGGTGCTTCGCCTTGATTATCAATTGCATTTATTTCACTTGTACCAAACCGTGGGTCAACCAAGAAGCCGTGGTTGGACAATAAATTATCCTCGTCCCTGAAAAAAAATCTTTAAAGATTGCAATAGCATCTTTTCTCAGACTGTAAACATGTTTTGAATTAAGTCTTTGTTTCCTTAGATGTATCTAAAACTAGAGAGAAAGATAGCTGGATGAATGAGCACCCTGGAGGGAAGCTGTGCTAAATGGGAAAGCTGGAAGGGAGAAGTCATCAGGTTAAGTGTGCTGTGGGAAATGCACTGCAGAGTCTTTCTCTTTCGTTGTTTAAAATCTGTTTTAAGAGCTTTTCTTTCTCCAAATTCTGAGATGCAGCATCTGCTGCTTTTCAACAGGATGGTTAAGTTTTATCCTGAGGCATGTTGTTATAAACCATATTGCTTCTGTGGGATGTGTTTTAGAGTAGTTCTGAACAGTTTTCAGATACTAGGACTATAAATTTATATTAATTGGGGTAAAATTAATTTCTTTAATACAAACCTGCTCCAGGCTTACACTGAAATGGCAGAATGAGTCTCTGGATGATTAGAAAAGAACATTGTTTGGAAAGGAATGCACTTAGAAATGGCCTCTCTGAAATACAGTTCTGTGCAGAGCATGGCATGGAGCTACACAGCTTAGTTAAAAGCTCAGTGGATCTGCTCTCTCTTTGATTTATTTTTTTTCTGTTAGGATTTTGAATGTGTGTTTGGAGTGGGCAAGAGGAGAGTTTATGTTTGGGTGTAGGACTTAAAGGATGTATGTCATGTTGAGCAAATGCTTCAGACTGGCAGACTGTACCCATGCAAATAACTCCTGAACCAGTAAGTTGTATTATAACATGCCAGAAAGGGAAAGTGCAAACTATCCTGACTTCTCTTTTCCTTGCTTCCTTTAGAGTGCTTTACATTGGTCTTGCCTGTAACACAGCACGATACATCTACATCTCCTATCTGGAAAATGCCTGGACTGTTCTTCCAATGGAAGTACTTCAAGGTAAGACAGCACAGGGAGGACCTTCCAGCGTAACAGGAGGTGCTTCCATTTATCTTGTTTTCAAGTGAACTGTACTTAAGTAAAAAATTTGGTATTTCTCTATTTTTTTGGCCACAAATATCCAAGAGACACAGGTTCATAATGCACATAAACCATTACTGTTTATCTTGGGAAATATTTGACGTCAAAAGGGAGGGTTTGAATTTGATTGTGCACAGTTCTCTATTTATTCAAACAGAACTGTGTGAGGCCAACACACCCTTTAACTAAACAAAGAGACAGAAGCACGAGTTGGGTACACACCTACCTCAGATCCTGTTTGGTGATAAATGTGAACTTCATTAAATGCAGAAGGTTGTGGTTCTTGAAAGGATGCCGTAAAAAACCCCGAACATCTTCTCTGTTTAAATATATTGTCGTTTCTCAGTGGTATTGTTCAATCAATACTTACAGATTACAGAATTTTTAATAGCTAGAGAGGAATTTCTTTCAATAGCTTTCTGTGCAAATAGAGCTTCTCTAAGATATTTGCCTTTTCACTGTCTTATGTAGGAGGACAGAGGTGTGGTCTGTGAGAAGTAGTTGGAGCCCTGTTTTCAAGTCTTATAGAAGTCTGCAAGTCCTTCATTGTAATGTTAAACATTAAATTGTTCCAACTTAGATTTTATGATCTATTTTGTGTCTTTGTGGTGGGTACTACTTCTTAAAACCATAGAAAATCAAACTATTTTACTTTCTGTTTCTTCAGTATTTGAAGAATACAATTTTTTTACCATCTTTTTTAAGCCAATATTTTGGATTTATACAATAATATTTAGAAACCTTTCCACAGATTATGCATAGAATTTTTACTCTTCTATGGGCAGCATAACTTCAATTTAAATTAACTATTTCTGCTATATTTACAGAAGTCTTTGTAAGCTAGATTTTAACCTGAGTTATAAAATGTAATTCAAGAGCACTGTGATCTCTATGTACACATAGAAGGAGGTCTGTTTGTGTCCTGGCTGCTTACCCTCCCAGCTAATAAACCAGTTTATCACACTAAAGCTGCCACAACAGCAAGCCTCTGAGTTCTGGTATTAAAAAACCCTTGAACCACAACTATTGAATTGATACTTCATTGTTCGTACCAAGTGTTAAAACAGGAAAATGTTACAAAGAACCTGAAGAATGAATGTGTGTAACTCTTGCCTGCTTAAAGCTCTAGGGAAAACAAGAGGATCAGTTCAAAACTTTGGATGTTGCCTTCTCGGTAATCCTGTTTTAAAGGTACCCCAACTCAAAATACAGGGAAAAAACCTTGTGGTCTCAGCAATAAGGCCATAAGCTTGTGCCCAGAAGCATCCTGTAAGTCATAGCTGAGAAAGAAGTTTCTTTTACTTTGAATGTGGTTTTTATTCTGCTGAAATTTCAATATGAATTGCACCATATGTAGGTTTGCCTTTACAGCAAGGCTGTGAGGGAGCTGTTTTGGGGGGTTTTTGTGTTGCACAACCTTGAGCAATTGAAATTTGAAGAAAAAACTAAGGACCTTCAAAATAGAATTTTCTTATAAATGTATCTGCCGGACTTTATCATATTTAGCCACTGCTGAATCATCTACTCCTTGGTTAATCTGGCTGTTTGCAGTTATTTGTAGTCAGCAAATGAGAAAGTTCAAACCCACCTACACACAGACAACTTACCCCCCAGCAGGTCCTTGTGTTTGGTGTGCAATGTTCAGCCTGCATCAAACATCACTCTGTGTGTGTGTGTCTGAGCACTGCCCCACTGCATTTGTTGGATTCCAATCATCTCCTTCAGTGTTGCCAAATGGGAGCTCAGGATTATCTTTTTAGAAGTACTGTTGACTTCCCTCCCCTTCGTTCATTTCCCCTCCTGTTCTTACCAGTTTTCATCTCTTACTGATTCATTATTTCTTTAGCAGCAGTTTCAAGTCCTGGTTCTTTGGGCTCTGCTCTCTCTCCTGCATAACCACTGAATATGTTGGTAGCAATAAGAAGTGACACCTTAATGAAATTTGGTGAGGTGGAAGCTCTTATTTTTATGTGAGCTTGTTGACAGAGGGAAGTAAGAGTTGTAGCTACTCTCCATATGTAAGGATTAGAAGTATTTAAAAACAAAAAAAGAGTAGATTGTACAGAACATGTGGGAACCACGTGGGCCACGTGGCTGCATCAAGTTGATGGGCCTTTGAAATCCCTCAGTAGAATCCTTGTTCTAATTGTACATAACTTTTTTGCAGGAAGCTGTCAAAGTCTATGTAAATTCCAGTTCCATTAGCCCAAGGGGTTTTAAGGCTAACAAAAGTTTCAGCTGACTTCTGTAAAGAATTTAGTTGTCTTTTTAATATGTTTCTGCAATACAAGCTGGATTATGCCCATGTGTTGTGCTGAAGGGCATGAGGCATTTCTGGAGGATGACTCTGCAGGCTGCATCTATTGACTGTGATAAGAGCCAGGCTGTGTTTCAGCTGCTGTCTGTAACTGGGATGGGGACAACTCCTTAAGTGCTTTGCGCTCTCAAAGGAGTAAATGAGGAGATTTCAACTCCCCTCTTAATTTAGAGTTTTGAACCACTATGCTGTATTGCACAGGCAATGTATGGAAATAAGAGGTAATGCTGAATCTGTATTAACTGTAAATTTCAAGGCATCCTTGTAGGCAAATGTGTACAGTGTCTGTGCCATCAGTCTGTGAGCACACAAACAACCTTCTTCATTTTGCACCTAGATGGAGTTTTGCTATGCTGTTTGGCTGCAACTCAGTGTTACAGAGCAATGGTCCAGATTCTCTGGTAACAGCTCTGCTAGATCATCAGTTTGCATAACAGGAATTTTCTAAATTACAAAACTGTATCGTTAACCTGAAAATTAAGTGTTTTCACTTGGCAGTTACTCAGCAAACTCCAAAACTGGTTGGTACTATGCTAAGAAGTGACACCTACTGATGCTTCAGCAACACATTGATGCCTGCAGAGCAAAGAGCTTCAGCCTTTAGCTGGCAGTGACTGTGGTACATATTTATCATGAAATAAATTTGAATCCCCAAATCTTCAGCTCATGGTTTATATATAAATTACCCTAAACTTGCTAAACCTTACAAGCATAAACACTAAGGTTGTTAATGCTTGTTGGAACTGTAGTCCAGATGATGAAATGGTGGTTAGTGGTTTTAGCAAATAATGTCACAATATATATTTGTGAGCAACTTCTTTTAAAAAGAGTTGTGGTTAGCAGTAATCCAAACCAGACTTCTTATACAAGTTGTAAAAACTGTTCCAAATGGTCACTGTTGTATAAATAATTATAATAAAAATCATATTAGTAATGTAAACATACTTAAAAAGAAAAAGGCTGTGCCTTTAAAGGCAAGCGAAGTAAGGTAGTTTAAAGGAATGGATTTGTTTTCAGAGGAACTGGGAACACTCTGTCCTGACTAGACTGCTTAGAAAAGGTGAAAACATCCAAGAACCTGTTAGTTAAGTTACTGCCTTTTGTGGTCAGACAAGCTCAGTGCTATTGTTCTTCACGGGTCAAATAATTTCTGATATGTTTTTGATTTGCCTGGCTTTAAAATTTGACTTACTCCTAATAGCTGATAAAACTGCATGTTTTATGTTAATTGAGTTACTTTGTAAACCAGAACCACTTTAGCTATTTTAGATTAGCTTTGACTTGTTACTGGGACAGTTCTTAGTTGCTGTTTGCAATGCATGCATGGATCTGCATTAAAACAAGTAGATACTCAATGAGTTTTAAAACTCTTCATTTTTTCATTAAAAATCAGTGACTTTTGAAGCCTTAAACTGTAAATGGTAAGGCAATATACACTCATCTTAATGCAAGCTTTTTATTTTTCAACAAGGTGATGTACTATAACAAACACTCCCCTATCTCTGATCTTTACAAACCCAAAGCATGAGAAATTTTGGGTTGGAATGAAATCGACCTGTACAGCTTGGTGGACATCTGGCATGTGTCTGCCTGCACTGTGTCAGCTTCACAGGGTGCTCTTTATCATTTTACACCTGCGCAAAATCCAAGTTATTCTGTATCTTACACAATCATGTGTTTTCTTACTCTTAAGAGTCTTCAGCCTAAATGCATAAATAATTGAGTGTCCAGCTGTTCACTAATTACTAAAGTGTAGGAGACAGAAGCATGTTGACTGAACCATCATTTGTGCCAACATTTTTTTAAAACCATGGCAGTAGAACTTAGGCATTGGTGAGCTGTGATGACTATTTTTAATGCCTCTCAAACGAGAAAAAAACATTCCTACTCAATCTGAGGGTGGCAAAATAGTTCAGGCTTATTTAATGTGAGATGAACTACAGAACTGTTTTATTTTCCTACCTTGCCCACCGCCCTGCCTTTCTTTCCCTGCCCAGTGCACAAAAGCCCCCCGGGGAAGTGCTTCGAGGCGAGGGCTCCACCTGCAGCCAGTCCTGCATGTCCTTCCCTTAGCCCTCCTTCCTCTGTGGGAGGAAAGAGTTCACAAACCTGAATCTGCCAGGCATTGTGCCAGAAAGAGACTTCCAGCGTCTGTGCTGGGGGCTGGGGCTGTCTCTGTGCGCGGCTGTGGCTGCTGAGTGAGGAGCGCGGCGCTCGCTGCCCGGAGCGGCGGTGGGTGAGGCGGAGGCGGCAGTGCCCACGCAGGATGCAGTCACAGCGGGGGGAAGGACTCGCTGGCTCTGCCTCTCAGCAGCAGGTGTGAAAAGCAACATCCTTGGCCTACCCTGAGGAGCTTGTGTGCTGTTTCCATCCAGACCGTTTCAGTGCTAAATGCAGAGCGTGTTGGTGTCGAGTTCAGAAAGTTTTCTGGGAGGCAGTGGGTTTTTTGAGGGAGTGAGAAGGGTAGGAAGGGATTAATTCTTGCCTCTGAAATGACATGGATATGTCTGATACAGTTCGGAGTTTATGACCTTTATGCTGCCTTCATTGTGGCAGTAAGGAAACTGCTGAGGGGCATCAGTGCTTTAATTGCCTGCAGTTTGTGACATCAGAATCACAGACTATGCTGAGTTGGAAGGGACCCACGAGGATCATAAAGTCCAGCTCTTAAGTCGATGGGCCACACAGGGGATTGAACCCATGACCTTAGCATTATTAAAACCAAGTTTTAACCAACTGAGCTAATCAGGACTGTATTGTAAAGGCCCTGGATCACCTCTGAAGGCATGAGGAATCTGGCAGAAAGTCTTGTCTTCCTAGAGACTGTCTCAAAAAAAGTGAGGTCATCTTAGAGGGAGAAGGAGCTGTTGCCAGACTCTGGAGAAGGAGCGGCCCTGTCTCCCTGTGGCTTGGTTGCCAGTATCACCTTACTGAATGCTGATTTGTACTTCACAGCCATTTGTTAGAGTGGATTTTGTTGTTCTTCCCCCTGTGCTCCCGCTGATGAGTGCAGTTGCACAGATGTTGTGTTGGGACACTCTGGATCCAGTACTCCTCAGTGTTCCATCTCTCCAGGTGTCACACACGCAGCCATATGGGCAGCCTGTATTTCGTACCTCAGCGCGGCGGTGCCTCCGGAGCTGAGAACGTCGGCCCAGGGAATCCTGCAAGGTCTCCACTTGGGTCTGGGCAGAGGATGCGGAGCCATGGTGGGAGGAGTTTTGGTCAATTACTTTGGTAAGGAAAAATTGTACTGAAAAATTTCATTTTATTTATTCTTGTTTACTAAACTATTGGCATCAAACTTATTTATATTTTAGGTATTGTTATACTTTAAAGAGTAACACTTGGTGTGAATCACAATCATGGCACTGCTCAGGCTGGGGAGGGCCCTGAGATCTCAAGTCCAGGCCCCTGATCAGAGCAAGGTCAGCACTGCATTCAGACCACAGTCCTCATGGCTTTGTCCTGTCTGTTACAGACTCATTAAATATGTTATGCCTAGATATTTTTAGTATTGTGGAAGCAAATCTCCAACCTGATCTGTAAGTAAGATGAATGAGTCCTTTGTGAGAGAGCAAATGAGAATCTAATTACTTGGTTAAAAATCCTTTGCAAAGCCCGTTGAAGAAGTGTTGGGGGAGGAAAATGTAATGAAACAAGCTAATAAGAGTCTTCTTGGGCAATATATAGCCAGGGAGTGCATAATGCTGACTCATTTTATTTTATTAAGTAAGTGGGTTCTCAATTTAGAAAAGAATACATCTCATTACAGGTCCTGCTGCTACATTCAGAGGAATAGGGATGGCTTGTTTGGTGATTCTGCTTCTGTTTGCACTGATCCAGTGGCTATTGGTTCCTGACGAAGAAGAAGGTAAATGCTCACATCACAGACACTACACAATTAGAGCTAGTGAACAAAGATATCTCTGAAGCTGCTTTCTCAGCTTAAATTTTGTATGTTTGGTGTCTTAGCTCAGATTCTGACGGAGCAGTTTGTTTTCAAGTGGGAAGT
>JAOXXN010000102.1:7244825-7254893 GCA_026770055.1 Myrmophylax atrothorax
AGTTACTTGTTTTGTGCATTTGGCAGTATTTGCTTGTACAGTACTGCAGTGAGCTTTCACTTTTTTATCTTTCCATCATGCTAGAGAATGCAAGCAGCTTAGAAAGCAAGTGTTTATCTGTAAATCTATAAAACCTTGCAGAGGGGCTGTCTGTGTGTCCATCCAAGGAAGATGAAGGTTCTGAACCTGGTTTTAACTCATTATTGGTTACATTCCAAGCTGACTGGGGCTCCTTTAAAATTGTGACAGTTGGTTCTGTGGCAAGAACTAAATCTTTGTGAATAGCTAATATGTGAATCTCTGCTTCTGATATTGTGAAGTTTTGGTTTTGATGGGAATACACTGTTATGATGATTAATTTTATATTCTGCAAGGTTTTCTGGCTTGCTTTGTCTGACCCTTCCTGTATTTGTCTTAAGTTTGTCTCTTAAGGTATGCATGGCATAGCTTTTCTATACTTGCTTCTTCCTCTGTATTCTTAGTGATACTTCAAGTAATAGGATTCCCTGACTGTCCAGGTTTGCAGTTGTAGAGCTTAATAACAGGTAATATTTGAGTATGTATCTTCAGCCTGTCCCAATTTTACACCATGAAAAAGTGCACTGCTCTAAAACCTGAAGGAGGGCCACTTCACTGGCTAGAGAGACACCAGGGTCACTGTAGGAGCTGACAAAGGCACTCCAGGAAGCCTGGCAGTTTTATGACAGTGATTTAGCTGTGAATGTCTGCAAACTCTCAAGAGTACTTTATGGTCAGGGAGGAACAAACAGGGGTTTAATACCACCAGCAAATAACACCCTTGAGAGGTGTGGCTGTGGTCTTGAGCAGGATATGCAAGATAAACACACCTGAACAGTGCCTGAAGTGGCATTTGGTTGTCCTGTGCAACAGCATTTCCTGTTTCAGAGGAGCCAGGTTTTCTCACCTGTGTGGGGACCGGAGTCTGGATACAGCTATCCATGACGGGAAGTCGGGGCTCCTGCAGAACGAGCGCAGCTCCTCCAGAGCTCTGATAGTTTCAGTTTCACCTTGTTCTCGATACTCCTCTTCAGTAAGGTATTTAAATACTAACTTTTTTGACTTAAAGTGATTCTTCATTTTTCTAGAATGAAACAAAAACAACTGATGTTTCTAAAGTCTTCTGGCACATAATTATTATCTGCCCTTTTTTCTCCACCACCTGCTATTAACATGCATTAATCACTTCTGTCCTTTTAAGAGGACAAGCTACATTCTTGCATTTGAGGACAAGGTATGCAATGTTTGCTACCCTGTTTACCCTAGGTCTTAACTGAAGCTGTAGAATTTCACATAGTTATATTTAATGAGCTTCAAATGAGCTTTGGATCAGGTCCTTATTGTGTATGCACGGACTAAAATCTCACAGAATTAAATAGATGGCTGCTTGCTCAGCCACTTTTAGGTGCAAAATGCAAAATGTGTCTGTGTAGAGACATGGGCTGAATCAAAAGCCAGTCTGCATATGTTATTTCAAAGATAAGCAATGCTATGAGTTGTTCATGTTGTTTACTAGATTGCTTCTCTTAAATCTTGCTTTAAATTACAAAACTGAGTAGTCTGAGGCCCAAATGTTTACAATCTGATGTTTTTTTAGCTGCTGCGTAGCAGTGTATAATATAATTAGATATAAATTAGAAAGTGTGCCATGTTCCGTTCCCTTCTGTCGACTGCTTTCAATTTAAATGTTGTGATGAGTTAAGATAAGCAAGGGCTGGATACCATAAAACTTTCAGCTCTGCATAAAAACACCTGCTCCAACAGCAGCATTAAACTTTCCTCCTCACTTCCCTCTAAAGCAAGAGAGAACTTGTAGCTATTGTTCAGGTCAAATGGTGAAGGTCTTGCTGGCTCAAATAATGCAAGATTCTGAGTTACTCTGACATATCTGTTGCTCTGAACTGTGTATCTGGCATCATGGTCTCACAGTTTGGTGCTATGGCCTAGTGTTTTGAAACAGAAAAGAAACAAGCCCTTCTCATTCTCCTGAGAGCTGTAGAGCTGTATTTATTTACCAGAACCATCAGTTTGTGAAAACTAAAAAAGAGAACCACATGAAGACTAAACTACAGTATTTCAGGTTAAAACAGGTATGTTCTGTGAACTTGTGGCTACATCTCACTGATTTCAGAATGTGCTGAACCTGCTTATGTCAGGTAAGTGTTGATGTTGCTTTTCAAGCAGCTGGTACTTCTCAGGAAAAACTGGTCTACAACAGATGATAAATTCTACCTAAAATAAAAAACTTCCAATTCAGTCTGCACTTCAACATGTAAAAAGAGCACAAGAGCAAAGTAGTATGTTCTTCAAAAACAAACAATGTGTAAAACCTAAAAAACAAGTAATTTGGGTTTTATTATTTTGGTTATGCCAGTTCTAGCCTTTGCCTCTTCCTAATTCTCTGTGGTTCAGCAGCGTCCACAGCTACGGAACAGTCTGCACTAAAGACACTGAACCTGGATGCCATCACTGAAGGTAAAAAACATGTAAATTGGCAGGGCTTTGTAGAGTCTTCCTTTGAGTGTTGCACTTGTGATAAAACAGGCTTCAAATCCAAGGATGAGCAAAGATGATGTTCCCGTATTGCTGATGAACATAACAGCAAACTAAGGTTTACCCACTGGAAGCAGTTCCCATTCCTAATGTCACAATGTAAACGGAGCTCTAGGAATACAGGGGAATATCTCCATAGTTCTAACAGATTGCTTCCATGAATCAAAGAGAGGTATGTACATCTAGGGTAAGAACCTTGGAAAACTAAATGGAAAACATTGTTTTTGTGGGCATGTGATGTTAGCCTCTGAACTCTACGCTATGCAGCCTGCAAGGACTGTCACTTGGACAGCTGTTTCCTCAGTGACGGTACACTGTTTTATCCTGTAAGATTCCGTATGAGTTACCTGCAGATTCTCTCGCTACACGTGAAGCCAGGGCAGTATTGCTGCAGTCTAATCAACCAGGCAGAAATGCTCTGGTTGCCATACGCTGCAGACTAGAAGGTGCTACATTTGTCCTTAAGAGCACAGTCACATTTCTCCATTATCTACAGAATAAAACTCATGCTAAAAGCTGCCAAATGGAAGATAATTCCTGTGTCTCAGGGCCCTAAACCTTTTCTGTTGCAGTTTTACATCTGGCAAAAATATGAACTAGTACTAGAAATTCCTAAATCATTTTTGAAGTGTGAGGGTTTTTTGCATTATGAGCCTCCAATATTTCCTGGTGATCCCAGGGTCCTGGACATTGACAAATACATACAAACCTGGCTATGTGGCAAGCAGCACCAAGGGGGTAACCCAGGCCTTTGGAGCAGAGGCTGACTGCTATCACTGCATATGCAACTTGAGGTATGGTGACACCACAGTAGATCAGGACAAAGGCTGTTAATTGTAGGGTCCACATGAACAAGGTTATGCTGAGTTCAGTGGTGAGTGGCCCGTGCTGATAGCAAATGGCAAAGCTGGTAATCCCAACAGCCAGAAAATACCCTGCAGGAACAGAAAAGAAGGACCTGGAGAAAAAGATGCAAAGTATCCCATGAACTTCATCAATTTGCTTCACAAAGCTTGCAACTGCTGTGAAGTACAGTGTGCTGATTCCTGTGTTGTCTTACAGATACCCGCATTGGTTTACGTGCTTTGTATTTCAAGAGTGTGCAGAGGTCATGAGGCGATCTATGAACAGCCTTTAGCTAATGCTGTGACCTGCACATGAATTCACCTCGTGCAACAATGCTGAGGCAGGTGCAGGATCAATAGGCTTGTCAGCCCCTGCAGCCACCTCCAGCTGGCAATTTATGCATCCAGTTCCCACATCCAGAGAAGCAGAAACCAGAGGAGTTGCAATTTTGCTCTTATAGAAGAAGTATGTAATGGCAAATCAATGAACAAATATAGGCAAAACCTGCTCTTAAAACTACTACTCCACTATGTAAAACTCTATTTAATGATACAATGTGAGTGAATGCTCATTTCAGTGGATCAGGAACCTTTGTGGAGTATTTCAACACCTATGGCTTAGGAGAAAAATGTACTCCACAAATGAGTCACTTGATTTTCTTTTTATAGGCAGGTATTGATCTGTCCACTAAATTAAACCACAATCTGCAGCACATTTTTTGATAGTTTTCTTACCCAACAGGTAGAATCTGTGTTCAGACCACAACCACTGCATATTCTCTTTGAAGCAGTAAATAAAATAGAGGGAGGCCATCCAGCAGCCACTCATTAGGATCCAGAAGGTACTGTGCTGACAATTAAAAAAAGAAAGGTAAAAAACATTTTAAAAAAATCAAAAATTTCAAGTTAGCATCAGGACTCAGAGGCAAAAGCAGATGTGATATTCTTTACACCTACAGGACTTCTGATTTGCACTGAGACTTCCCCTGCACAGCCACCTGCATGCTACAACAAAACAATATCAATGCTAAGTGGAGCAACTGCATCTCTGTATTTGTGTATCATGTCCCCATGTCACAGTATAAGCCTATTCCTTGTATTCCCATTAAACACATCTCAGTAATATTATGGGAGTGCACAGGGTTTGTAAAGGTAAAGGATAAATTCACATCTGCCTTGCAAGGAATTGTCTTTGGTGAATGGAAGAGAATCTGTCCCAGTTGCCACTAGAAGTATATTTTTATCTAGATTGATTCATAGATTCCAAAGCAATCTTAGCTCCAGACCAATAAAAATAATTCATGTTTCCAAATCAACATCTTGTACATCAATAATCCTCTGTTCAGTTCAAACGTGAGGAAGCCAACTAGAACTTGATTCTGACCTAACTACATTCACTAGATGCAAGCAATCCTCCAGTCATTTCAGTGCAGTCACCCAGCCACAAAACCAGAACAAGGTCAGAATCTGGCTCTGTACTCTCAAGTCCTATATTATAATAATTATTATTAATATTTTGTTTGATAACTGTAGATTTACCCTTGGAATAAACCTTTTAAGTGTCAACAGTACAAAGACTAGCAGAGCAAGAACACCCAGTATCATTCCAGAAAGGTAAAAGAACTTGGTACTCCTGTAAAGAGAATAAGAGAGAATATGGTGAGAAGTGTAATTAGTAACTGGTTAAGATGCCAACATTTGCAAAAACAGCAGTGATCTTCAATAAGAACTTAACACAGTTATAAGTCAGTTGTAGTTATATGGTTAACAGGCCCAGTTCAGATGTTAAATCTGTGCAAGGAAAAATCCCCAACAGATATTAAAGGTCACTGGAGTTACTACAGGCTGGGAGACTGTGCTGGGTTTTTTGAAGCTCACACTATTTCTGATTTGACCTCCTAGTCTCTATTTCATTTTCTTCTATCTACCAATATGGTTCTGTACTGCAGGAGAGGTTTTATTTTAGTTTAAAATGTAAAAAACCCTCCACAAACCCCCAGGCTTTTTTTCTAAGCCAATGCATTATAAAGTCTGACTTATTAATTCAGAGTTAACGCTATAAAACCTGTTGCTGCTCTGCTTGTTTTGGAGGTGCCTCCTGACAATTATTTTGTGACTCACTGTGCTTTGAATTCATGGGCCACATATTTCGCTATAACAATTAAGTATCCTCCCTTACATGCTATGCAAATATGATGGGGAAAGGCTGGCACAAAAGTGGAGGCAGAAAAGGCCCCAGATGACTTCACCCCAAGTATTTCTCCCCGAGGAAGGCACTGTTGCTAATGTGCAGCATTATTTAGCATTCAGCCAACCTCACTGGTCTGAAAAGGGAGAGGGGATTCTTCTGAATTCACACACTCGCTCACTGAGGATTGTCTTGATGTCACCCAGTGCAGGAAGCTTGGATACAAACACCCTAACACAGCTAAGTGATTAACAGAGCACAGCACTCCAGGGTATGTCACAATCTGTCCAAACACAAGTGGTAGGAAGAAGTATTAAATATACGTTCAGTTCCTTATTTCACTTTCCCAAAGAACCGCCTCTTTAGCTTAACAAACAGACCAAAGATGCACAGGCTTTGGGAACGAAGGTCAAAAGCAGCTGGTACTCACCTGCTCAGGCTGTTTGCAAAATGGAACAGAAAAATTCCAGCTACAAACAAAAACAAGAGCTTTCCATCTAGCACTAAAAAAAGGAGGAAAAAAATAGAAATTGACTTTAGACTAATTCAATCTGAAATGCTGGTTAAATAAAATATCAACAGAAAAGTTCCAAGCTTCTCACAGAAGGGGTGGCACATTCAGTAACAGTGGCAACACCAAGCTATCTGTAATCTAAACTGAAAGCCTTTGTACTTACTTTCTCGTTTCACTCTCACAGTGTACGGTTCATTTTTGAAGGGTTGTATTTTGAAACAAACATCCTCTCCATATTGTTTTATGCTCACAGACGTTTCTGTACATGTCTCTGGCTTCCAGAAGATTTGAACAGCACACAAGGCAAACTCAAAAACAGTTTCTGAATTCTGACAGTTGCTTTTTTCTGAAATGTGCTCAAACCTGAACTTTTCTCTGCTGTTAACTTTGACCTGGAAACAAATAACAGAATACACAGAGAAGTAGCTCAGAATCACTGTTTGTTTTTCTGAGCTGTATAGCACATAAGCCATACATGTGTTAATAAATATCAGTCAGTTGTTTAATATTGGTTATTTGTATTATGCAAATAGTTTACCTTACACCTTACACAGTGATTCAGAGAACTCATGGGCAGCAAACTTCAATGAAGAAGCCTCAATCCATCTAAAAGCTCAGTGAGTTTGGATGACACTTACCCACACACAAATTTCTAACAAATAGGAGTAATTTCTGACTGACCAGTCTCTTCTGTGTGTGTTCATACCCTTCCCCCTTCCCCTCCTGACCTCTAAGAAATCAGACTTGCTTTTCTTGAAGTTTATAATACAATCTTCAGATTAGGGACACAAGAGGGATAGGGAAAATGAAAGGTAGCATAACCAGAAATTTAAATATAGGCACATTCCTGTTGGATATTTTGGGGTTTTTTTGCTAGTTCCTAGCACCCTCCTCCACCAAACTGGTAAAAAATATTGTCCATCTAAGATGGGATGATCTTCCTCAAGACTGTGATTCAATGTGAGGGGCCTATAAGCCAACAAAGACGCATCTACAAAAACTGATGCAACAGGTAATAAACCAGGCTTCTACCAGGAGAGGAGACTGCACCAGCAAGCCATTTGTTGTGGGAAAAATCTGAACTTCCTGCTTTTGAACATTTATTCCAGGAAAGTTTGTGTGACTGATGGAAGGTTTGACCATCTGAAGTCTGCTACCATTCATAAAAACATCTGCAGCATGTTCCTGAGGAAAACAGTCCTAGGAACAAAGAGATGTTCCACTTCCTTGTATCTGAAAGCAAATTCCTCCAAGAAGTGAAACTGTTTCCTTCCTTTGTCTGGAGACATACTTCCCAGGAAAGAAAAGAAACTGTGCTTGTTCCCTTCATCTGTTTCTGCTTCCACTGTTGAAGAGATTTTTATATTGTTTTGAACTAATCTCTAAATGTGTTTCTTTTAAGATGATCCTGTGTTACTCAGGAGAACAGAAACACACTGCCACTGCTGTTTGTTCATTAGTCACAACCAACCTTTGGTTCCTAAACTGCCCTTGGTGTGCTACAATGAGTGTGTCACAACTGCATTTTGTCTTCAAACGTACACATTTCATAAAGGCATTTGGTGACAAGTAAAAGCATTTGTTGCAGAGGTTAACAGTGGTCCATCACTAGAAAAGGTCTGCAATAAATAATACACAACCCCAAGTTAACACTTCTGAGACACCATCAGACTCTAAGCCTGGCTGACATCCTTCTAATAGAGACCAAACCTCGCTGCATCCCGAGTGCAGAATTATAACGCAGCATTTCTATCGTGGTCTGACCCATACACCGTTCAAACTACTCATTACAGAGAGATGCTGCTCTAATCTTACTAACTGACCACAGACTTCACTGATAAAAGCTCACATGAAATACACTGCGTATCTGAATGACCCCCAAATGGCCTCTTACCTGAAGAGTCGACCACAGGTACTGTAAGCGAATGGTTCTGTTTTGCACATAGCAGTAACAGTTTTCATCCTGCTTCTGGATGACATCCATTTCCTGCAATAAGCTACAGTTTCTACCTGGGGAGGGGAGGGCAAAAAAGTTAATTTTAAACATGTATCAAATACAACTGTATAATTTGATTCTATTTCATTGTTGTATGTGCAAAGAGAAACACGGTCAATATGATTTAGGTGAAAATTCAAATTTGATTTCTAATCAAGTAATTTAGGCTCCAAAATAAACTGCAACACCTTTGGAGGAAAAAACCCCAAAACCAAACCAAACCAAACCAGGGTGGTATTTTTTAAAAAAATGTAATCCAGAAAAGCTTGGGTTTGGTATCAATGTTTTGATGGCAATGGAATAGGGCCTCTGGGCCAAATTCACTGCTGGCACAAGTGGGCGTAACTCCACCGGAGTTGCTTGTACCCGGTGAATGCAACTGTGGGAGTCTGAGCAGGTAAACAGGCTTACATATTAAGATAGTCATTCAGCACATGACACGGCTGCTGAGCGCAGAAATCATGCTCCTCTCCCTCGAAAATGTTTCTAATGCTAAATAACACAACTCTTGAAATAACACAACTCTTGCTTTTAAACTATTTTTTTTCCTGATAAAGTCCAGCCATGGCATATAACAAGGGAACTCACTGATAGCTCACATTGAATTAGGGATGTGAGTTGTTCTAACCCTACTGAAATCTTAGTGAACCCCCATGACCTTCAGAATTAAGATCACACTTTTGAGCAGAAATGAACTTAAAGCAATGGAGCAAACTGTGAATAACGTACATTCCAATCCATTTATATGTGTAAAATATATCCGACAGTGCATTACTGCAGTGTTCCAGGAACATAATTAAAGAGAAGAATAAAGGAAATAATTACAGATCTTTACACAGGGACTCATCTGGATTACTGCAGAGAAAATGTAGGTCTCAGCCAAGCTCAGTAATAAGTGCTAATACACTGTCCTACACTCAGAGCAGCAAAATAAGTATGTGCAAACAGTCTCAATCTGAACAAGCAGATAGTGGTTGCAGGTAAAAACCTGCTCGTCTCTGTAAGGAAGCTGAAATTAGGCTAAATTATATTTTATCCAATTTAATTAAGCCAATGAAAAATACCTGTGTGGATGTTCTTACGCAGGTTTATTACAGCATTCCAGAATTAGTGTCCACACACGATCCTGCTAAATTGCTTTAACCTTAAAATTTGGGCATTTTTATTGTGGAAAAATTAACCAGCTGATTAATTTTCATCCACGGTAAATCCAGTGGGAGGGAGCACAACCACTCACAAGGGCTGGTTGTACCTTTCGACAGGCACCTCCACAAAGGTCATCAGATGAAGCTACAAAAGGATTCATCTGTCACTGAGGTGCTGCCGAGTGAGGCAGCAGGAGGTGAGGCTGGCACTGCACAGGGCTCAGACCAGGATAATCCTGTAGCAGGAAATGGCAAGTCCCTACTGAAAGGACAAAGCACAGCCCAGAGTGCCCACACCTTCCCTGCAGGCTGTGTAAGGATTTTCTGCCACCACGAATAAGCTCCCCATCCACATCACAAGCAATGTCACCAATATGCAGCACTAGGAAGTATTTTCTTTCTCCCCTTCGTTTTAAGGCATTTTTCTTGAGGAAAAATATTCTGCTTGAAACATTACATCAGCTTCATAGAGCGAAACCATCATGTTCCAAAAGAAAAGATGCTTCTAAACAGGTAACTCTGCGATGGTGGGGGGTTTTAGCTACTGTGAGGTAACTCTCAAATTCTGAGATTATAAGCAAAGAAATTTGAGATCAGGAACAATCAGCGTCTGCTACAGAACCCGGAGGATGCCCAAGGCTCGGGAAGGCCAGTGCAAGGAGGAAGCAGGTTCCAGAGCTCCGTTTTGCTACTCCAGCTGAGCACAGCCTTTAGGGTTTTGACTGCCCTCAAATATGTTAACAAAAGATCCTCGGCCCGAGCTCCCGAGCGCGCCGGCGGGGCCCGCACAGCGAGCCAGGTCCCAGCGC
>JAOXXN010000102.1:7256454-7278663 GCA_026770055.1 Myrmophylax atrothorax
GGCCCGGCGGGCCCCGAGACCCGCCCGGGGCTGCGGCTCCACCCCGCGGGCCCCGAACACTCGTGCGGACCGTGTGGGACATCCCATTTCGGCTGCTCGGGGACTCTGCCCTGAGGGCTTCCGTGGGGCCGAGAGGATGCGCTGCGGAGGAAGGGGGAAAACCATCGAGTGCAACAGCTCAGCGCAGGCGTGTCCTTGGATTGCATCCCCTCCGCCCAGACGTGTCCTTGGATTGCATCCTCTCCGCCCAGACGTGTCCTTGGATTGGGGTCCCCTCGGACCAGGGACCGACAGCGTGTACTGCATGTCCTTGGGCTGTGATCCCAGAGGACCGACAGCGTGTGCTGCGAGTCCTTGGATTGGGGTCCCCTCGGCCCAGGGACCGACAGCGTGTGCTGCCCAGTGAAGGTGTATCGTGGTTCCAGACCAAAGGCTGTGACGAGCAGCTGTGACACTCCCGAACCCCATCCGAGGCGACCCCGGGGCGGACGGGGCTGATGTCGCGCTCCTTGGCACCCTGTTCCCATCCCGAGGGAAAGGTCGGGGCACGGCCCGGGTGCCGCAACCCGCGGTGGCTGAGCCAGGCACTGCCCCGCACACAGGGACCCTCTGGCCGCCCAGGCCGGCCCCCGAACAGTGTTATGAGGTGCTTTGGCGGAGTGAACGTCCACAGCTTTGCTGTACTGCCCAGGCAGACACAGGGAGAGCCTGGAGCGGGTCCCATCGCTCCCCCGTCAGTGCCATGAAGGTCCAACCCAGCTCAGTCCCCGCTTGCTCATTGCAGTCATTTCAGCTCATTTGTGAGTCACAGTCAGCAGTCAGGGGTGGAAAGGGCTGGAGCTTTGTTCCCTGTTCTATGAAAATCAATAAACACAATTTTGCCAAGGCATTCTGGCATCACTGTTGTCTATTTTTATACCGAGCCCTACATTTGGCTTTTCCA
Source organism: Myrmophylax atrothorax (assembly GCA_026770055.1). Lineage (NCBI taxonomy): Eukaryota > Metazoa > Chordata > Aves > Passeriformes > Thamnophilidae > Myrmophylax > Myrmophylax atrothorax. The sequence goes on from JAOXXN010000102.1 coordinate 7,257,398, forward strand.
ACCTATTTGCTTTGCTACAATGTGTTGTCTTCATTCTTCTTAAAACAATGCCATTTGTCTGCACGAAGGTTGGTTTTAGTTTTATCTTTTATTGTTTAGGGCTGTATCCAATTCCTGGGTGTGCCAGGATGGGCTTTTTTAGCACCTGCAGGGTGCTGCCCACTGCCTCGCACCTTGTCTCGGCGCTTACAGCTGCAGGGTGGGCGCTGCGGGGCTGCGGCTCTCCCGCCTCACCTCCCACGCCCGCTTGGCGCTGGCGGGGCTCGCGTCTAACTGTGGATTTTTCCTTACAAGTGCTGAGGAAGTGGAGGATAAGGACAAAAATAGTTGGGATTTGATAGCGTGTGCAACATCTGACAAACTTAAATCTCCAAAGGAAGCAGCGATTCCTTTATATCTTTGTGTAATCTGGGTGTTGTCTGTATGTAACTTCATACACTTTCTCTAGCAAAGTTGATGAACAAAGAACTATTGGTGTTTGTGCGTCTCTGATTCCCTGGTAAACCCTTACAAACATGTTATCTCTTGGTTGTGTGTCTACAGAAGGGACCATCACAGACAAATTATTAAAGGAATTCCTTTCCCCTTTTCAATTTACAATATTTTTTGTTATATTAACCTTCTTGACAGTATTTTTTCTGGAAAGGGAGTCACCCCACATTCAGTTCTTGCTCATATTTTCATTTCTAGAGCTCTTTGCACTTCACTGCTAATTAACTTTCGATAACTGTCGTAGGGTTACAGTCAGTCAGCATGAATCAGACAGAAAATGTAGCTTTAGGGGACTGCACTCTGTCAAAAACTATTAGAAAGCTTTGCTTGATTTCCAAGGAGAATATACTCACTCAAGCAGGATACAGTAGCTATTAGGCAGTGTTCTACCTCAGTAAGAAAGCCTCAGTAAAAGAGACTCCATGGTTTTGGCACAGCCATTCTTTCAGGGTGGCTCTGAGTAATTATGCAGCATTTCTTTTCCATTTGTTTGATTTCTTAAATGGTGGAGGTGGTGCTTGGCCCAAAGTTTGGGTTCTAACCTTAAGGGAATTATTTTTAAACTGTTTGCTCACAAGTATAATTCAAAGTGGGGAAGAAGGGGAGGTCACTTATGGGTGCAGATCAGCTTGTGGAAGCTCTGCCCTTCTGAGGTTTTTCAGATGAAGAGATCTGAGTGAGAACAATTTTAGTCTGGGACTGCTCATGGAAAGACATGGTTGTGGCAAGCAGTGGTGCTGGTGGCACCAGGATTTGGTGGCATTCCTGGGATGCAGCATGCAGAGCTCTCCAGCTCCATACTTTTGACAAATTGTCAGTTCAGAAATTGGGAAGGAGGCAGGGGAGCAGTGCAGAACCACATCCACAGCATGTGTTTTCCTCCCAGGCTTTTGGAGCCCTGTGTTATGCCACCCCATACGCTCTGACCCCTAAAACACTCCTTAACATCCTCAGCAATGCCCTTGTCCAGCTGACTGCAATGTTAGATGTGATACCAAATCCTCTTTGTGCTGCTAAGTTCTTGTTCCTCTGCAGACTACAGGTACTCACTGCTGCAGCCGTGGGAATGGGCCACAGCTGTGTAAGGCACTGATGGGGAGGGAGCTCCTCTGTGCTCCCCAAAGCACTGCCTGCCTTGTGCCCTGGTGGTGTTGCAGGCAGCCCCTCTCCCCTGCAGCATCTGCAAGCCCAGGCTGAGGACAAGGGCCTTGGTTTCCCAGTTCCTACCCCACAAGGTGATGCTTATTGCCCACTTGCAGCCTGCTGTTTACTTTCTAGCTGGAGCTGATAGAGGCTTTCAATTGCCAGGTGTGCTGTTAAAAATCTCAACACATTCTCTGGATGACTAAAGATACTTCTGATGGTTTATTTGATTTTTATTTCCCCTCTTCCTAACCCTCCCTTCCCTCTCCTTGCATCAGCAATGGGTATAATTTGTTTGCAGAGTTACAGGGTATTTTGTCTTTCTTTGGCTGACCTCAAGTGCATGGGGGTTTGTAGAAGCAATGGCATTCTTGATTTTTTTAGAGCTGGTGTGTGGGTGTTGGATTGTGTCATTTGTAGGAGGTGAACGTCAGAGGAAGTGGGATCAACTGCTGGAGGAGGTGTGTAAGCCAGGTACTTAATATTTGGTTTCCTGGAAAAGCAAGGAAAAATAGCAAAACAGGCAGCCTTTGCATTTTCAGTTTTCTGATGTAATCAGAGTAACACAATGCTTGAGCACAGTTCGGGTTGGTTTTGGTTTTGTTGGGTTGCTTTTGTTTTGGGCTTTTTCCCCCTTAGTTAACTCAGGATGGGGAATGACTATATTTCCTGTTAAATAGTTTCACATGTTTTGGTGGATTCTGTTGAATGTTTATTCCAGTAGCACAAATAATTCATGTTCTGTAAGTGCCCTCACAAATAATGCAATTTATTATCAGGTACATTACATTGTCTTTTTATTTGATGTAAAATGGTGTCTTAGAGTTAAAATTAGACAGTAGAGCCATTTGAGACTATTTTGTTCATCTCCAACTGTTTTCTCAGAAGTGCATTAGTCTAAAGTATTTCATGGGAAAAATACTGAGTTATTCTGGGGGGAGAAAAATTATCTGACAAAAAGTATAGCTACTTATTTTTACAGTAGTTTTATGGTAATCATTTTTTTGACAAGTATAGATACTGAGCTAGATCATAGTCTGCTAGGAATATTTCTTTCTCTTAAACTGCTCTAGGTTCTAAGTACCTTTTGAAGTCCTTGTTCAGGCAAAGCTTAAAAATGTAAATAGGGAATTATTTTTTTTAAAGGGTACCTGTGTCCTATCTTATGGATGAAGCAAAAGGACCATAGCTGCTTTCTTGGCATTTAACCCTACGCTCATTTTCCCATTGTTATCAAAGGGATCTGTAGGTCAGGAGGAAGCAAAGCTCAGCCAGCTGATGGTGAAGTGTTCATGGGAGGGCTTGTCTGCAATTGCTGGAATCACAGTCCTTCCCTCTGGCTTTAGCAAAGTATTCTGGTGTAAATTTATGGATCTCATTGTTACTATTCCTGGTTTACACAACAGTAAGCAGTAAGTAAGCACAAGAGTAGGTTAAGTAGCAGTGGGCCTTAAATATTTATCTGGTTTATTTTTAGAATGGCAGTTGCAGCTATTTATAGAGCAAGGAAGCAGTGATACAAATCTGACTGGATTCCTACTTTGCTTTGAATGTGCAATAGAGAAGCAGTTGGCGTTTTTTGACCACGAGCTCTTATTTATTATGTTAAATTTGCTTTGATTAATATGTTACAGACTTCATTTTTCAAGGGCCTCTTAAGCCCTGCTTGTAAGCATAAGAGATCTTGTTACTTCTCTAAAGGAGATGCAACCCTAAGAGCAGCTCTGAGACTGCCCTGTGGTGCTGTGGAGGCACCAATACCTTACATGGATTTATCCTTGGGGAAAGGTCCCAGGAGAAAGCACACTTATGGCTGGTCATTTCCTTGCTAATAAACCCTAGAATAGATGATATTCTTCAGTGAGAAGTCTTGCTGAATGTAAGACAGGCAGATAGGGTTGCTGCTGTAAGTGAGCCTGTTTCTGTGCCAGTGTGGTGGGGAAGGACATTCCCTCTGAAAAACAATGTGAGGGATGAACTAGGCTGGTAGATGGAGATGTCAGAAAAGAGCGTGAGGTTATATGTGCTGACTCAGAAATTATCACTTTTGGCTCTTAGGCCACTGATTTATATGTGGCTTAACTTAGCAGTTACTTAAATGTATTGTTTTCTTTTGATTCCAGATGGTTTGTGGTAAGTGGATTGGTGATCCTAGCCTGGCCTTTAGTTGCCAAATAACCATATTACTGAAGTCAGGCCCTACCACTAATGTTGGCATCCTGACTGATAGTCTCAGATATGTACCCAGGGCTTCACTGCAGCTGAACAGCCCTCACCACACACAGACAGGCAGGTCACCACCCTGCAGGACCAGTTCTGCTGCTGCATCCCTCCTATGGAGAAAGATTTGCCCACTGTCATGAACTTTAAAACATCATTAATTTAAAACCAAACCTTGAGAGCCTTGGAAGAAAAGAAAACTAAGAGAAGCCGCCAACCCCCCATGTCTGCTACAAGAAACCACAGGAGGAGGTATGACTTTGTAAGGAGGCAATTGGAGCAATGTTTTCTTTATGGATAAGGGTATGACTGTCTGTCTCATGCCTTCAGATTTATCTATATATTGGCTGTTGTTTCTTGTTACTACATTTATGTAGTAGCCTTTACTAATTTTCGTGGGATTTGATGAAGCACTCTTGGAATAACGAAGTGCTAGCAGTGTTAAACAAATGTGAAAAGAAATATTCTTTTTCCAACGTTTCTTGAAATTAAATTTTAGCCCCAATGTGCTCAGCTACATTCAGGATTAATCTCTGTATGGTCAAAGGAGGATATCAAGCTCTTTTAGATCAAAGGAAGTTGTTTTGTATTAAGACGATTCTGGTACTTCCAGCTCTTGGGTACAACACAAAGGCAACATGTGGCTTTCTACTTCTGTTCAATCCATAGGTTTTTGGATGTCTTGCTGCTTCCTATTTTCTTCTCTGTGTGTGCTCTGACAGGTCCTGCTCAGGCAGGTGGCCATTAGCACACCCATAACCAGGCACTTCCAAACTGCCTGAAACACCTCCTTGTTCTCCCATAGCCTCTCTGGTCTGTGTTGTTGATAGTTTGTTCTCACAGCTTGCTGTTGCTTACCGATACATCACTGTACACCTGCACCCGTGTGAAATCCACTGGTGCGCAATTCCTGTCCCTGGCAAAGCATGCCAGCTTGGCATGCATCCCCTCCTTTCCCAGCATGCCTGCCCTTTTTTAATTCCTACTTTTTTGCCTTTCAGACACAGTCCTCCTTCATTATACAGTTTCTGTGCACTTATGAACAGGCTGTGTAATGACTTATCTTGTTTTTTCCTCATCAATTCAGATTTTTTTGACTGCTGCATTTTTTCTATTTCAATATAAACATGGGAGAGCCTGAGAAATAAGTGCTATGGAATGATTAGGTAGAGATATGCCAGTGGCTTTGCTTGATTAATGGATTTACATTGTACATTAGCCATAGGCAGCTTTCCAGTGTCTTTCTCTATAACAAGGTAATTTGCTTAAAGGGCTATCTTTTTTTGTGAACTACAGTTATGCAGGTGATGGATGAATGAATGTCTGGATTGGGAGAGCCAAGATAGGATGTACAGTCATTTTGCCCCTCCTAGTCACAGCCACTCCTGAAGGTACTTGAGGAATCCAGGATGTGCCCCAAATAGGTCTTTACAAATATTCCCTGATGGAGTCATTTCAGCCTTTCCCGACACCTGCATTAGCTCTTGCTGACAACAACAGGATTTTCGTGACGGTGACTGCAGCAGAGTACAAATACTTTTACCCTTTCATGCCAGCCGACAGCTGAAGGCAAAGACTTGCCACGCTGACTCAGACGAAAGCTGAACAAGCCCAGACTCCTGCCTCTGACAGTGGCCAGAGAATTTTCAAGAAAGTCAAAGAATAAAACAAGCACTTTTCCCTGCTTCATCCTCTTCATGAAGTGAGTGTTTCAGGTCTGGTGTCTATTCTGACAGGATAAGAAAGAATAATTTATAGAAATAGCGTGGCAAGGTGAGGAGAGAGGCATTCTCTTCAAAGCACTAGCAGGGTTTAGTTTTCTGATCCCGTGCCAAATGCAACAAAGGTACTTGCCAAATGCCCTTGCAATAGGACTTGTCCAGGGGCTTTACAGCTTTACACCTCGCTGTCTGTGTCCTGCTGCTCTGCTTCTGCTGGAGTCGGTGGGGTTCCTCTGATGCTGAGCCCACGTGAAAATCCTGCCGCTTCTGACTGCAGTGCATATCTCCAGAGTGTGAATAGCAGGAGAGCCCAGTCCATGCCATTAGCAAGCCAAGCCATTAGAGAGAGCTGTAACTTCCTCTTGGCTATTTGAGACTGGGGAAGGATGCACAGGGAGGTTGCCTGGTTTATCTACTGTCTAGTTTATCTACTGTCTGGTTTATCACAGTGGCCACTCGACTCAGATCATCTTCTGAAAGTTAGGGGAAATGCTGGGCTGGTTCCTGTGATTCCTACCATCTCCTCATGACCTGCCTTGTATCATGTTCCCATTTCCTTGGCATGTGGAACGACATCCAGTCTTGTTATAAACCTGCTAAAAGTTGTGGCATCAGTACCAGGCTCCTCTGAGGCACAGGTGCCTGGACAGTCCTTCCAGGATTAGGGATGCTGGATGATGTATGCATATACTGCAGAAAATGCATGAGAGATGGAGGCAGAAGAGTGACTCCAGGCTGAAAGCCGAAACTCTGTTTCCATGCAGTGCCAGCCTTCTTAACTGCACAGTGCTCCTCTGGCCTTTCCAGTTCTATAACATGGGTATTTTATACGTCTGTCCATTTTTATGTCAAAAGGTTTAAGTTAACTGGAGACTGAGCTTCTGACTTGGACGTTTTCTTTCACTCCTAGGAAAAAAAAAGCCCCAACATTTTTAAGCTTTTAATTTCACAGGCAGCATGATCTGGAAGCATCAGCTTCTCTTCTGTGTCATTAAACCTCAAGTCTGTTCCCAGAACTGTATTTCCAAAGGAAAGCATCCATAGGCAGGTGTTATTTGCCAGCTGACTTGGACATTTGGAAGTTCCTACCTCCAAGCAAGCTTCCTTGGTGTGGAGACAAGCCACAGAACTGGTAACCTGGCAAATACTGTTCCCTGCTTCAAAGAAGTTTCATATACCAAACACACCAGGGGATCCTGCCAGCTGCATAAGCCAAACAGACTGCAATCTGAGGAGGTCAGAAACAACTTAGACACACCTGGAAATACTCATAAAGCACTTGATCCTCATCACTATTGCTCGAGGTGTCCAGCAGCTCTGCAAACATTCAAATGATGTCTGAGCTAAGCAGGTGTGGCTTCAGCATCTTGGATGCCCAAAAAAGTTTGGCAGGCTGTAATCACATAGCTAACACTTGTCTGTTTCTTAATGAGCAATGTCTAAATCTCTATAGTCCTTATAGGGAGATAAGATATTGGCTTTTCTATGTATCCATGCAGAGAAAGGACAGGAATAAAAATATCCATGGATGTGTTCAAAGATGGGGGTGGGGGGAAAGCAATGCCTGCTGGCATCAGGCCAAGAGAGGCTCAGAAACATTCTACTCCACAGGCAGGTGGCCACTGCTGGGGGCACAGCCCTGCTCCTGCCCTTCTCATCCACACTGCTTGTCATCAACAACTGCATCTAACAGCTCAAAATGCCTGTGTTCTCTGAACTGATCTTGTGTGGCCATGAGATGCCTTTAGAAGAATGTTAGTTTTAGAGGAAGAGTGCTGCCACTTACTGAGAATTAAGACATTTTAAATGATCCCTGAGTGACCAAAATGCAGTGCTCAAAATTGTTGGCCAGCATTATGTAACATATATTGCTCTGTGAATGTTTCCCACTGTTGGTTTAACTTCCAAGTCAGGTGTCATATTAGTTTCTTCTGCTGTGAGTCATAGCACCACAGCCCTGAGAGAGAGATCACTGCTGCATCCACTGAAAATGGAGACTTCAAAGCTTTGAAGAATAGCAGAAAAACAGGAAGGCTGTGAAGGTGTTGCCTGTTGTATGAATAGACCTTAACAGCGGAGGGAAATGGCAACAGGGAAACTGCACAGGAGCAGTGGCCAGACTGTTCCTCAGCCTCTTCCAGCAGAAGGGTGGAACATATTTGGGTTCACTGCACTCCCTTTATTTGAAGGATAATTAACTGTTGAGCTTTGAAGTCCTATCTACATGGCTAGTGTGTGATTGGGATGCCCAGCACAGGGACCAAGCACCGAGATGTCCCACACCATTCTGAGTTTCTGCTGCTGTGATACTGCAGCTGGGACCTGCTTCCAGTGGGGAATTGGACCAACTGCTGCTCTTATTCTGAGCCCTCATAAATGGAATTTCCTCCCTCTTGAGAAACACTGATGAGATTTAAATTGTTTTGGTGCAAAGCAATGGTATTACAGATGTTATTGATTTAGTAGTATTTGTATTTTGAATGTGGCTATCAGGTAGCCAGTGCAAACCTCACTGTGGATTGCTTGTTGTTCCTCAGAAGCTGACGTTCTTTGCACAAGGTTTCTTGTTCCCTGATGCTTCAAAACACCATGCTCTTTCCCGTGCAAAGGCAGCATTCCTCCCTTATTCACTACTGGCATCAGCAGCAAAGACATTCTTCAGTTCCAGGCTGAAATAATTCCTTCCCTGTGGTACCTGTGTGCTTTCAATGTTTTGGGAGCTGAACATCAGACTAGAAATGGACCTTCTGCAAAACTGGCCTTACAAGGGGGCTCATTGGCACTCACCAGTAGCAAAGCTGAATGCCACCTTGGCAAGTGAGCTGTTTCACATTTAAAACTTGTGCTTTTACAACTGGTTCTCTGTAGTGTCACATCTTGAAACACTGGTATTTTGTGGGACACAGCATGTGGATCTGCAGGACCTTGTTTGCATTATAGGCTATTAGAGCATCTTGAAGGTCCTAACTGAGGCAGAGGGAAGCTGATGCCAGGACTAGGCAGAGTGAGGACAAGGCAATGCAGTACCACCATGGATGGGATACGAGTGAGCTGAGCCTGAAGAGTCTTATTTTGGCTATTTGTCCTTCCAAGTGAGGGTTGACTATGAAATCGTGAACCTCAGGCAGCAGGGAACTCTGATTTCTTGCTTGGCAATGGTATATTCCCTGCCACAGAAACTGCATTAACTCCTTTAGTGACAGTTTGTAGCACAAATCCTGGCTGTTTAATTGGATTTATCATGGCTATTGGGACCATAAATGTATTTACAGATTTGTTGTGAAAGCTTTTTTTGTGTGTTTTTCTCATAGCAAGTCAACTTCCATGTGGTGCAATTATGTTCAAGATGTTCCCTGTAGCACTGGAATAATGTCAGATTATACTGTGTGTGCATGTTGTACTTCAAAGGGATTTGATCTGAGGCGCGATGCACTGTAGCGGAAGGAGAAAAGGAGCTTAGTTTCTATTAAGAGAGGCATACAATGCTTAAAACACAAGAAATTCTGTCAAATCCTGTTTGCTTATTATAGGAAATACTTGCCTCTGTCTACTGAAATGTGAAATTTTTTCCCCATTAACTTCCTTCCTGCTGCATCCAACTCTGCCAGAACTCCGTCCATGCAGCTTGATACTGTTGTGCCACTGCCTTTTCAGCATTGAATGGCTGAAGCAAACACAGCAAGACATTTCAGAGGCTAGAGTCTAGAGAAAATAAAAAAAGAAATTACTTTCATTTAGTTTGGAAAGTCTCTTAGGTTTTTTTGTTTATAGTTTTGCCCAGAAACTTGCAGTGTGTTTAATGCAGTGGTACGGGGAGCCCTGGGGAAGCCTGCCCGTGTTCCCAGCCATGGGGCTGCCACCAAAGGGATGCTGTGGTACAGCAACCACTGTTGGAAGTCAAGGGCTACAGCTCTGCTGGGGATGGAGATGGCTCCTTGTGCTTACTGTCAGATTATTTTTTTTAATTAACTTGGATAATGATGCAATTTAGCAGCGCAATTTCCTATCTGGTGGCAGTACAGATATTAAATGTCACATTGCCTAATACTTTTATTCTTAACTATGACAAGTTTTCCCAGCACTTCTAAAAGAGACAGTTGTGATACGTTTCACGCCTTGCTGAATGATAGGAAGCCAAATTTCTTCCATAACCCATTATTATTATTGCTACTAATTGTTATTAGTAAGCCTTGTAGAGGAGTTACTGGGAACAGCAGCAGAGCAACTCTCCCCACCGTGGGAAAGGTCAGGGTTTTTAGATGTCATCATTTGCATCCTGTAACATATTACTCTGTCAGTCACAGCTTTTGTTTTTCGAAGTTGCACTGAAGGACAACTTTCAGGGATGTGCCTCAGCTCTCTCTTACTGTCTCTTGAGTCCATCCCCTCCCCACAATGCCTCTCTGTCCAAGGGAAAGCTGCTGAGCCCTTGGCCAAGGTTGGCAATGCAGTGAACAATGCAGGCATTTGAAAACTAGAAAGCTCAAAACTCATGTTCCTGTGACCAGAGAGATGGATGGAAAGATCAAAGAGGACACACAGCTTGAGAGGATGTAGTGAGCTCTGGCATCTTTGGAAGTGAACAGAAGTCAGGCTTGGTGCCTGTGATGCACAGAGCATTGCTGCTGTGCCACAAAAATGTGTATGGAAAGGCACGAGGAGCTTGCAGCTGTGCTTAGTCTGCCTCTCCTCCAGCAGCTCCAGGCAATGACTTGCCTTTCTGTTAAAAGTTCTAATGAGGTAAGGGAGCAGTAGAAGGGATGCAAGCAGGTCGGAGCTCATTGGAAAGGAAAATCCGTTTGGCAAAATTGCACTCTGGAAATAAAGATGAGTGATGTCTGGCTATCAGATTTCTGATGGCCCTATGCAGATTCACACCAGCTGAGAGCCTGAACCCAGAAAAGGAGAGTGGCAGCAGAGCTGAGAGCTGAGTAACTGTGCAAGCTTCAGGTAAGAGTTCTCATTGGCTTAACAAACCCCAATCTGCAGATCTACTTTGCTGATTGAAAATTTGGCCTTGATGTTAAAGAAGGAAAAAAAAAAAAGCAGAAAAAAGCCTGAAGCTCTGTGCAGGTATGTAAGAACATACCCAAGAATGTAGAAACACAACTTCATGGGCTTAATCAGGTAGGTATTTGCCAAATTTTCCAGAATAGTTTGTATGTTCAGAAGAAAATTGCCTTTAAAAATCATAAAGTATACTTTATGGTTGCCTGATATCCAGGCCATTTTACAGAATTTGGGTTTTTACTCTACTTCAATCAGGTTAAAAATCTTGAAAGATGAGCTGTTTTAAAGTATTTCACAAGACCCATGAGTCATGCAAAATCCGATCACATTTTTCCTTCTGGTTGAAATCACAGAAGTTACGAATGCTAAAAGAGCTATTAGATCATAAATAAAGAATGCTGCACAATGAGTTGGTAAAAATAAATAAATAACTCCCCCTAGCTTTCCTCCAGCTTCTAATTACCCAGGGAAGAATTTTAGAAGCAAGAGTAGAGTATTGCAGCTCACCCTCACAAAGGAGTGGCATGCAGCTGTATTGCTTGCAGAGTTGCTATTCCTTCTCTTGGTTTCTTTACTGCTCCAGGCAAATGGAGACTTTATTACCACTCCTTTATTTAGGAGAGTTAATTTCCCCACCCTGTACCAGTTCAACTTCTCCAGCAAGTATGTTGGGGGATGGTGGACCCAAGCTTTCATCTACTCCAAGTCTTCTGCTAACAAATTTGCCCATTTGTGATCCCACAGAACCTGCTCCATACACAGAGAGATCCAGGCAGGCAGGTCGAAGGTGACACCATGTCCGTAGAACTCGGCTTTACCAGTGCTGCTACTTTTGTCACGTTGGGATACCTGTATCCACTAAGTATTTTTATTAGTAGAGTGAATCCTGCCTGGAACTACTGCTGGGATCTGTGGAAAAGTGATAGACTGGCCTTTCAATTTTTTCCCCCATATTTATTTCTTATGCCACTGTAACTTCTGAAATCCTTCTCCATTTAGTTTCTTTTCCCTAAAATGCTGCAGTCAAGTTTCCCAGGTGTGTTCCTTGTTGACCAGAAATTTCTAAGGGCCAAGAAGGAATTGCAGGAAAGCATTAGGCAATGGGTCTTGTGTGACCATAAACCATAAAAGCACTTAACCAGAGGGAAAGTCTCACTTTCTATTTCAGTCACTGTGTTTTGGAGCATGTATTGGAGGTCAGAAATTACTTTTGGCATAAATAAAAGCAAATTCAAATAATAGAAGAACCATGTGCCATTTTTGTCAGTATTTTGGGGGGAAAGAACCCAAAACAAAACTGAAGGGAAACAATTATTTTTAATTGCTTACATGACTGAAATCTGTATAATAAAACTGGTGTTTAGCTGAGGGAAAGTAGAGTAGTTCAGTGACTTTGCTTCTGACACAGAGAGGAATAATTCTGTTTCTTAACAAATCCAAAAGGTTCTCACTGTGAAGATATTTCTATTGACCTCTCAGTCCTTCTTTTTTTCAGGTTCCCATTTGCACACTTTTTTTCTTTCCCACAGTCATTTCATCCTCTCTCTGAACAATTCCCACTGGAGAAAAGACAATGGAAAAAAAAAAGAAAGGAAATGCAAATCTCTGTAAGTCATGAGGGCAGAACTGCACACTGTTTTTGGTGACATCCCTCAGAGCTTGGTCATTGCCACCAGCCCTAAAATGGACAGCAGGGTACCCCAAGCCCCAGTCCTCAGTTGGTGTGGTGGGGAGCTCAACAAGCACAGCTGATGGGCTCCTCTTCTAGAATTTTGTAGGAATTGATCTAGAGCCTGATGCCCTTCTCTGTGCCATGTCAGGGGAGGCAGCAGAAACCTTTGGGCATCCAGCTACTTCCTTATTCCGACCATCTGCTGTCTGATCTTCCCTTTAGCAGTACAGGTGAACGGTCAGTAACACCCTTGGAACAACCTTCCATGTAAAATTAAATGTATCCTGCTTTCGGATGGCTGCAAAATTCCACACATTGTAAAGAGTGATGATACTAACTTATTGTAAAATCTTTCGTGCGTGTTAACGAGCTAGGTCTTGCCAATGCTAAAAATAAGTCTCCATGTAGAAAAGGCTTACAGAATGAGCAAAATTGCTCATTCCCACAAAAATCTCATCTGTTGTCTAAAACATCTGATCATATAACTTCTACAGCTCTCTGTTTCTTGTGGAGTAACACCAGACCTACTTACCCCTGCTCTTGTTGTAGGTCCTAGCAGGTCTAGTGAGCAATTTTAAAATCTTCTATAGTGAGGATGCTGATACAAGACTTCGGAAAACAGGTATGAAGATGCATTGATTTTAAAAAAGAAATTCAAGGTAAATGCCTGACATAGAAATTTTAATCCAAATTATTAAATATTAGCAAGAAGGTTTCATTACAAAAATATCAGGTAAGAGATGAAGCTCCCAGCCCTGCTAGTACTTGTCACCTTGAGCTGGATCAGCTCCTTAAGAAGAACATATGTTGTTCTGTCTTTGAAAAGCTGGCAGTGAATTTTGAGAATAAAAAAGACATATACAGTGATTATTGGAGTCAACCTTGCAGCTCTCCACACATTACTCAAAGGTGACCATGTCTTTTCTGCTTAGCAACCCCCTTGGAAGAGGTTCTGCTCTGTGTATATTTTAGTTGTGTCCAATACTTGTATGTGACCTTTCTCACTGATGTCAAGCTTGCACAGAGCAAGTCACAGGCTTGGCTTTTGCCTGTTTGTTGCTAAACCCCAGGTGTCCCATATCTGTCTTGGCCACCAGTCATTTTCTGACAGATCACACTTTTGTTCCCATTCATCCAGCTGTCACTGGTGCTCTCTGAGGCACCACCACCTGGGTTGTATGTAAGGAAAAAGCAAAATTTGCTGCTCTACCTCAAGGAAGCAGCTAGAAGAAAACAGTGGGAGTCCTTACTCTAGATCTAGTGGAGGTGGCCATGAGAGTGATGGCAACTGTCAGAGCTGTCTCAGAGGGGTTTGTTTTGATGGAAGGATGCAAGGGGATCACACATGTCTTGGTGGATTAGAGGAAGAAAAGCTGTATTTTCTTAATATGTCAGTGGCACTAGGATATCCCAAGCGTGGGTCAGAATCGTGTCGTGCTGGATCCCACCGACAAGGCAACCCCAGTTTTAGAAGATGGGAGTATGCTGTGGAAGTCAGCAGGTACAGATAGTGGGGATCAGTTGGACAAACAGATACACACTTTAGAAGGAAAAATAACACATTTGTAGGTATTATCTCAGGACTGTCTCAAAAGACAGGAAGATGCCTGCTTTATAGCTTTAGACAGATGTTTTGCCACATGAAAAATGCTCTGTCTGAAATGCAAAGGGCACATTTCTTTGGTTTTGTGCAGTGGACATTCCCTGTGCTGGCTTGTCACCATGGCATTGGACTGGGGAAACATGATTGAAAGCTTTAAGGAGCTCTGTGGCTGAATTGTTTCTGCTTTCTTCATCCCTTTAAAAAAAAAAAATCTAAATGGAAGATGAGAACCTGACTGCTTTAGGTTCATATGGAAGTAATTGTAAGACCAGGCAGCAGCAGGGTACTTTCTCAAAGATGAGTAGATGGTTCGGCCTCTTCAGGAAATCTGCAGCAAACAGGTCATTCAAAAAAACTTTCTGAGGTTATGGGAAGTGAGTGAAAAGAAATAGCTAATCAAAAGGAGAAAACACTGAGGAAAGGAAGTGTTTTATCTCATATCAGAAACTGCTGGCTTTCATTCCGATCTTGTTTTTTTCTGTATGTAGCTTTTAGGGTGCCCTTATGTCTTCTCAAAAGGTTATTGCTTTTCCAGTGGCATGAGAAAGGCTGAAATGATATTTGCAATGAGGGTAAGTGACTCTCTTGAGGTTTTGGCACCCACAGCTCCAGATTAACTGGAAATGCAGGTGTTTAGTAAATTTGAAAATCTGTCTCTCGGCCCTGTGTGTTCCAGAGAAGCCAACCTAAGTTTTGTGATTAGGACCAGAGCAGGAACACAGTATATTACACACAAGGGACATGTGTCTGGAAAAAATAAGCAGCCCAGAATGAATGCCAGCTCATAAGGTGGTGGCCTCTGCTCTTTTTCTCCAGACTATCTCATCCATGGGAAGCTCTGTTGGTTGCATTGATGGGAACAGCAAGACTTCTCTTTATGGTTATAGTTTTGGCTGACCAGAGATGAAATTTTTACAAATTTCTGTAATTTTAAATCACCTTGAGTTTCCAGTTTCCAAAGTAAAAGAGCTCCATTCAAAGTCTGGTGTAGATTAAAGCAGCAACTGCTAATTCATAACTGGTTCTTGAGATGGTGCACAAGCAGGGAGGTGGCTTCAACCATGGTATGGTGAAAAGCCATGGAGGACCCCACAATCAAAAACCAGCATAGGAGACAAAAGGATAATACCAATGAGGTATATATATATATATATACTGCCATATACACAGCTATATCATAATGGCACTGAAATGTTCTCTGCTTCACCAGCAATTACTAACTCACTGTTTTTCTTTCAGAAAGTAAATCCTTGACAGACTTGAAGTGATGAGTAATGACTCCACTTTCCTCCATTCCAGCTGTCACACAGGCAAGGCTGTTGGTCCCTCGTTGACCCAGCAAATTTGATCACCTTATGCTTTTCTTGCTGTCCCATGTCTGCCCTATCACTTACCAGTTGCTTGCTGTTATGGTATGGTAGGGTCATCTTCTCTCAGTAGGCCCTGTAATTGGTTTTTACAAGAAGAAAGAAAATACTCTACTGATAAGCAGTGGTACACATCTAGGGAAAATGTCAGCACTTAAACCTGAGTCTTGCTTTTCCCTCTGAGTTGTCATAGCTGGATCCTCTGCCCTTCCTTACAAGTGGGTTTGAGGAGGTGGTTGTTTTGGCTGGAATTGGAGAGGCACAGGTGGTACCACCAGCTGTAAATTGGAGGAGGCATTTCCTGATTATGACCACTGCCTACACACAGATCACTGCCAAGAGAGGAGCTGGAAGGCACAGAAGCCTTCTCCTTACTTGGAAAAGGAGGGTAGTCATCACTCCTCTGTCTTGTAGGCTTTCACCTGTAGGCCTCAAGCTTCTTCGTGAGTGCTTGGCTTCCCAAAATGCTGTGATGAGAATAACCCTCTGCCACCAGTGAGAAATGGATAAACCAAGGCATAGAGTATTCAAATTCATGTGTCTAACATTTAGGCACTTGGGTCTGTATAAAGACACTGTCTGCTCAGGAGATGCAAGTGCATGGTGTGCTCAAAATCCAGCTTACTCTTTTAAGGGACCTCAGCATGGATTCAGATGTCTCTTCAACCACAGCAAAGTAAGTGGTGAATAAATTCCTGATCTCTGCAATGTCAAGGTTTTGCACTGTGACTTTAAATGTCAGTGTCAAGAGGCTTGTACCAAGCTGCAGAGTGAGCATGCACCAAGCTCACCTGTGAGGAGTTTGGGATGTTGCTCTGGGAGGGGAAGGGAATTTCAGAAGGCAGTGGTGGCCACCTGCAGAGACAGGACTGTTTTGGTCTCAGCAGCAAGCACACACCACCATTTGCACTTATGTATTTTTATGTCCAGGTTACTATTTTTTAATTATTGTCTGGTGCTCATGTCTCCACCTTCACAGTAATGGAGATCTCTGTTTGCTGGCCATGACTTGCCTTGTCCTCCTCATGTGTTGAAAGCCCTTTCCCTGGGATGTTCCCTTGGCCCACTGCCACCTCACAGTCTTGGTTTTCATTTCTTGTCCTAACCGTGGGTCCACTGCATGGGGAGCAGCAAGTGGGGGAGAGACATCAGAGGACTTGCCCACCTGAGTGTTCCTCACCCATGTGCCCGAGGAGAGAGCCAGATTAAAAGATTAAAGTTACAAACTGAAAAAACCCTTGGGCTAACAATGTGATCTGAGTGCCTGACTGTGGAGCCAAACTCCTGCTCTGGAGATGAGGTGCCGTGCACACTGTCACTCACACTGGAGCCACCAGCTCCTGCCACCCCCTCCTGCTGCCAGCTCTAGCTGGTTTTACAGACCAGGAATTTAATAATACACCACTTTTGCCCTGAAGGAGGGTCCTGAGTGATGCCTTGGCAATATCTGGGGCCTAGGGGGTCTTTTTATGCTCTCCCTCTTTGCAGATCTGAGCTTTTGGGGTTTGTAGCCTCCACTGGCAGCTTATTTGCTCATGCTGTGGTGGCTGGATTGCTTCATTTGGGTGGCAGTCGGCAGACACTGATGGTGGTAACTATATGGGGAGGGTCTTGAGTCCTTTGATGCCTTCTAGTCCCTTCTCAGAGGTGTCCTACAATCCTCACCCTAGCAAACCTACCGCTAGGTGTGCTCACAGTTAGTGTCTTTTTTTCTCTGTTTTACACACACGCACGCACACACACAGACACACACACACTTTATCTTCGTTAGGTCTGGACAAAGAATAGGCTTTTTGGAATTATGACTGAAAGGCACAGAAGTAAAACTGTCCCAAAGTACTATTGGTGTCCTTCTGTCTGTATTTTTATTTGACCAAAGCTGTGAATTTGAGCAAAAAGGATGATTCCGTCCTCATCACAATATTCAGCATACTGAGCTCTCAAAAGCCATTTGTCTCTGGTTTTGGCTTTTATTTTTTTAATGTTGTTTTTACATTTTTGGGGTCCTTTTTTATCAGAAACTGGTCATTCCAAAACAAAAAGTTTAGCCCTGCTATTTTGAAAACATTGAAATGGTATATTTGGACTTCTCAGCAGTTGCTCCTCCTTCTCCCCCCTGTGCTTTTCAGATAAAGCCCTCTGTCAGACAGTGGCTGAACCTGTGAAGACGTTCAGTTCCTCTGGAGCTCCCTCTTTCAGCACATTTCCCAGCTATGCTTTCCCAAGTGCTTAGCTGCCACCAGAGTGGAGTGTGCACCGGCACCTTCTGGCCCTTGCAAGGAATGGTGTGGATTTGTGGTGGCCACACGAGCAGTTGCCAGTCTGACTATGAACTGCCCATCGTGCAGCCCTTCCCCACCTGCAGCTGTGGAAACGTGCCAGTTGGGGCTGTCCCTCGAGGGAGGACAGAGGCAGGACCTGTGTTTTCCAACGGACTGAAATGGGCATGACTAAAATACCTTGCAGGCACAACTTGAAAATGGAGTAATTGCCAGGTCTGTGCCTGTTTTGACAGAGATTAAATGCAAAGTTTTAGCAAAGTCTTGTTTTATGAACTATATGCTCACATAGGTCTTTGTGATGAATCTGTATCCTCCAACTGATTACAATTAATGCACTGTTTTATTTACACAGGATTAATGTAATTCAAATTACTAGATGAAGTTCTTTGATCTCTAGGGTACAAGAGGTGAGACTGTTGCCCGATTCCGGGCAACAAGACTATGATGATTTATGATTTTAAACAGTTGCTCCTGGCCATAAAATCTATTCATTTCAAAATCAATAGAAAGATATCACTTGCCATTTTTGATGAGATAATTTCCTCTGCTACTAAGCCCTGACCCTGTTCTCCTAGATTTTACCATCCCATCAAGTTTAAATGCCTTTTTCTTTTTCTGGAAGCTCTGCTCCACCCCATCCTGCACAGTTCTTCTGTGTGTCTAGAGTACCCTCCTTTTCATTTGAAGCCACTTTCTGATTTATATGCTCCAACCATATAAACCCTTCTTCAAAATTCTTTTCCTATCCATTCATTCAGTCAGGTGCTGTAGTTGCCAAAAATACATCCAGCTCTGTATTTGTTCTTTGTTGCATTGGGTGAATTTATAGGTATGGTGTTTGGAGACTAAACTTTCTGACCTCTAACAAGTGCTGTTGTCTCTTCAGCAAGTCCTGCCTGTTGCACAATGGTATGAATATTTATGATGCTAAATAATAATCCGTGCCTCTGACCCAGCACTCTTCATCAGCAGATCTAGTATTGCTTCACTGAGGAAGCAGTCAAATCATTATCCTAATTTCCAGATGGGGAAACTGAGGTACTGCAAGGTGAAATAACTTGTCCAATGTCGGCAGAGGAGATCTAGAAAGGGAATGCAGCAGTGTCTGAGCCCAGCTACATGCTCCAGCCCTGAGACCCTGCAGCCTCCTCAGTGATAGCTAATGTTTTATGCAGTATGTTTTCCTCTATTAACAGCAAACAATTCCACTGTTTTCTTTACAGGTATTAATAGCCTCTCTGAGAAATATGTTTCAACATGCATTTTCAGCAGTACTGTGTGTGTGTTGTGCCCCAGGTAGCAGCTGTGACCTGCTAGAAGGAGGCAGACTGGGGCAAGGTTGTACCTGCGGCCCTGTGCTCTGCTCCACCACCCCTTCACTCTTCCAGTGACCATCGGGGAGGTTGGGAACTGACCACAGAGACAGTTCTGCATACCAGCTGCTGAGTTGGCAGCCTTGGAGTTGCCTCTGGGTCTGACTTAGCCTTGTCTCCTTGAATATAATTGCTAGCTGCTGATTTTTTTTTCTTTCCCTTTTGATTCAGTAGCACTCGTATCCTACTCAGATTCCTCATCAGTCTCACAATCTGGGGAGCCTGAGGAAACAGATCAGAGAACTGATCATCTGCAGCCTTCTTCTGTACATTGTGAAAGTGTCCCTATGCCATGTGTGATTCCAATCAGTTTTTTTCTTTAATCAGACAGAACATCAGAGTGTCAGTCTATACCAATGAGGTCTGTGTGCTGGGTGGGGAGTGAAGGAGGTGCTTCTGCAGTTACTCCCTGCTACCGGCTCCACAGAGGTGACAGCACATCTATGCTTCCCCTCCTTCTGACTCTGTGCTTTACCTCTCCATGGCCCACACTGCTCAGCCTTACAGATTTTCCATGGCAGAGCATGTTCTGTCCCTTGCTGAGCCCTCTGGGGCTCAGCTGCTTGAGCAGCAATGGCTGCAGGGAGTCCTTGAGGAGCAGCAGAATGTGTCTGCCTGGAAATCTGCATGTGCCACAGATGAATTCACTTCTCGGTATTTGTAGGTCTCAAGGAACCAAATCACTTCTTGGAATTGGCCTGAATTTTAAGGATATCCACCCAAGACCTTAGCAGGGAGATAGAAAAGGTAGACGGTTGAGTGGCTTTATTTAGGTAAAGGGTGTGTGTGCTCTTTATACATTAAGCTGAAAGTTCATCACAAGCTTTTCAGTACTCTGGAGGGCCTCTGTCGTGAATATTAGACTAGATAGTCCACACTAGGTAAGGGTCTTAAAATTTGGCATTTTAGGAAAGAAAGGACAGCTGAAGTAAAGGTGGTCTGAGCTGAAGTTCTGCTCCCTCCATCATTTGTTTACTGATTTATTCACTTAGTTTTACAATTTCTTGCTTTCACCTACCTACTCTCAGTACACTACAACCATTTCAATATCAAAATATAAAAGCACAGAGCGGCCATAAAGCTACCATCCCTCCCTTCCCATTTGTGCAGGGAAACATCTGAAAGACACTTTTAGCTTCAGATGTCAGGACAGACTCAGTCACACTCGGTGCTTGTGTGTCCTCTGTGGGATGTAAGTAGAAACAGTACCTAGACAGGAAAATGTTTGAATGTTAATGATAGGACAGTGGCACTTTAAAAAAATACTTTAAAAACACTTCCCTGCTTTTTGCTGGGGAAGTCTCAATTTGTTGTCTGCCTCTGGCTTTGTGCCCAGTATTCTCAGATCTTCTGGTGACGGGAGACAGCAGAGCACGTTTGTCCTATTCCTCTTCCCCACCATGAGATGCCAGACCGGAGCAGATATGCCACCATTCCTGTTCTTAAGGACACACCACAGAGGGGATTACAGTGTACTCGTCCCTTTCCTATACCTGCCCTGGTATATTCAGGAGCTCAGGGCAGGGCTGAGTTACACCTCATTCACTAGCAGCCATCGGAAGCACAGCTAAGTGGTGTGAGTATCTCCACAAATCCATTTGAGTGCTCCCAAAACAATGATCTTACTGTCTCATTCTCTAGGATACACAGGCACAGTCCCAGATGTGCAAAATCCCTTCCCAAGTCCTGGCACAGGATCACCCTGGGTGGACTTCAGAGATGTCCTGGGAGCTTCCTGTGGGAGAAAGGATTTGCATCGAGCATCCATGGTACAAATTTTACTTCCTATCTTGACATGCACTTTTCTTGATGCTTTTTTGTATAGGAGTTGCTGCATTTCCTTTGCACTGGATACATGGTATATAAAGCATTTAGGACGAAAAGTCTATAGAAGCGTGATACTAATAATATTTTACAGCTTTAATTACTATGATTGTAGTGCCTAGAGGCGTATGCAAAAACATTTTGAGTGGGAGGAGAGGAGGCAGTGCTGTGAACATTTTTGTGGTTTTGCTGGGCAATGTGCAATGGAGTTTTCTCATGGGAACCAGAGCATGCCAGGGAGAAAAGCTGCCTCTGCCTCCTCATCTGCTCCATTGGGATACTGGATGACACCCCAAAGTCGAGGAGAGAACCACAGTCACTCTAGTTTTAGGGAAAAGCTGTGCTGACAAACACTCTGCTTTGTAGAGGGGTTCCTGGTGCAGGTGCTGCCTGTTTCTGCAGGCAACAGGTACCTTTTCTCAGGCAACATCCCTTCTGTACAGTGAGCAGTAACTTCACCTGCGGGATGACTATAGGATTGGGCAAGTGCTGATTTGGGGCACAGATTTGCCAGCAGCCTCGGGAGCAGCATGCCTGTTCTTGGTCAGGGTGTGCAATG
>JAOXXN010000102.1:7281089-7293496 GCA_026770055.1 Myrmophylax atrothorax
CGGACCCGCTGCCCTGCGGAGAAGCCGCTCCGCGGAGATTCCTGTCACGGGGCTCCGCGGCCGCGAACTTAGTGCGGGCACCGCAGCCCCCGCCCGTGCCCGCTGTGTGAGTTTCCTTCCCGTGGGCTCCATCCCCCGCTGGGGGACCCCATCTCCGGGGCCCGGCAGTGGGGGGGACCCTCCTCTGGCCGTGCGGGAATCTTGAGGTATTTGTGCTTTCATTTCGTCCTTTTGCAGTGGTGTTTTTGCACGGTTCAAGTTTCTCTTAGTTAGCGGCGAGATACGGATCTGTACGTGAACGCGGGGCTCACTCAATCGGCTGTATTTTGGCACATCTCAGAGCTAGACAAGACTATTTAATTTGCGAAGTCTCGCTTCTGCAGCTACATGTAATTTTCTTCTCCTGCTAAAAGTCCTTTGGAAACGCTGCAGAAATGTAATGAATATGCAAAGCAGCCAGCTCTCAAACCCAAATCCGGTTTGTCTTCAGAGACTTTTCAAAACGCCCAAAGTGATCAAGATATAATACGAAATAATCACTTTTGCCTAAAATACAGGGATGTGATGTTTCACACTTTCTCCTTGTGAGTATTCCTAATTTAATTGGTGACAGCTCAAATAGAATTCACCTGAAATAAAAATCTCTAAAAATCGGTTAGAGTTGCTCGGTTGCTTTTACTTTTGGTGCAACCTTAAAAAGCAGGAAAGCTGCTCATGAAATCCTTGTCCCATGCCTACATCCCACAGCTCCTGAGTTTTCCTTCTTCCAATACTTCACCCACGTCCACCACCTGCCTACTTCTGCCTGCTATCTTCCTGCCACCTCCGGGAAGTGTGCGGCTTTGAACTCGGAGCGGGCAGAACGGGAAGGAAGGGGTGTTTTCCCATGGCTGAGGATGTTGAGCAGGACTGCTGCTGCCGCTGCCCGTTGTCTTGACAGAGGGAGTAGGAATAGGTTGAGATTCCTGCAGTAGTTGTTTACAAATATTTAAGAGTGCTCTGTGGTGCCTCTGTGGTTTTTGTTTTCCTTTTTCCCAGGAGTTATGTTTGTGGTCAGAGCTAAGGTGACATCCAGCGTTCAGAGAGGAGGGCATGGCATGTGGGGTGATAGGCTGTGGATATGAATGAGGTAATGTGGAAAATCAGAATGCATGGTTGTGAGTTGCAAAGGCTGAGTGAAAATCTAACTTGTGATTTCCTGGTTCTTCCATGGCTATAACAGTATGGAGCCTTGCATGTACTTTAAACAGCTTTGTCTGCTATGTGGAGTTTCCTGCCTTCTTTGTTGATTCTATGTGTGAAAAATATAAGAGACGGCTGTTCTTCCCTGTGTGTTCCCACACTTCTCGCTGGCATGGACAATTAGCAAAGAAGGGGGAGAAGTAGCAGCTCAAGTGCCATGGTTGTGTTCATTTATTCCTGTAGATCTCCCCGTGCCAGCTTTGCATTCCTGCCTTTTGCCGGAAAAATGAGTTTGCAGTTGGCCATACTGTAGGTCTGCTTGCTCACTCCTAAGGTGGCAGATCATTCTGGTTGGCTTCATAAGGGTTGTCAGAGGACATGACCATACTGTTACTCCTGAACCAGGCTGGTTTGGGATCACAGATTAGAAAGCCTAAGACGTATTAAGCAGACTGCAGAAGAGGGAGAGCCCACATGGTGCCCCAGTGAGGAGGATACACAACTCTTCTGGCTGTGAGCTCACCCCATGTCTCCTCATTGTGTAACCTCTTCTCATGCTCACCCTTTAGCCCAGAAACATGGTCCCTGATGTACTAGGAAATGAGAACAGCAGTATTGGCAAGCAGTACTTTAGGTATCTTAGATGCAGCTTAAAGGTCACCTGAAAGATGTGGGGTGCTGAGACTTGAGTGGGTGTGCTAAGGCTTTGCGTAGGTAAGCAAAGCCAGCAGCAACAGCAGTGCAGTGTGTCCTTTGGGTTAATGGTCTCCTTCCTCTGTGCTACTTTCTCAGCAAACCTTGTTGTGTTGCTTGTCCTCTTCCTAAGGCTCATCATACTCCTCCAGGTCAACTAGCACACCTGCTTTCCTGGCTTTGTAGGCTGTAAGCTGAGCCGAACCAGGGGAATGGACTGGTAATGTATGGAGAAGCAGCATAGCTGGCTGCCTGGTGAGGCCATCTGAGAAAGGAGAGGGAGCCTTCCCCTTGTAAAAGCTTAGAAAAACTTGGGAAGGCATTGAGGTGAGTGCTTGAGGAACTTAGTTTAATGCAAGGAGAAAAGAGGTCAAAAGGAAGAGTGTTTGAAAATGCCTTCTCTGCAGAAATCAGTAGCAGTTGTACATGGAAAATTTTCTTGTCCCTCTCAGGAGTTACTTTACTGAATTTGAAAAGCAGAATGGGTCTTCAAAGTACAAACCAAAGGGATTTCAGTCTTGCTTTAAATGCAAATCTCAATGCAGTCTGAACTGTGGACTCACTACTGACGCCTCCATAGTACATATTAATCCAGTTTTATCTGTCATGAGGAGATTTGTTGATTAGAAGCCTCTAGGTAAGGGCTGCTTGTGGACTGTTGCTGCTGTTCCAGCCTGTGGGCTGGAAAAATGAGTTCAGTTCCATGGCTTGCCTGGAGCTCCTGGGCTGTGTAATTTCACTGCCACCATACTCCCAGGATTCAATTTAGCTCTCTGCACAAAGTCCATTTATGTAGATTTATGTAGATTTTGTGCTAAGATGAATGGCTTTCTGAGGAAATGGGCCTTTGTTTGAAAATTATGTAAGTTAATTTGTGGTATTGATGGTGAAGACTCAGCATCATTTAAAATGGGAGGGTAGGAACACTTTACTGTAATGCCACTAAACCATAAGCTGCTAGTTTTGTTTGTCTCATCAAGTTTTTGTGGAATGGGAAGATTTTTGTAAGAAATTTTGTGAAATACTAAAAATTTTTAAAATACTGAATTATGTGCCCTTTAAAGGGTTACCTTTAAGTGATTTTCATTGTTTTCCTTGTTGCTTCTTGTATCTTTGAGTGTAGACAGTATGTAATTGGTCTTCTGTAGTTAACTGTTATTTTTGAAAGCTAAATTGTATTTCTAAAATACATAGCTCTTAAATGTTTCCAGTTTCACCCTGAGTTCCAAAGTGTGTGGTTTATTAGCTCATAAGCTCACCAGCAGCAACTTGAGGTAGCTACTCAGATGTAAACGTTTATTGCTGTCCCTTCTGTTTTACAAATACCAGCATACAAGGAATGGTATGTTCAGCTGGTGATTTAGAGGTTTTGTATTTTGGGGGTATTTTTGTTTTGTCTTTGTTTTTTGTTGTTGTTTTTTTCCCCAGGGCTTCAATCTTTCTTCCTGAAGAGATTCATTGTTGGTATCCTGTTGCTTCACATACATTTCTGGAAAGTTTCTGTTGGTCTCCTAATTTTATTTTTCCCTAGTAGAGTTTAATCAGAGTTTTGTAGCAAAAACCTGATCTTCCTCCTGAATAGAAGTTGAGCTCCAGTTGTTACATCTGTATGTTTGAATTGCTGGTGAAAAGGTGCATGTTGTAAAAAACAAAACAAAAACCAAACAACAAATCCATATGAAAAAGTACACACTGTAAAAATAATATCTTAGTTATACTTTTGATTACCAATCTCCCGGTGCCACATAGCATATGTATTTTCTTGCATCATAGTTTTGGATGGAGGGGAGTTGCACATTATTAAAATAGTTTCCCCCCAGCATGTGCAAATCGTTCCGTAGGTGTTGTTTTTTAGGTTACTACTGTGTGCTTTTTCAAGTGCAATGTGATAGTAGAACCAGAGCAATGTTAGCAGACCTGTTCAGTGTTTTAGTTCTGTTACTTTCCCAACCAACTATAAATTACAAGCTTTAGACCTTATTGATTGGTGGTTTAGCTTAATACAGTAATACTGGAAATTATCCGCTTGTGGTTGTGAAAGCCATCGTAGAGCGAAGAGGTGTGTATGTGAGAGATCTTAGAATTCTCTGAAGAGTTTATTATTTGTGGTATAACAGGATAACAGGGCTTATGAAGGTGAAACTTGTGCAAATGTTTTTTCCTGCAGCTGGAAGGGTAGAATACTGCTGCGATTTGTCTGTTGGGAGCCCTTAAGTGCAATTGCTGTATTGCTGAGTGGTGTTCATGTCATAAGTGTCAATGACATGCAGCCCTGTTAGCAAGTGGGATGGGCAAGTGAATTCAAAGTAAGGTTTTTAAAGTATATGTGTTGGAATCCATCAGTATTTTTGCTTTGCAGTTGTTGCTGCCATAATTAAGATCAGCAGAGGCATTAGATCCTTTCTATGTGAATGGGCAAAACTATAGAAATACTTGGTTCTGAAATACCCTTTTACTGACCCAGCTTCATTAATCCTCTGGGGTTCTGTGAAGCACTTTTTCTTCTTTGCTTTCCTTTTACAGCCCTCCACACTGCTATGGAGGAGACTAATTTGAGAATTAAGAATTGAAACTGAAGAGCTTTTTTCTTCAGAGAACCAAGTATTCTGTAGTTCTTTGGAGTTTGTTTTGATCTGAAGATAAAAAGAGAGTTGAATAGAAGCAGTGAACAATATTGACTGACATTCTTGGGAACAAACAGGAAGTGGGAATGTTGAAAACAAGGTGGCTTCATGTTTGAATCATCTTTTTTGTAGGTGCACCACAACTATCTGCTGATTTGTTTATTCACAGATGTTTCCATTAAGTTAAGTAGTCAAAAAGTAGAGCTTTCACTCCTTTTTCATTTCCACGTGTGTTGTTACAATGAGAGAAAGAAATCCTGTCCTCTGAGTTGGCATCCTTATGGAAAGATGGGCAGTGGGGGCAGTGCATCTGGATGTTGGGATTTTGGTGCTCATTTTCCCTCTGGTTTTACTGTTTGCAGGTTCTGTCGTCCGTGATGGCGTCAGCTCTACCCAGAACCCTTGGGGAATTGCAGCTGTATCGAATACTACAAAAAGCAAATCTCCTATTCTACTTTGATGCCTTCATTCAGCAGGGTGGTGATGATGTCCAGCAGCTTTGTGAAGCAGGTGAAGAGGAGTTTTTGGAGATAATGGCTCTCGTAGGCATGGCTAGCAAGCCGCTTCATGTCCGAAGGCTGCAGAAGGCTTTGAGGGACTGGGTCACGAATCCTGGTCTTTTTAACCAGCCTCTCACCTCCTTGCCAGTCAGCAGCATTCCAATATATAAGCTGCCAGAAGGGTCTCCTGCGTGGCTGGGGATATCCTGCAGCAGTTATGAAAGGAACAGCAGCACCAGAGAGCCTCACCTGAAGATTCCAAAATGTGCTGCCACAACGTGTGTGCAAAGTGTGGGTGCAAGCAAATCCGACGTGGTGGGGAGCTTATCACTGCAGAGCGGCAGTGAGCCGAGGCTCTGGCAAGGACACCACACCACAGAGAGTGAACATAGTCTTTCCCCAGCTGACCTTGGTTCTCCAGCTTCACCAAAGGAAAACAGCGAGACCCTGGATGCTGCTGCTGCTCTGTCAGTTGCTGAGTGCGTAGAACGAATGGTTCCCTCCCTGCCCAAAAGTGACTCGAATGAAGTCAAGGAGTTACTGAAAACAAATAAGAAACTGGCAAAGATGATTGGTCACATCTTTGAGATGAGTGACGATGACCCTCACAAAGAGGAGGAGATCAGAAAGTACAGTGCAATATATGGCAGATTTGACTCAAAAAGAAAGGATGGCAAACATCTCACCCTCCACGAGGTAAAGCACCTTGAGCAACACTGGGCTTCCTTCCCCTATTCCTACACCTTCTATGAGACGCTGTTCACAGGGTACACTTTTTGTATGGGCACTTCCTGCGGGATGATGAGAGCTGTGTGTTGATTGCTGCAGGCAGTGCTGCCCTGGCACAGAAGCCTTTGGTCCAGTACAAGTCCCCTTTCGTGGGTGGGTGTGTGCTGATCTCAGCGTGGTGTCATCAGACTGCTTGGTCGCTGCTGCGGCCTGTCAGACAGAGGGTTTGAACAGTTTGGCAGTGAAATAGCAAACCAGTGTTGCACTGAGCATGGCCTTTGGGATTCTAAACATTTGGCACATTTTTAAAGCAGTCCTGTATTTCCTTGTGGCTTTGAGAGTAGACTGGTTCTATGGAAGATCCGTAACTAAAATGTGTCTGGCGTGGTTACACCCTCTGCTGTCTCCCCTCACCTTGAGACCCTGCTCTGTGGCTTGAGCCCTTGAGGTAAAAAGGATTCTGCCAGTGAGGTCCCTAAACCCAGTTTGGTGGGGATTTTTGGGTTTGAATTGGGATGAAGCTTGTTGATATGACCTGTGGGGTTTTTTGTCACAGTGATCTTAAACTGGTCAAGTGAAGTTCCCCCTGTGTGAGGAGGAAGGGAAGGGACTGCCTCCAGTACTGATGGATGGCTGTAATTTAAAAGTTTGTCCTTTAATCCCTGAGTAGCATCTCTTCCCTGTTGTCCTTGAAAGTCCACGCAGGCCTCCTTTGCTTCCCTTCTGGCATTCTTGAGGCTCACAGTGCATGTGTTGTAATGCAATAGGTGTGTCTGTGTGGGGAATAGTTTCCTAGCGCCAAAGTACAGTACAAGAGAAGAACAAACATTAATTCGAAGCAGTGCCAAAACACTGTTGATATGAATGCTGCATCAGCATTTTCACAGTTAACACTGATTGCAAAATTTCGGTTGGATTTAAAATTTGGCATGTAAGGCTTGGCTCCCAAACGGAAAGGCAATGTTTATGTTACAGGAGTGCCAAAAAAACTGTACTGGCTTTAGCCTTTTTTCGCTTCAAGAAGTTTTGTAGGTGTGTGATCCATAGCATAAGACTGAGTTCTCTTTATGCTTCTGTGTAGAAGGGCAGAAGGAAACAAGGCGTATATCTTTACATTTTATTTATATATTTACATTTGTAAGGCAACTGCACATCACCAGCAGTGACTTGAGAAGGGCTTTTACTACAGTCTGGGGAGACACTTCCACAGTAGTGAGCCACATTTCTACCACACAATTCTAGTTGTGCAGCTTTCACTTACATGCTTTGTGGCTTTATGTTGAACACCTACAATCTGTGAATTCATCCAGTGTACAGAAGTAGATCTCATCTTACTCCCCTGACCTTGTGGAAGTCTCTCTCGTAACAGAACAAGTTGTGTATGAGATGGAGGCAGGATTTGAAAGGATTAATTGTGTAGATGCCCTGTGTGCATTGCTGCAGATTCGGCATTTGGAGAAAGGGTGATCTCCACACCTGAGGATGGAGGCAGGCGAGGTGTACAACGTGTGCAACTGGGTGCTTTCAGTCTCTGAGGTTGTGACTGCAGAAAATACTCTGAAATCTGGGCAGACTTCTTGTAGGATAATTTCCTGGCATCCAGCAGTGTCCTGGGAGGTGGGCTCCAAGGGCAGCTTGGGCAGCTTTTGTGTCAGGTGCAAGGAAGGCTCAGGAGTGGCTCTGCAAAGCTGGAGTAATGAGTACTGGGGTGGTAGTTTCAAGGAGCAGGGTAGCAATGAACTGGAAGAAAGGGTGACTACTCTGCCTTGTTCAGGTTTTTTTTTTAGTGTTGCACTACAGATCTTTACTACATCGTTGTAAAACTATGTTTTAAAATGGAATGAGAGCATGGTTTGGCTTTAGGAAATATTTCTATCGCTATTATGATTAAGGGCACAAGATCAAAGGAGTCTGTGGTTGACTTATGCCTCCCTTACGCATGTGGGGCCTCACTGAACTTGATGGGAACTGCACACAAGCAAGCAAGAAGAATTTGCTCATAATTGGTTTACTGTTCGCTTAAAGAGGCCAGATTTCATGAAGTTTTGTCTTGACCAGTTTTCTCTTCGTTTCCATTTTAAAGCAGAAAATATACAAATGGCAACAATGAGATCCTTTTTTGTTTGTTTGTTTAAAATCTGCTAAACCAGAGTTTGCCTTTCATAAACTCAACTTCAGTATGTTTTTGTTTTTGATGGCTTAAAAAATTTGTTGCTCAGAAGGAAGACCTTAAACAACCAGGGAGGTAAGTTACTGCTTGTCCAGAGACTGTGTTTCTGCACGTGTTAATACATTCCAAGGCTGTCATTCTGCCTCACAGTTCAAGGTTTTTCCTTGCAGCTGGCAAGGAACAGCTGAATAAACTTCACTATGAATTTAAAAAGTTGAAGTAGTGGTTAGTTTCTTAATGTAAAGATCAGGGTATGTCTGGCTCCTCAAGCACAGTGGAGTTGCATGCAAATTAAAATCAAACCTGCTGGATTTATTAGTGGTAAATTAGTGAGAATATTTCATTTCAGTATGAACACTGGGGTGTCTCAGAGGGCTTGAGCAGCCATTAGAGGCCTGAGAGAGCTGCAGACACAGCTGGTTTGGAAGTGTGTGCTACTGGTAGGAGTATTTGCATAAAGCACTAATCTGACATAAAATCTGGTGCAGAATCTTTCAGAGGCATTTCAAAACTAATAAACATGTTCTCCTCAATCCATCCCATTGTCTCAGTATTACACAGCTTTTCAAACAAGGAGAGCACTTAATGTTTAAAGTTGGACTGAAGGAGGGATGAGTACGAGGCATGCCCTTGACCTCAATGACCTGAGCGTGTTTGAGTCAGATTTGTAATTTCCGTGTTAATATTTCAGTGCTTGTCTCGGTACCTATAAAACCGAAAAAACCCTGTTCAGTAGTGTGAGAAACAGGAATTAGAAATACAAGTAATGAATTTTGTCTGGCTTGGTCTCTTCCTTTTCTTTTGCTGACTCACCAAAACAGTAGGGTTTGGTATTTAATTATGTGTTTTTAGTGGGGAAATCTGTGAACCCTGTCAGATGGGAATATACCCATCCCTCTTCGTAGAGCCTGTATGGTTATGTGCTGCTCCATATCTTTAAGGCTTCCAGCAAACAGAATCTTTATTTTTAGGCATGCAAAGCTTTCTGTCGGCAGTGTTATGCCTCCTGAAAAGGCAGGAAGCCATGATGCACTTCAATTCAGTAAATCTGGATGTGACCTGAAAGAGGAAACCAGGAAAAACAAACGAAAATATTTGGCTTTTCTCACATATTAAGATAAACAGCATTTGCCTACAACTACCCAAAGCATTCTCAGTCATTTCATCTCTTTGCAACCTTTTAGCACTTTGAGAGATAAAAAAATCTTCAAATTAGTTTGTAAGCATTAGCCATATTATTCATCCTTGGCAAAGTAATAGGTATCCCTGTTACAGAAATTAATGCCTGCTTTGGATGGTAATTCTTTTCATCAGTGTTGTATTAATCTTTTATTGTATCTTTTCCCCCTCTCTGTTCTTTTTCTGAAAAGATAGACATTGTAGTAGAACTGTTCCTTTTGAAGGGGTAATAATTGTTTTAGTACCTTCTATTGCAGGAGCATAGTAACCAGTTTCACAGATGAATCCTAAACTTTGTGCCCTTGTACATCAGATCTCTGTATGATTATTCTTTTGGTCTCTACAGAGACCAAAGGATCAGGCAACGTATCTAGTTTGCCTATTAAAGACATGTTTGTGCTCTGATTAACATTCAGGTACCGTAGGCAATGACCTACTCAGATCAGAAGCTTTTAGGCAGGAAAAAGTGCTCATGAAATATGGGGAGCAGCAGTTCCATGTGAAGTTTTACTAGAAATACTGCATGGGCACAGGCCACTGAGAGAAACTCAGCTTTTCTCATACATGTTTTTGTTTCCTTAATCTTCCTGGAGAACAGGTGTCACATTGGGCAAAATTTATTTTTTAATTTGGATGTCATCCAGCCCCACGGTGAAGGACAGTGTGGTTGTGTGCTGTTCATGTCTTATGACAGCTTCCATCCTTCAGGGATGGAGTGTGCAGCGTTTCGGGTGAGTTGCTGGCCTCTGTGATTTAATTCACGAGTATCCTTCTGCAGCATGGCAGTCAGCAGGGTAAAAGAGCAAGTTTCTTAGCCTTCTCCTGGGAGACACCCTTTAACTGCAGACCTGCTGCTCTGTCCTTGGCTTCACCTTTGTCTGTCTCCAGGAAAAGTGCTTGTTGCAGGAGCAGTGTTTTTGCTGTCTGGGGTCACACGTGTGGTCCTGCCCATCCTCGGCCACATCCCTGTGCCCTGGGCTGTGGCTGTTCTCTGCACTGCCAGATCAAAGGCTGGTGATGGCACATCTCAATCCATCGTGAATACGCTGACTGTGCTGTGGAAACTGAGCTGCTCTGTAATATTCACTAGCCTGAGACAGATACAGAACATACTGTTGACAGTAGCACCAAAGCAGCTGTGCTCCTCTGCCAAAAGCCAAGCCCATTCAAAGCAGCTCAATTTCTAGAAATAGAAGAGGAGAAGTGTTGTGGACACTTTGGTAAAAACACCTGTAGTATTCTGTTGATCTCTTGCTGTTACTCCTCATTACATGTGCTGGTTGTTCTTTCGCTGAGGAAAAGGTGAAAATTACCTCTTCAGCCCCTGCTTCCCAGGGAAGGAGCATGGATTCACCTCCAGCCTCTCGATTTGTCTCTCTCATGGCATTAATAATTTCGTTGTGTCCATACTGCTGACCACAGGCTTTTCAGACTGTATTGTTAAGCTGATACAATCCATGACAGTATCACGACTTCCTGTAGGCTTCTGAAGAGTGCTGAGCCTTAATTTAAGGGTTTTTTTTCCCCAGCTCTTTATGAATCTATTGCCAGCAGCAGAGGCACTAGAAATCTGTCCTGGCAGGCTCAGGAAAACATCCTTGAAACAAGTTACATTTGATTCATGTCTGAAGATAGTCTTCACAAACACGAGGGTGAGAAACATAGCTAAAAAAAGTTTAATCGTTTCTTAAACCATCACCTTCTACAGAATTTATTCTGTATTCACCAGGGAAAGCCATCTGTACCCACACTGTCAGGGTGGTTTGTGTTTTTTTTTTTTTTTTTCCCCAAGTCCTGGGCATATTGCGTTTATAAAAATAGTATTCCCTGTAAACCAGGCTTTGGGAGCCAAACACTGTGAATGTTCAGTGCTACTGTTTTGTACTGAGATTTAATTAATGCTGGGAGAGGCACAAGCAGCACACATTGAGACAGTCTTACAATGTTTTACTTCATGCACCAACTCCGTTCATATCCTTTCTCTTCTCAGAGGTTTATGTGGTTTAGTAAGGGGTCTAAATAAATTGAAGAAACCCTCCAGGGTTTTGTATATAATTATAGGTAATTTTATTTGCAATTGGAATTTTTTATTAATTCAGAGGAAGAGGTGCTTTCACAGGCACAACAGGTGAAAGTATGCAAAATCACAAATCCCTGTCTTTGTGTTTAATTTCCAGCTCACAGTGAATGAAGCAGCTGCTCAGCTGTGTGTGAAAGATAACGCGTTGTTGACCAGGAGAGATGAACTCTTCGCACTAGCTCGGCAAATCTCTCGAGAAGTTACCTACAAGTATACTTACAGGACCACCAAGTAAGGTTTTAATTAACTCAAAGGATCTTCACTTCCAGGGAACTAATCAGTCTAATAGCATTTCTTCTGAAGCACTAGAGACACTTTCTTCTTGCTCTTTAGCTAGCAAAGTGCTCTTCTGAGGAAGGTAGGAAAATGCTATTTAAGTCATGAAGCTTTTAAACTAATAGGATTAAGCTGTCTTGAATTACCTTTTTATTTGCTCTCGAGTTTTCCAGATATTTTGATGATAGTGCATGTTGAGATGCATCTGAGAGGCTGGTATGTCAAGCATTTGAGGCTCTTGTGTATTTTAAGGTTAATGTAAATAGGCAGAGTAGCCAGAGATGCTCAGTATGTCAATTGCCTTTTTTCCATATACAGATTTGGCTTGTTAGCAAAAAAGGATAAGGTCATAGGGAGTGGCTTATGAATTTGCTTTAAAGGAGATAAAGCCAAGTCCTAATTTCAGTTGTTACTGTTCTGTTAAATGAACTGCTGTTATGAAACAGTGACAAATGCTCAACAGCTTTTCAATACAATTAAAACCTTAGAATTAATAAGTAAGATTGAAAATCTTGATGTTTTTAAATGTTAACTCCCTTGCCTGTAGTATAATATCCTTTTAAAATACGTTTCCCTACACTTCTAAGTTTTCCTTTGCTTCCCTTTCTTCCATAATGATTAATGTGAATATACATCCATTCTTGGTAGCAATGCCAAAAGCATTTCTGTAGTTCGCTGTGCTGAGGTAGTTTTCCTTTGTCTTTGAAATAAGGATCCATGAATCCCTTGGCACTTCTGAAAACAACACAAAATTCCTGTGTTCCACTATCCTTGAGTGACATTCACTGCCATGTCCAAGTGAATTGGAGGCTTCTTAAGTGCATCTGACTTGTTCATCCCTGATCTAGTTTTTTCCTTGACTCTGTTTTTTATTATTATTGATAGTCAGGGTTAATGTGCTGTTTACTGATAATTTGTGTGTCTTCTCTCCTAGATCTAAGTGTGGAGAAAGGGATGAGCTGTCACCAAAGAGG
>JAOXXN010000102.1:7293596-7328527 GCA_026770055.1 Myrmophylax atrothorax
GTCCTCTTTCCACCTGCCCTCTAGTAAATTTTTTTTGCATTGATTTAAGGTTTCATAGCCAGTAGGTATGTCTTGCTCAGTTATTTTGCCAGGAGTTATCACCTCAGAAGTGGCAACAGGGGGAATGTTCTTTCATCAGCCCAGCTCATCATCGGGCAGTAGCTTCAATCACTTCTGAACTGGTAACCTCTCAGTGCGGGCAAAAGCGTTTTGCACAGCAACAAAATTTGTCAGAAAAATGTTTGATAGACAGTTGATGAGTGTGAGAGAGAGAGGGGGAGAACATCACCACTGTCTGCAAATGTAAATGCTTGATGGAGAAACCTGTAGGAGCAGGGGGAAGAGTAGGATTTATTTAATAGTAAAGTTACTCTCAGTGTTTTGCACTCTGAGTGAGTAGGAGGGGAGGAATGGGACTGACTGACTTCCTGTGGTGGAATAAGCTCGAGCACTGTAGGAAATGTCTTCCCGTAAGGCCTCCTGCTTTTAAGTCAGCGTGAGGTGGGGCTTGCCTAATTCACTTGAGTTAGCTCTTGCTCATGTCCAAAATGCAGAGTTCTGGGTAAGGATTGAAGGCAGAACATAAGCCATCTCTGACTACGCCGTAAGTTATGACGCTCCTCATACTGAAAAGTCAAAAACTAACTAAAAGCTTTGTATGTCAACACAAATGGTTGTGCCTGTAGATATTAATTTACAGTTTTTTGGAGTGAGTTTTATGTAAAATGCAGATGTATACATGGATGATGTATACACCTGCACAAGACATTGTTTAGGGAGTTTCTGGGAATTTCTTGTTAGGAGTACAGGAACAACATATATGTAGTTTACCTTCTTCTTTAGCTACCACTGCTGGAAAGTAAATTTGAGGCCTTTTAAAAAGTTACTTTAAATAAAAAGATTAAAAAAAATTTAAATGTATGTTTGTATACCAGTACACCTCATAAGAATAGAAGGTCTTCCTTCTTAGTGTATATTTTAAACAAATTACTGTTTCACTGTTATGCAGGTATCCAATTTATCTGTAGCATTGTGGGTGTTTTTTATTGTACTGTCTGCTCCAAAAGCTGTAGGTTAAATGTGCATTATGATGTAAGCTAGACCTGAGCTAGATTTGTGTGTGACACAGATAGGAGATGTACTCTTGAAGTGTAGAGGAAAATTGGAGCATCTTCTGAAGTGTGTTTCTCATGTAACTCATTCTGTGTAAATGCTGCACTGAATGTAGTAAGGCTTTAATTTTTTTCAGTACTGCAATGCTTTTACCTGTGCAAAGGCTTTTCCTGTGAGGCAAACCCTGGTGACAGCAGTTAGTTCTGAAAAGGCAGTTGTGATTAATAAACAAGTCTATTGTTCTGTATACAGTTGTAGTTCAAGTTTATATAATGCAAAATATACATGTGCATTGAGGATTTCCTGGTAGCTTTGATAAGTCAGTAATGTCATTGACATGTGTTAGGATTTGCTTTGACGTATGCTGGTTCTTTGACTCACAAAAAAGAGCAGGGAAAAGCTGCATTAAATGATTTTGTCCAGCTTCACCTTGACCAACACACTTGCAGGATGGTTGCCTGAGGTTCCCCTCTTTGGTTCGGTCTAGCCCTAATTTATCTGAGCTGCTGGGGAGCTGCTGCTCCTCTGCTTGAAGTAGTATTGCAGTGACTTAGATTTCAGCATTAGGAAGTTTTCCTTCATTCAGTAATAACTGATGATGAGCAAGTGTCTGAAATGACACACTGCAAGGGAGGTGCTGTTTTCTACAGGATCTTCATTGAAAGATAGTGTAAAATTAAAATCTTGAAAAACAGGCTGAAACTCTGGAAGGCCTACATTTTAGTTTAGTAATTCTGAGAAAAGATGTTTACTTGGTTTTCTTTTTTTCTAAAATTACCAGCCACATTTTACAATGATTGTCAAAATTTAATGTCCTAACTGTATAAATTACTATTTCAGAAATAGGACATTTTTCCAGAATAAAAAATTGAAAATGAAACAAAATATTCTTTAATTTGATAGTAAAGCATTATTAATTTTGAAGTGACCAGTGTTGTTATCAGCATAAATGTCTTTTTATCTCCCAAGTCTGGGAGTCTTCTAAGGAGTAAACCATTGCTTTAGTGCACTGTAATTCTGATGTCCACTGTAAATCATGGATTTTTCTTCAATGAAACTTAGAAAAGATGCAGTATTACATAGCAGATCATTTTACATATGGTGTTTGGGATTCTTGTATTTTGGGAAAAAATAAAAAAAGGTTCTTTCTTTAGTAATATGTTTGGGAATTTTGGGGAGGGCTTTGGGGGCTTTTTTGTTTGTTTTGTTTTGTGTTGGAAAGGTGGAGGTAAAAAGGGAAATGGCAGCAGGTGCTGCAAATTTTCCCTTTTATTCTGGTTAAGAATTCCTTACACTTTTCGAAGTTGTAATGCTTCACTGTGGCTCTGTTAGTTCACTGTCATGCTAATACACAGGATCTGAACATGGGCAATTTTTTTGTTGTTGTAACTAAGTCTTTCTTTTTTCTTCCCTCTGACTTTTTTTTTTCTTTTTTATAAGGATCATTTTTGCCTTTCTGTTTTAAGCTGAACTCTTGTCTTTTTATTCACCATTCCTTTACCCATTAGTCATTAATGTCTCTAAAGCGTGGCCTAAAATACTAGGGCTTCAATTTGGAAAGACTTCACAGCCTGTTTGCATAGTGTAAAAGATGACTTAAAAAAAAAAAGATGAGTTAATTTCCTGAAATATAATAACACTTTCAAAAGCCTCCAGAGAGACTCTGAAGGTCATCCTTGAGCAGAGCTGTGTGTGCAAGCTGCAACATTGTCAGGCTACAGCCACATTGTAAATTTATCCTTTTCATGAATATGAAACTCGCACAAGCATTACAAAGAAACAATATGCCATGAATTACATCAAATTACCTGTAAAAGCCTTTCTCTTCCCCAGCGAGCTCTCCCCCCTCTTATTCGTAGAGTGGGTGGGTGAGCTGTGGGAGTGAAGTGTAAAGAGGAGAAGGGAAAAAATTCCAGGCAAATGACA
Organism: Myrmophylax atrothorax; assembly: GCA_026770055.1. Lineage (NCBI taxonomy): Eukaryota > Metazoa > Chordata > Aves > Passeriformes > Thamnophilidae > Myrmophylax > Myrmophylax atrothorax. The sequence continues at coordinate 7,296,636 of JAOXXN010000102.1, forward strand.
GACTAAAGGTGTGGAGTGAGTGAAAAAGGGAATGGAGTGAATTGGGATTTGGGAGCAGATTACAAAACAGAAGTTGTAGTTTCTAAATCTGCTCTGGACAAAGAGCAGGACAGGTGAATAGGGATCGAAACGGCACATCCTCCCACAGGGCAAGGATCTCTCCTGCTTAGGTGTTGCAAGGTGGGGGCACCCCTTGTTTTGTCATCTTCTGTGACTCAGTGCCAGCACTGCTGGAAGTAATGAGCTGTTGTGGCACCAGTTTAGAAAGCAAAACAAGTCACAGGTATATCACCCAGAATTTGTGGAGGGGGAGGCTGCTCATCACTGTTGGGTCTGAGCAGGTCCCCCTTCAGAGAACAGCCAAGAGAGCAAAAAGAGAGAGTTTTTAAAATGTTCTTGCTGTCTGTGGTATAAAGAAATTGTTGTGTGTGTCAGTGGCTTCATTCAGCTGAAAGAGGGATGGGAAGAGCTTTTAAGACCCAATTTCCTGGTGCTCAGTGGGAGTTGAGGGGCACAGGCAGGAAAACTTGAGTGGAGGCTGCAAGGAAGTGTCTTCCCTTGGTGCCGGTGTGGGTGGAGGAAGAGGAGAGAACAGGCCCACCTCCACCATTGCTGAGAAGGTTGAAAAGAAAACCAGTGTGGGATTTGTGTTTTTCACAAAAACAGCAAAAGAAGTAGAAGCTACTGTTTTCATAGGAAAAATGTCATTAGAGGGAGCGAAAAAGCACATGTGGGACTGGGAACATCTGCTGCATGAAACCGCTTGAAAAACAACTGAGCAGCAGCATGGCAAAACAAAAATGCAGCCCTGCATGCAGCAGGAACCCCAGGCAACCGTGGGGCAGAGCAGGTCCCCACCTGGCCCAGCGTGCTCCTCGTCAGCCAGTGGTGGGAAAAGGCTCTGGGAAGGTGATCCAGAACCACGTCATCATCTGAGAGTTACCCACCTGACTGATGGGTGACAGACACAGTGACAGGCAGCCAGACCCCCAGTTTTGGCAAACAGCCTTCAGTTTTGTATAGGCAGGTGATCACAAATAGGTTATAAAAAACCCTGTTACCTGCAATGTTGCAAAAATAGGGTCCTGAGTGATAGGTTTTTGTGTGTTCAGCTTCTCATCTTCCTACACATAATCATTCTCCTCTCCCAGACAAATTCAGGTCTAACTGTGAAAGTGGTCAGTGCTCATGGAAATGTCCTACAAAGCCTTTGTTTCTGGAGCATGAGGTTTTGTGGCAGTTTATCAGGCCATGAAATTTTTGCATAGCTCTCATGTTTATTTGTTCCATGAAGTAGTATGTTGGGTGGATAAAAGCAATATACACTGTTCAGACAGATTTTAGGTTTTTCCTGAGCGTAAAGAATAGGTCTATTGGCATTATGTTCCCTGAGTCTCTGGCAACCTGGCGTGGGGTCAGAGCACAGCTCTGCAGGTCAGTGGGCAGCCTGCCAATGGTGGGAACCTTGTGTTCCTTCCCCTGTGGTTTTGCCCTTTTGTCCAGCTATTGTCAAAAATGTAATTATTGATGTGTATGTGTCTTTGAAATCCACAAGGAAGATACACCTAATTTGGTGTACTTTTGATACCCAGGTCCACAGATCCTCAGTGACAGATGTCAGTGTTCTCAGATTCGGGTCTCTCTTAAGATCTCCTCTCACATTTTGACAGTGTTATCTGTACTGTGCTTTTGTAAACATTTCTGGATGTTCCTCTAGTGTACATGAGCTTTCCTTTTATAGTACCAAGCTGGATAAATTTCTCATCTTGAACCCTTGCTTCGATGATTAATTTATTTTAATGGAGTCTGGCAGGCTTTCACAGGAACTTTATTTGCTTTATTGGTACATATGCAAGCTGGAGAAGAGATTAGCATGTCATAAGAATTTCAGACTGGAAGAATTTTTGAATTATGATTTCCCTTAGTATATAAATTTTCTACAGTACTTTTAAAATGGTGATATTTCATTTTGTGATATTAGTGTAGGTTCTGTGTCAAATATGTTGAATTTCAGGAGGCTGTTCTCATTTTCACAAGGTTAGTATATATTCTTGACTACATATAAACTAGATTTCTTAAGAGTGACAGAAACCACAGGCCTAAATCTGCCTGGAAAGGCTGAATGTGAACTAGTTTAATGTCAGGAATAACGGTAGTCTGGATTCATCAAAAATGAGAGAGATGAGAGCGTCTATCTGTGCCATTTTAGATGTACAGCAGTTGTTGTAGAGGGGCTGCTGTGTTTTATGCACAGACTTAAATGAAGTGGATAGCACAAACATAAATTGCAGTCCAGGATTTTCACAGAAGTTCAGGAATGTGTTGGTTTTTTTTTTTTAATTTTGAGTGTACAGATAGTGTGAAGAAAAATGAATAATATGCCCCTCTTGGTTTGTTTCCTTATGCTCAATAGGATGGTTATCCTGATTTCCAGGACACAGTCCAGACGCTCTATCAGCAAGAAAAAATGCCACTTGCTTTGGCTAAAGGAAAGAGTGAAGACCCAACAGCTCTTAATTCCCAGGTAAACCAACTACACTACACTGTGAATAATACAGGCCATGTCTTTGTGCATTGGTTTTGATGTGTTGTTTTGATGACTAAATTAATTACCATCAGTTTTCAAGGCTACTGAGCTTAGCTGGGATTCCATCACTCTTAATTTGAGTTTACCTTCTGAAACTGCTCTGACACAGTGCTATGGCTTTGCCCTTGTTAGTTCCAAGGAGGTAGGAACGAACATAGTAGGCTTGACAATCTGTGGTTGCCTGTTGGGAGCAAGTAGGGTAGTATTGATACAGTCTGTGCTGTGTTACTTGCGTTATTCGCTATAAATGGAAAGCTCAAGTCTAGAGGAATAGAGTAGGCGATCTTGGAGTCCTCAGTTCTGACAGGTCTTCTAAGAAGAAAGACCAGTATATTTAGGAAATATGTGAACCTCTGGATCTGAGAGGATAAATTGGCTTTCTAAACAACATCTAGCCTGGTGGAAGCACAGTGTTCTTGAGCAGCCAGAAAGCTCTGTGTAAATGAGACGGGGTTCCGACTCTTTCTTTGTCCCCTCTGTAGTGTATCCCAGCTCTGAGGCAAAATACGTGTCTCCCACTGCCAGTTGTTGCCAAGGAGGGATTTCTTGCTAAGTTGTGACAAATTTATTTTGTATAGCTGATTTGGGCAAGTGTAATCACTGAATTTGCACATAAGATTACATTTAGGAGTCCCCCCCCTGTTTTCTGAGACTGGATGTGTTACCCTTTCATTACCACCTTCTATTGCCAAGCAGTGCTCGGTCATACAAATCTGCTCATTGTGGTACACCAAAAACCAATTTTGCTACATAGTCCAATGCCACAGAATAATTACATGAACTTGATTTTTGCAAGCTTATTTTAGTTTTGCATATGCTTTCAAGTTTGGTCATTGACAAATAACAGTGGGCTAGAAATTTAATTCAAGCTTAAATGTATCTGCAGCTCTACAGGTTTTTCTATAGTCATCAGAAGCATCATTGGAGTTTAAAATTCTGGGTTTATCACAATTAAACAAAAAAAAATGGCATGAATGAGAAATATTCTATTTTAAAATTACAGTTCAAAAGCTGGTAACAAAAGTGACAGAATAGCAAAGTGAAAGCACATCTGAAAGTAAACAATTTGAAAATAGCTTCTTTTTTTACCTGCTTCTCAAGACCAAGCTTGAGCCATCAGTGGTCTCCTGCAGAACCCGATGAGCTCTGAGCCAGAAGTAAGTAAGTACTGGCCATGTCATTACCCTGCTGTCAGGGTCATCACTGTGCTGGAAAAGCTCAGGTTTTGTTGGTCTGTTACACCACCGTTGTATATGGAAATTACTGAACTATGATGAGTAAGCAGACTTTTGTGGGAAGTCAAGGCTTTCATCATCTCCCAAGAAAAGTGAAATGCTCTGCAATGAATAAGGCTCTGTACTAGTTGAACCAATTAAGGCATTACCTGAAAGAGAAATTAATTTTTCCTATCAATTGTAAACGATAAATTTATACACTTTCCATTCTTACGTTCATCGTGGCTCTTCTAAATCAACTTTCTTGACTTGTGATTTTCTTTTTATTTTCACAAGATGCTTATTTACATTCTCTCGAGAACAAGATTATAGTGAAAGTTAGAATTCTCTTGGCATTAAAGTCAATGACAAACATTCAGACGCCATTTCCTCCCACGTTGCACTGGATTGTTTAGCTCCACTCTCTAGAGGTGTATAGGTCTTGTTCTTCTTCTAGACAGACATTTCACACCTTTATCCCCCACAAACATACTGTCATCCTACACTTTCAGAATGGCAGATTTTTAAGCTTGTGTAGTTCTGTTTCCTAAAATAAAGGTTCCAAGATGTCTGGTGAAATCTTGGCATAAGTTTTTAGCAGATGTTACCATTGGTCTTGGAATACTTTCTGGAATACTTTGAGAAGACATGTATTTGAACAGGGCTAACTGGATAATTAAGACATTCTTTTTTGCTTTTCTTGAGATTCTTTTCATGTAACCTGTGGTTCTAAAGTGCAGAAAGTGGGTTTTTTTGTTTTTGGAGAACAGAACTTAATGTTGGATTTCTATGTGGATGAACTGCAACAGCTTGAATTTTAAGTATTCTTGAATGACTCAGATGTGCATTATGAAAATCTCTATGGGTGTGAAAATATTTTGTTTGCTTCATAGTTTTGAAGAAACCGTAAAACACACATCTGTACATATGAGTCAACAAAAACCTCTATCTAGGCTGTTAGTTTTATCATCTGATATTGTTTTCCCCCTGTGTTTTGGCTCGCTATATGTATATATAGAGAGAGACTTTTTTTTTGTTTTATTTGCAGTCGGAAAAGGTGATGGCAAAACAGATGGAGTTTCTTTGCAACCAGGCAGCATTAGAGAGACGTCTTTCCACAGGGTGTTACAGACAGAACTCGGAAGAGCACAGCCCCAATGGCATGTCATTAGATAATGCTGATGGACAAGGTATGGTAGCTCCCAGGCACGGCGTTGCCTCCACAAATACATTTGATATTATGCAACCCGTGTCAGTGGTGTTATTTATCTCAAATAGAACCCTGATCACTGAATGGACAAGATCTCTGCCCTGAAGTGCTTACAGTCTAAATAATGCAATCAGATGTACACTAAGGTTCTGCTCTGTTACCTGAAGGCACTGGGCAAACTACTTTCCCTGTGGGTAACATGGGGAGGGGAAGAAGGTAGGGTACACTGCTATTCCTGAGAGCTGCACTTTGCCTCTACCTTTATCCTCAGTTTTGAAAACAGAGCAGAATGTTGCATTTCATTTGCGTTCTTGTCTTGTGGAAACTGAAAGTAAGGCAGATAATGTAGTTGGTACTTCTTTTTGTTTACCTGTTTGTGCAGTCTAGGAACAAAACCTGAGGAGCTGGCTATGTAAATTACTTAGAACTAAGCAGATTCTAATGATGTTCTTATTAGCTTGTTACTCTTCAAAAAGCTTACAGTTTTGTGGTTCTTTTTGATTTACCAACTGGCTATTCCTTAGCTTGAATTAATTTTAGGAGTGTTTGCTTTGTTGGAGCACTTTTTGTTTGGATTTCTTTTTTTACTGTTGTGAAATGAGACAAAATGTTACAAACAGAGGAAATACAACCAGAAGTTCTTGTGTCTGTTTTTTAAAAGCTAGTTTGTTCAAGGGGAGGCGAAGAAAAGCAGTAGAGGGAGGAACTAAGAGAATCAATACAAGTAAGCATTAAAACATAGGTTTTCATTTGTGTGTATTTGTCAAGCAATGGGGTACAGAAATATACAGGAAGATTAATGTGTGTGGATCCAGCTTTCCTTGGCAGAGCAAGCTTCTTTATACCATTTATCCATTGTGCAGGGAAAGTGGGAATTTTCAGGATCTCAGAGGGATTGTGAAGTGGGAGCAGAAATTTTTAGTATCTCAAGGGGGTTTTTGAACAGAATAAAGAGATGTTAAATTTCTTTTTCCTATGGCTGAGTGTCTTTTTCTAGCAGTGCCTGTGGAATAGTCTGCAAAAAGCATATTTACATAAGCCTTGTTTTGCTAGAAAACTTCCCTGAGCAGCTGGAATTTAAGATGAACTTTTGCTGATAGAATTAGTATGTCTTTTAAGTCTCTACCTGTGTTTTAATATTGCTTTTCTTTTAACACATCAATCTTTTATTGTGAACAACTTGCAGGTGAAAGGCCGCTGAATCTCCGAATGTCCAGCCTGCCAAGCAGACAGATGCAGCACATTTCACTTGATGGAGAGCAGCATGTTGGGAAACCTCTGTGCGGTGATTTGATCCGGCTCTATCCCAGTGGTGAGGCAAAGTCCCAGTCCTCGGGTTAGTGCTGTCCCTTGGAAATTACCCACCATTTCTTACAAAGCCTGTGATGAATTTGCTAATCTGTGATGTCTGTGAGTGAAGCAGCTGGCAAGACAGCCTGGCATGTGCTGTGTGGAACCGTGCAACCAAAACTTTAGAAAAACTTCAGGAGGAGTTTTACTTGTTAATCTGGGATCAGATTGAATATGATTTGGGAAAAGCTTAGGCTATGCAGTAACAAGGTTCAGATAAGCAGGTTTTGGCTTCTGTCACTTCTCAGAGAGTGCTAAACTACTGCTGTTAAATGCTTAAACCGCATTATAATCACAGCAGTATGACCCTGACATTACGTCATTCTGTATAATGGAGTCAGACTTTTTATAAAAACACCTCTTTATTCTGGTTTATAAGGATCTAGCACTGCCTCCCTACTGTGAACTGCATGTCATGCAGTAAGTCTCTTCTACCTGCATTTCCCATTCAATGACTTCTGCTCACTGTCAGTCTTCTAATTTTCTCTGGCATTGGGAGAAACCCACTTTAAGTTTGATAGAAGAGAGCAAGAAACCTTAGTGAAATCTCTGGGTGGTTTCAGTTTAATACTCAGCAGACTGAGATAGAGACAGGAGTTCTTGAATCTTGTAACTTTAGGAGTAATCCCACCTGAGCTGGAAAGATGCAGTGGGAAGGAGATTATTTGAAAGGCAAGAGGCAAAAGTAGTTGTTTTGAAGACTGGACAGAATCTTGCATTTTCCACTTTGGAATATTGCAACCTTGGCTCATGTTTTTTGCAGATTATCCCAATCCCAGTGATAATTCACCTAGTGGAATCTCCTGTTGGGGATTTTTACCAGTTCCCTCTCAAAATGCTAGCGCAGAGTGCATCTCCATTAGCCCTGCTCCTGGAGAGGATTGAAGTAAATCTGTGGTGCTCACTCTGTCATCAGTGCAGTGAAGCTGAGTTAAAGCCCAGGATGAGAAGGCAGAATTTATTGCTTCAACTCTTAATATCCATATGGTTCTTGGACCTTTTTCTTGATTTAAGAACACAATGTATTTGTTTCCAAGCAGTGTTTTAACATCTTTCTTTCTTTTCTCAATGCAGAAGGCCTTGGTATTTTAAAGGATTTTCCTCATTCGGCTTTTAACATAGAAAGGAAGGTCATAAAAACAGAACCTGAAGACACAAGATAGTCATTCTGCTCTGGAAAACAGTGTCATAGTAAAGAATGAAACTTCACAAGAGAAAAAAACCAGCCTTAATAACCAGTGTTGCCTCATTCAAATAAGAGATTTCAATAGCCAAAGCCTAAGAACTGGTACAGTAATCTGTGGAAACAGGAAAGCAAGAGACACTGCAAACTAAAACAGTAATACAGGTGGATAAACATTCCTGTAAAAGTGGTTTTATAAAGTGGGAAGATTCACAAATTAATATTGTGGGTCTTCATTATTTAAGAATGTATTATGTATTTGTATAACTTATCAAAGTAAATCTAGATGTCGGGACGTGTATTGAGTCCAGTAGATGTGGCTACAGTTCATTTTACTTGAAATTTCAATGTCTACTTTCAGTGTACCTAGCGTAGATATGGTTGTTAAACATTTGAATTAAAAATCATTGGAGAATTAGAAATGCAAACCTCGTGACACAATTAACAGCAAGTTTGCAACAATATTTGTAGAAAAAGGAAAATGCATAAAGTATTTCATGGTTAAAAATGTTATGTGGGTATAGCATTTGGTAGACCTAGACCCTGATTCTGTATTATAGCAGATGTACTTGACACTTAACTATTGCTGCATCACTTTCAATGGTTTCAGCAGCCTTTGTGTAACACTCTTTTACCATAGAACCTACCTACAGGTCAGGAGTGTAGGAAATGCCAAGTGGAGTGTGGAAGAATCGATATGATCAGCTCCCATTTCCTTGGGAAAAACTGTATGTTTGATATACCACACAATTACTGAAATCTCATTTGGCAGGACACTCAAGAGACCAAATAGCATGGACATGGCTGCAAAAATTGTGATTCAGACCATTATAACTTCTTGGACTTCTCTGTGGATCTTAGAAAAAGAATAAGCATCCTAAGTGTGGCAAGAATGAAATACGATGCAGGATTTATGCATCGGTGTAAAAGGTTGCACTTCATATCCAGAAACCATAAGATTTTTTGGGGAGAGAGATAAGGAGTCATGTCTTTAGCATATGACTCCTTATTAAGTGCTGTCCAGCCCACATGATTCTATGAATATACCGTATACTGCATACAGTATGCCAATACGTTTCTTTATATATGTGATTAATTAACATCTGTATTCTTTATTTATTTGACAGTTTTTATTTTTTGTACATGTTCACTTTTGAAGGTGTCATTTTATCTAAGGAGAGGTAGTTGGCATATAACTTTGGAATTTACCATGGTGTGTTTGTGTGCATCCATTTCTCCTCTGCACTGCTCTGCAGTCAAAATAGTTACACACCTCAGTTTTCAAACACAGTTTTTGCTTACGAGGGTGTTCTAGAGGGGAAAGGGAGAGCTGAAGAAACTAAGTTACCATGCCAGTGAGGAAACTTCCCTATTCAGGTGTGCACTTCATATCTGCAGTTTGCTCTGTGTCGTAAGTGTGTATTAAGAAATCAGTCACAGTCTCTGTTGTACTGAAACGCTCAGCAAAATGTGAGCTGAAATGTCTACACTGCAGTCTCTTATCACTGTAAACATATCTAATTATTTTATCACTTGATTTGTGGAAAAAAGCTTTATAGTAGAAACACCAGTAAAACAACTTTTTATACTATTAAAATGTTTGGGTTTTTTTAAAAAAAATGTTTCTTGAACTGTATGGTACTGTTTCACTTACTGAAGTATCTTACTTTAAGCAATGGAGTTCACAGCTTTGCTGTTAGGAATAAGAGATTGAATGTGTAGTTATATTTCCTCTTTCCTGTTGTGTGAGCTAGTAGTACGGATGTTTCTTCAGTTTGTAACATTAACCAGTGCCCTGGTTAGTATCTGAGTAGCTTTCATGAGATGTGTATGGAACTTGGTAAAGGACAGCTTAAAGTTTGAACTGTACAGCTTGAGCAATAGAAGGTACCAAGCAACAAACCTTTAGAGATGCAGGAAACATTTGGTTTTCTCCAACATCTGACACCATCAAAAGTTGTGTGGATCACAGAAGAAGCTCTTAAGCTTGCTGGTCTCTTCAGTTAAAGTGAGGGGAAGGAAGAAGAACTTGCTAAACAGCACGCTGTTTCAGTTGAGTCCAGATTTTATTTTGTAAACACTAATGTATTAAATTTGCTATAAATTAAAGTATATAACAGTTATATTTTTGAGTTGTAAATACAGTACTTTGTGTCACGACCGGTTGGTTATCTCCAGAATGATATTTCAGTTTATAGTCCAACAGGCCATTTCAGTCTCAATAAGCTGAAAGCAATTTTTTTTACTGGTTTGCAGCTGTATGATTTTTTTTTAACCTGGGGGGGAGGTGGGAGGTACATTCTGAGATTGCACATGCATTTGGTAATAGCAAATATTCAAGCATTGGTCTTTCCATGACAAAGGTCTTGGTGGACTGCAACCTGGCTTGCCTCTGGAGTCGCAGGTAAAGGCTTGCCCTCGTTGGCTTGGGAAGGGTTGCTGGATCCAGGGTACTCTGGATCAAAGGCCAGCCCTGCAAATGATGCCTGTTTTATTCACATGTTTATATTGTTGCTTACAAAATAAAATTCACCGTGAGAACTCTATAGTTTCCCCAGGGTTTTTTCCTTTTTATTTTGTTTTGTTTTTAATTGTGTTTTCTAAAAGGAGATGTTAATTTGGGGGAATAGGGGAGGAGGGAGTACCTCAAAGTGCCGCTCTCACATGGAGGAAGCTTTTTCCTGCTCTTGTGGTTGAATCCTCATTTGCCTTCTGTGCTCAGCCCATGAGTCTCAGTGGGCCCAGGCAAGAGGGAGGAACTATAACTCAGGAAGGGTCTGCAGCACCGCACTTGTGAGTCCCTCTCCCATCTCCTGTGCTCCTGCTTTTGTGTGTGCTCATGTTTACACAGGATTTCAAACAGCACAGATCTGCTAGGAGGGGAGGCCAGGTGTGTCTGGGTTTTGGGAATTGAGAGACAGAGCATCACTGTTCAGCCCTATTGCTGCCCTTTACAACTGTCTTGTTGATCCACCTTGTTTCAATTTGCACTCTTAAGTAGCCACCCAGATCACTGCTAAGAAACTGTTGAAGGGCAGAAACTGGAGGAGGAATGGGGTATAAAAAGAGAAGAGAAACAGACCAGGGAGCAAAAACTGCAAAGAAGTTGAGTGTGTGTGAGGGAGAGCCCCTCCAAAAACCTTCATAACATCCAAGTTGCTGAGCTGACAGAGAAGTCAGGAGTGATTTGAAGCAGAGATGGGGGCAGAGTGGGTGCAATCTCCCTGCCTTCTTCCAGCCCAGAGGAGATTAAACGTGGGAGTTCAGAATCAGTGGCTCAACATTTGCTGTCTTTTGTCTGCACTTCAGTGCAATCTTGCCCCATTCTGGGAGAGGAAAGAGGAGAAGGGAGGAGGCAGGCACTGTTGTGTTGAAGGTGCAAGGATGGGGCAGAACAGCCACAAGTGAGTTACTGATCTGTCAGACTGCACACAACTATAATCAGAAAACCTTTAGACATTTATTTTTCTAACTTGACATGGGCTGAGCAGTGACTGGCTGAAGTTCAGTAAGAACACAGTGTTGCTGCACAGGCACGGTGCTGCCAGAGCCCACAGGCATGCATCGGGCCCATCACATACTGTGTCTCATCAGGTTGCTGTGAAGCTGAGTGCTGCGAGGTCCTTGGGCTGGAAGGCACTGTTGGGTGGAACAACTTACAGAAAGGTCATTAATGTTTGTTTGATGTTTCAGAAGGTGCCTGTTTCTCATGCAGCCAAAATAAGGTAATTTAAATTTTTATGGCTTACCTCCCTAGAGCTCCTGTGTCTTTTTTTAAATAAGCAACTGATATGAGGGTCAGCCAGGAAAGCCTTTGTTTATGGCTGAGCCTCTACTCATGGTGATCCCTTTGCCCATGATGACAACTGCAGAACTCATTTCCTCCCCATTCTCTTCAAAATAAAGAGAACTCAGAACACCAGTTATCAGACCTGGTGGAAGCATATTCTTTGGCCCCTAGTTAAAGCACAAAGGCTTGTTACGGTGGCAAGTGGGATTTGGTAACACTTTGGCTTGGACCTGGGCTCCTGAGGCCATGGGGAGAGCAGAGCATGCTCAAGGCACCCTGCTCCGCTCCTTCCCTTTAAGTGTGGAGCCATTTTCCAGCTGAACAAGCAGCAGAATCCCAGGCACCTTCATGCAGGCATCAGTCAAGCTGAGCTATGTTTTTGGGGTGCCCCCTAGCCAGGAATATACCACCGGGGCTAGGAGGGCTCCTGCTGTTCCCAGCCTTGAGCTGGGATGCAACTGGGTCACAATGTGGAGCTTGCTGGGTGTCTCCTTAAGCAGGAAAATGAGGAGAAATGCCATGAGGCTCTTTTGTGCTGTACAGAAGGGTTGAAAAGATGTTGTGCTGCAGTGATTCAGTGGGGAAAGGATAAATCCCTCACATACACCTACGCAGCACCACGAGAAAGAACTCCGTGGGCAGAGGAGGAGCAGAACATGAAATATGAATTTCCTCGAGCTGCTCAGGAGGGATGGCTTTCCAGAGCCCTTCCCCCGGCGACTCTTCTCTCCTGCTGCCCTGCTGTGCTGAGATGAAGGTCAGCCCCTTGCATGAAGGCCCCCAGGTGGGGCTGGTTGCCCTGCCCTATCACCTGCACCTGCAGCCTACAAACATGGTTTTGGGCTGTGGTTCTCACCTGTGGAGAGAGGCTGAGGTTGACTGCCCAGCACTGGGTGAGCTGGCAGGGCCAGCAGGCAGCAGTGCCAGTGCTGAGGGAGGCAGTGAAGGTGGAAAAGCTTGGGAAGCCCTAATGTAGGCTACTGCCAAGTCCTTGGGTCATCAGATCATGCCTTGGACACCTACTCATCCTAAGCCTGCCCCTCGGCCACACTCCTGATGCTCCTGTCTCCCTGTTCTTTGGGTAAGCCCCCAGCAAATATTGCTTTTGCTGTTTAACAAGTTATTCAGAGGTCTTCAAAGCATGTTCACTTGAGGTGTGCACCACCTGTGATGGATGCTGGTGGGGCAGGGGCCATGTGGGGCCTGGGACACACATGGAATCCCCAGAGGGGCCGTGGCAGCAAAGGTAGTTGCTGCTGGTTTGAGTAGATTTAGTTTACACTGCAAGAGGTTTTAATCAATTTTATTTGCTTTCTTAAATATTTTATATTACTCCTCAGTAATTTTAATTCCTCCTATGTCTTTGGATTGTATGTGGATGCAGTTAATTTCCTGTTACCTTGGGGATTTCAGGCAGCTTTACTCTCACAGCTATTTAGAAAATTATTTAATCACCTTGGAAAATCCTATGTAGCCAAAAATTCTTGTATTTACTTACTACTCAGTTGTAAATTTGTGGTGCAAAACATAGCAGTACTGGGTTGTAAAACTGCACATAAGCCTCCATTGAAATCCAGTGCCAAAAAAACCCCAAACTTAAAAAACACATTAACTCTCTGAATGCAGTGACATGAATTCAGATGAGTTTTTTCATCAGAAGGTTGGGCAGGAATTTCCGAGGTTTCTGTGGAGCACAGTAACCCCGCAGATGCAGGGTAGCTCAGTGTGACACACCGAATTAGGATGTGATCATATTTACGCATTTTGAAAGCCCATAATGACTCATCCCCACGCCGTTAGAAGTTTGCACGTCGTAAATGTGTGTTTGACTGCTGTGAAGGGGCCATGTGAACGCCCACGGGACCTGGGCAAGGCAGCCCTTCCTCCCCCCGGCCCTGGCCGGCAGGGCACGGAGGCAGGGATGCTGCTTGGTGGTGGGTGGCTGCCTGTGACCTCGGCTTTCCCCCCACTGGTGCCCAAAAAGAGGTTGCACGGACACTAAGCTGCTACCGGAGAGGCCCTTTGGTTCAGCATTGCCATGCAAAGAAGTGTGATCTGGTCCCACTCTTAACATGGAAATCCTGAGGGACACATTCTTATGTTTCACGGAGACCTGCTGAAGTCCTCCGTCTCCGTGTTTGGTACCGCAGTTTACTGGACCCACCAGCACATGTATAAGAACCGCCTCGTTTCTACGGGACAAACCCCAGCTTTTTTCCCGCACACAAAATGAAGCTGCCCGGGTGTCTGGCGAAACCCCTGCTGAGCCGGGGAGGGGGCACAGCCCCAGTCGGGGGTGACGTGGCCGAGGGCTCCCGCTGGTTTTGGTGAAGCGGTGTCAGCCTGACGCCCACACGGCAGCCTCGGGATCCGCCTTGCGCTCATTCAGGAGCTGCAGCTTCGCCGGCACGCAGAGACTGAGCTCAGCAGCATCCCTGCCGTATCTCCCCTCCCTGGCTCGCTTCCAGCCGCTCCGCGTGCGCCTGGTTATTACTGTAGCATCCAGCATGTTTTACTTCATATTCATTTCTCTTGCACTTACCGGCCCACTCACGTATTAGATCTGAATCTTTTTTTTTCCGCCTTTTTTTTTCTTTTTTTTTTTTCTTTTTGCTCGACAAAGCGGTGAGGCACGACACGCCGCGTGTTGTGACATATCCTGACAGGTCTCGGCGGCAGGCGTGGTACGGCATGGAGATGGAGCAGCCGTCTGTGCTGCGCCCTCCTGCCTCTCTGGCCGGACCCGCTGGCTCTCGCTTTCGGGGAAGCCGAGGAGAGCGTTGGGTACTATGGATGGTGATGACACCAAAGGTGTCCTGGCTTTTAACCTACCTCTTGCCAAAGCAGGGAGAAGGGCAGGGAAAACTGCAGCCATCCAGTATGCCCAAAGCCTTGTTGCACTCTTCTTGGATAATATTTTCATTCTCACAGGCGAGGTGGACGCGTTCACTGAAGGTGACTCCGTAGGGCCCGTCAGGGCCTCACTGGGTTCCTTGCTGTATTGCTAGCACTGAGAGGTGAAACGCCAGAAATACTGTGAATACAGAGTTTTCAGATTACTCTGATGTGTTAACCATGTGGCCACTTTTTTTAAAGGGCTGTCACTGTGCCTCTCAGAGGCGTAAGAAAGCTTTTGAAACTTTGTAGGGAAGCTTGTCTGGCCGGGAAGCTGGGGGAGGCAGTGCCAGTGTGTGGCTGCTGTGGGGCCGGAGCGCAGCTCTGCGGCTGCATTTGTCTCTTTTTTTTTTTTCCATCTTCTGAAATCTCGTTTTTTGCTTTGCTGATTTTCCTCTTCCAAACTGACCTACTCAAAAGGCTAAAAAGTACTTCTGCTGGCTGGTGGAGTCTGGGTTTTACTTAAATCTGTAGGGGAAAAAAATTGGAATAATATTCAAAGTGGCCATTTTAAAGTATGAATCCACTGCAGTAGACCCCTGGTGTAGCTATAGATGCTTTCATTATGAGGTAGAGGAGAATTCATGTAAGTACTTGAAACCAAGTTTAAATCTCATCCTCATGAAAATGTCTTTCTCTTGGTGTCTGAAACACCAATCCCCTGGGTGCCCACGGAATGGGGTCCCACCCCACTGCCCAAAGGCACTTGGTTTCTTCCCTTAAACAGAGCTGAGCTGGCCTGGGGAGCTGCAGACACCATGGAAAGCACCTTGCTGGCTCCCCATTCCCTGCAGCTGTTTCATTTCATCCTTTGCTGTGCCCAGCAGTGGCTGGACAGTGCTGGGCCTCAGGCCAGACACTTGTTGGGGTGGATTTGTTTTTTTCCTATTTCCAAGCATTTGGGGGAATTCAAAGAGGATTGATCTGAACTCCACAGCCAAGACAGAGCTGGTGAAGCAGGTGGCAAGCTGGCATTGGATGCAGGGAGGAAAAAACCTGCAAACCAAACTGAAAGGCTTTTAATTAAAACAAAAGATTAGATCAACGAGGTATTACAACAGGTGGTTAAATCCTGCGGCTAAACAGTCCATGCTTTGTTCTCCAAGTCTGATGCATGAAGAGAAACTTTCTACAGGGCAAATAAGGGATCCTGAATAAGTGGCATTAAAAGTTTATTACTGGTAACACAGCAAAACTGGCACCCACCAGTTTTCACAGCGAGAGAGAGGAGACATGTAAATGCACAGCTCACATTGATGGGGCCTCTCAAATGGTGTCAAAAGTTTGCATTCCCATGGGACGGAAAGAGACTGATTTGTTTTGCTCCTCACTGTGTCTGTGCTGGAGCTGTTGGCATCCCTGTATGCCCAGGAGGCGTGTGCTACTGGCAGGGGACACGGGGACGTGGGTCTGATGGTTTCCTTCTGTCTTGTCCCTGGCTGGCAGTGAGGCTGGCACAGCCACCACTCCCCCTGCTATACGCCCTCTGTTAAATTAATGTGAACTGGTTTGCTCCTTGCAGGCTGTGGTGTTTGCAAAGCATTTTGATACGTGTGTTGTTGGCAGGGCTTCTGGGCAGTTCTGCAGCCACACTGGGGAAGAGGTTGGATGTGTCACCTGCTGCTGCTGCTGCCCCTGACCTCTGGAGGTGCTGCTGAACTGCCTGCCAGAGGTACTTTGTTTTATGTGGATGAACTACATCTTGATTTTCAGAGGCATTAAGCCATATTTCAGTCTTCTATTCCGGCACACTTAAACCTCGGGATGTGGACCTGATACAATGAGTCCAGAGGAGGGCCGTGAAGGTGATTAGAAGTTTGGACCACCTCTCTCGCTGAGAAAGCTGGGCTTGTTCAGCCTGCAGGAAAGGAGACTTCAGGGAGACCTTAAAGCAGCCTTTCAATACCTAAAGAGGCCTACAAGAGAGCCAGAGAGGGACTTTTGACATGCAGTGACAGGACAAGGGGGAATGGCTTCAAACTGACAAGAGGGCAGGTTTAGATTAGATATTGGAAAAAAATTCTTCACTGTGAGGGTGGTGAGACCCTGGCAGAGGTTGCCCAGAAAAGCTGTGGATGCCCCATCCCTGGCAGTGTCCAAGGCTGGCTTGGATGGAGCTCTGAACAACCTGGTCTAGTAGGTGTCCCTGCCCACGGCAGGGTGGTTGGAGCCTTCTAACCTAAACCAATCTATGATTCTATGATATACTTAGAGGGAAAGATGATGATGATGATGATGATAATGATAATGATATAAGCTGTGTGCACCCAATAGTAGATGTGTCCAGTCTTCCAACATCCATGTAGGCATTGCCTACAGCTTGTTGCTTTTCAAAGCTCAAGATGAGAAGTCTCCTGAATCATGCTGGACAATGTGCTCTGCATAACAGAAGACACCTGGGCCATAACCATGTGCTTCCCCTTGACCATGGCAGTAGGTTGGTACCCTCCTGAAGGACATGTCTGGATCACATCCTCCTCACTCTGGAGCTGCAGGTCACCCCCATGGCTCAGAGCACAAGTGCCTGCCATGGTGAATATAGACAGAGTGAGGGCAGGTGATTCATGGGGTGTTGACAGCCTCAGGGGATGAGGTCAGTGCAACGGGGACATGCCCTCACTGCGGCTGAGCAGCACAGACCAGCCTGAAGGCATTCCTGACGCTGCTTGCAAGTCCTCCTCCAATGGTGCCTGAGCTTCAGGACTTAGGAAAACAGGTCAGTGTTCTGCCTGCTCTCACAAACACAAATGATACCAGGAAAATGATCATTATTCATTATTCAGAATTGTTAAAATTTTCCTTTTAGTTAAGGCTGGAGGGGGGAAAAAAAAAGAAAAAGGCCCACCACTGAACCGTCTGTTTGCTTTGCTCTGCCATGTGCATTCAACAGAATCTGGGGGAATGTCTGTCTTTCCAAAAGGCAACCTTTCATCAGAGAAAAGTCCAACCCAAAACCCTCATTAAAATGTTCCAGAAGGAGGAATTGGATTAGCTATGGCTGTGCACTGAGAACTAAAAACCCTAAGCTATCATCTGATGCTTTTAAAGCATTAGCTGAGACACCATTTTAGGAGTCAGGTAAGTATGACAGATCCCATAGCAGGGATGCAGCTCTCCCATGGAGTGGGTACCAGCAGGCACAGACCCAGCTTGAAGTGTAGCTGCCAGTGCAGGAACACTGAGAAGTGGTGCCATTCCGAGGCTCAGCACCGCCTGCTATTTTTCACAGGATGAGGAAAGCGCTCTTGCCTGACCTGGGGGCTCCTTCCCTCTGGGAGAGGACAGATGGTCTCCTGGTGAAGGTGTGGGACTGGAAACTGGGAGCTCTGGATGCCTTTCCCGGCTACATCAGAAACTTGTTATGTGGCACCACCTACTTCTGCGCCCACGTTTCCTCCTACTCCTTCCCTCTCGCTCGTCGCTTTTTCCAGACCTTTCACCTTGCTGCTCGAATGTGGTTTTTTTTTGCTTTCGCAGAGTGCTTTTCACAGACTCAAAAGCCTCCTGGCATGCTGTCACCAGTACCTGGACCAGACGCCCACTCCTGCCCAGTCTTCTCCTGCCTCCTCGCCCTTCCCATCCATCTCTCCCTTCCCCTTGCAGAGCTGCTGCTGTTCAATGTCTTCTCCAGACACTGCTTGTGGCCAGAACTTCTTGCTCTACTTTGGGTGCATCACTACCAGTTTTCAGCAGACAGTGTGCTCAGGGGCACGGTGATGCAGGTGCCAAGGGCAGAGCTGGCAGCAGCCAGGCTGTAACCCCACCTTGGGCAAGCCTGCTGGGAAATCGATGGATGTGACTCACAGCCAAGCAGCCTGACTCAGCTCATGGGTTTTCTGCTCTGGACTAAACAAAACCCTCAGAGCTGGGTCCTGCTTGTCTTCTTGGCTGCGTTTGTCCCAGGGCTCTGGGGTTTGTTGTAATTTGCTGCTTCACAGTGATGTTCCCCATTTTTGGCTGGAAGTGTGTGCTTCATGGAGCAGTCACTGACTAGCTAATAAGCCTGGGGCACAGGTTTTTTATTCCTCAAAGATAATCTCTATGACATGACACTGTGCCTCCCCTTCTCCAAGAGCTCCTTGCAAGGGCTTCACTTTCCATGTTCCACCCAGGCTGTGGTTGTCAATGTCGATTGATTTTAAGTGACTAATCACAACATGTAGGTTATTTATTGCTACCTCAAAAGGATGAAATGCCCACTCCAAAGTCAAAATATCTACAGGATTTCTAAAGTTAGGTCCAGTCTGGGCTGCCTGGCACATGCTGCTGATTCTGGACACCACGCAAATGGATCAAGGTGATGAGCCAAGGTTAGCAGTGCCCAAATGTCAGTGCTGTCAAACCCTTCAGCAGCATCCTGCATGGTTTCTGTCACAGCTCACTACCCAGAGCGACCAGCAGGGACAGCTTAGGGCTCAGTTGGAGGTAAGCCATCTTTTCACTGCTGTTTCCATTTGGAACAAGTTTGGGGATGAGACTCGGGCTCGCTCCTTCTCCAACCCATGTTGAAACTGCTTGTGTCCCTCAAAGAGTTCTGTCCTGGCAGCCCCATCCCTCGAGGTCCCACTTGGTCAGTTTCCACTTGGAGACACACACAGCAGTGACTCCATCTCTTCAAATCCTGGTGGAAGCCTCCCCTCAATGGAGTGAGCACAACTCTGCTGGGGCAGAGCAACTACCCAGTTAGTTTGGTATTTTAGTGGAGGAGTGTGGGAATGCAATAGATACTGTAGTCCTTGTCTTCAGCCAGGCTTTTGGTGGGGTCCTACTTGGGAGACTCACAAGGAGCTGGCAGGATCTGGATGCAAATGCCATGGGGGTCTGAGAATGCCAGAGGTCCACTCCAGGTAGGACTGTGCTTTGGAGTGGAGACCAGAGGCATTTTCTAGGTCCGCTGACCCTTCCTCCAAAAACACAAGGGTGAGGAAAACTGGCTCCTCTAGTCTGCAGGGAAAAGCTGGTGATAAGGGAAAGAAGTGATGCCAGCGTGATAAGAGGATGCCAGGATACAACTCTTGAGCCTACAGCTCACAGCTTTAGTTTTTCTGAAGCAAGGCAAAGGTGGGATGAGCCTGGTGGTGCCGAATGTGGAGTCTGATGCTGGTGGCATCCCCACATGTGGCAGAAAAGCAGGAAGAGTTTGGGGATGTGTGACAGAGCAAAAGGTGAACCACAGGACTGGTTGAGAATACCTCTGCTTTTCATAACCCAGTAACCCATCTTAGATGTAAATTAGGTGTCTGATGTGTTCCCAGCACCATCAGCAGGATTTTTATCTGCCTGCAAGAAAGGGAGATGGGTAGGAATCTTGTCTTACTGAATAATCCAGAAAGAGGAGAGAATGTAAGAACTAATTAAATGAAATCTTATTTAATACTTGGCTCAGGGTTAGGATGGTAATAAAAGAAGAAAAACTGTTTCCTTGTTGTAATATGGCAGAGAGTTAATTAAAAAAGAAAAAGGGCCCAAAATGGTTGTGAAGCCAAACTGCATTAATATCCAGCTGTTGTGCTTTGCATCTGCTGGAGTGCTGAAACAGTCCGTTAAAATGTGCAGCTTTGAGTTTGCATAAAAAAAGCAACGATCAAGGCTGAAGGACAGCAAACCAAAGGGAAAGTAGGATGCAGTAGAGGAGCAGGGGAGAGTTTCTTGAGGACCTCCGGAGGAGAACACAAACTTCTGGTCTGCCTGACCTCTCCTGCTGCCTCTGCAGCCTTCAGCAAGGAAGCACCTCTGCACAGCGGAGCTGATGCGGCTTTTCCTTCCCCAATTCAGCAAAAGAGATGGTCAGTACAGCTGATGAGAAAACTTCGTATCTAAACTTGTAACCTTATAATCTAGAAATTGTAGATTCAGGAATGTCTTTTCACCTTTTAAAAATTTTTACTTTAGAAAATTCATCTACAAATATTTTCATCAGAATATTTTGATGATTTATTTTGCCATTTTAATTTATAAATGTATCATAAATTTGAAGGAAAAGCTTAGATTATTTATTTTGGACCTTCTTGAGGAGATTGAAATGTACCTTTGAAATGTTCTGGATTCACTAAATCTTTTTTTTTTTTTTTTCCCCATGGAGTTCTGCTGGTTCAGAAAGACTTCACTCCATTTGTGTGATAATACATTGCTAAACAAATTAGATTTTAGCAGATGTTATTTGAAGATGATGTTTTGGAAAACCAATACATGATAGATACATAAAGCTCATTGGATTCCAGGATTATTATGAAATATCACAAAGAAAAATAATCTGTATCTGCTGAATTAGAACAAACCCAAATATTTTAAGTTTACCATAAATTCGAATTTTGGTGGGGTTTTTGGGAGGTTTGGGGGGCTTTTTTTAGAATTTTACAATTTGTTTGAGGAAAATTTGGTTAGTGTGTGCGGATGTTTCGCCATTCCATCTTTTCATGTCATCCCTGTGAAGGCAGCATATTGTGTGCCTTACAATTACAGACACATCATAGTATGATGTAAGAGCTTCAGCTACTTTTATTTTCTATTTTTTAATTAAGAGTGTTTTGGCTTGATACTGATTAATCTCCCTTGCCTTTGTTTCTAGATCAAAGTGGCTCATGTTCATGTTATAACGAAACGGTTTGATGGCTTCACTGGTGCACAAACAGCAGGCACTTTGATCTAGAACAAAGAAAAGGTGTCTCAAACAGTACCAGATAACAGCTGCTCTTTGTGATTGTAATGGCAAATAAAAGGAGAATATTTCAACTATTATTCTTGTCATAATATGACATGATTCAGTAACTACTTCTGACATGTAATTTAATAGGTAAAAATAATATTATTAGAAGGAAACTCCATAAAATAAGAATTTTTTTTAATGGAGAATCTTTTATAAAGTGGCAGTTTTCATTAATATGCATGTTTCATCAACAGCTGAATTCTGTTGCAAGTTCCTTTGTGATGGAAAAGAGTTAGTTTGACCAAAAATTAAGAAACAGCTGTCATTACCTTGGGATCCTCAGTGCACAGTCTCCTGAGATGCAGAGATCCCCTTGCAGATGTGCCCTGTGCCAGGGGACAGGACAAGAGCTTTGCTCTGCTGGGACCAGAAAGGGGATGCTGACCACCATTGAAAAGTAGGGAAGCCACAGGATTTGTTCCCAAGAGAGACTGACTTGCTCAGGTTTTTTCCAAAGTTGCGCGCAAACAGCCCTTGTGGTTTCAGTATGTGACTTTGTGACTTCACTTTATGGCTCTGACCAACCTCCATGCAGCGGAGAGCCGGTGTGGGAGCAGAGGATTCCTTAGCCCATCACAGCTGGGGTGTCTCTGTCCTCACTCCAAACTCAAGGACTCCACTTTGCCAACAGCCATTGAATGTCCTCCCTTGCCCCTTGACAGGTGCCAGGGTGGCAGTGATCCAACATGGCTCTTCCCCATGCCCTGCAGCAACCCAGTCCTGCAGCCTACCCACCAGCACACCTGGAGGCACAGCAAGGACCAAAGAAGCTTTCTGGGATTTGGGGAAAAAGCCCAAAGTCACAGTCTGCTCCCAGTCAGCAGGCAAGGTTTGCTGAAACTCCAGGAGCTGTCAGCAGGGTTTTCGGCCAGCCTTAGCTGCAGGTGCTCCAGTGAGGAGCAGCAAACAAAAACTTAATTATTTTGTGTATGTAAATTGTCTTCTGAAACAGGCATTTGGCAACCCTAATGGTTTTCTGCATGCCGGGGTGTAGCCAGGCACTAAAATAAGTCAGGCTGTAGGAGGGGTGGGAGGTGGGAGGTAGAGAAAACTCTTTTTATATTACTCCCCTTGCTATATTAAGAGGCACTGTTCCCTTTCCTGGCTTGAGAAAAAGCGCTCCCTCGCCTTGCAGACGGTCTCCCATTCTGGTTTAACTGCTCAGAAACCAGGATTTACAGATCCTTGTCCTTGTCATTGCTATTTGCATCCCTATGACCTGCAGGGATGTGAGGAGGTCCTAGCCAAGCCTGGCTGCAGGATAAGGCTGTGGCAGTGCTGTTAGCTGACACGAGGGCTTGGGTTCTGGCCTATGTCCTGACTTGGTGACTTGTGTGCTGGCAGACGGAGAGAATATGGGGAGCTGGGAGTAAGAGGGAGGTCCTGCTCCCCCTGGAGAAGGGTAGGATGGCCAAGGAGGTTGTTTCTTGATTTTCTCACTTTTTTCCTCCCATTCTCTTCCCCGCCTCCGCTACAAAGCTTGCAGCTGGGTGTTGGTGGGGGTGAGGCTGACAGGGGGTGGATAACCTTGGATGTATGTGTTTTAAATCATGGCGCTGAGCCCAGAGCTTTTGGAAGGGTGCCGCCTCAGTATTGTGGAAATCCAGGGAAATAAATAGCAAATAATTGACTCTGAGGTGAAGTCTCTGCTCATGGCTGGGTACTATTGGTGAACTTCATCCTGTAACAATGACAATTAGCAACCTCTTCAGGCCCTCTTTAATGCCCGTCCTTGAAAATGAATCAGTAAGATGTTTAATCCGTGACTTCCCCACATCTCTAGAGGTGTGTCTGCTCGGCTGACATGACTTCTTGCCTTCTTGGCAGGCCGGCGCTGCTGGAAGCCGACAGAAGTGAGGAGGAACTGAGAGCAGGCTGTTTTCTTCCTGTAGTGAGTGGGAGTAGGGAGTGGGCGATGCTGCTCCCCCGCTTGTCACGGCTGTTGTTTTCCTCTCAAGCGAGGGGAAGAGATGCAGATATGGAGAAAGCTGGATTCACCAAACTGTTGTTTCTCCCCCGCCCCCTCAAAGCCCAAACCCATCCCAACCCATCACGCTGCTCAGAGTAGTAATTAATGAGTGCTACAGTGTTCCCAAAGAGAAAAACTCAGGTGAAAGCGGAGCAGGAACAGCGACAGCCCCAGGTGTCCATGCAGAGCCTGGCAAGTTTGACATGGCTGGCTGGGAGCCGGGGACCGCCGGGCTCCTCCCTGCGGAGCAGATGGGAGTAGAGGTTGTGCCTGGGATCAGGGAACGATGGATAACACCCTGCCCCAAATAATTCGACTGAATGTAAAGATTTATTGTTGTTTTTCCACAAAGGCTAAATATGGAATTACAGTGGAGGTGACAGTACCTTTTAGTTCACCAGGGCTAAGCATAAAAAGCAAGTCAGGGGAGTGATCCCACAGGGACATGTGCATTCACCCTGCTCAGGAGCATTGATGTTTGCGGGGTACAGCCTGAACAGAGCAGCTGAAATTACACTCTTTGTCTAGATATTGATGTTAACATCTACCCACAATGAAAAGTGTCATCATTCCTAAACAAACCTTCTTCAGTAGAGAAAATGCAGAGGGTCCCTGCAGTAAAGACCAGCTGCTCTGGCAGAGCCAGGCTCTGCATTTCCCAAATGCCCCCTTTCCTTGAGTAGTGCAAGGGAGTAAAACATGAGGGTCAGTGGGCTCCGAGGTTCATCCTCATACCAGGATGCAGTGGGAATCCTCACCTTTGCATTTTTTGGCATGCTGTTCTGATAACTGGGCTGTGAGGAGGAGGGAGCAGGATGCTCTGACTCTTCCCCACAGAAGTGACAGCTCTTTGCTGGGGCTGTCTACTACAATACATCACACCTGGGGCTGGTGCACACCCAGTCCCTGGTAAACTTCCAGGAGTGAAGGAAACACATTAAGGAGCTTCAATCAAGACTCAGTAATGACAAATTAACTTTGTAAAGCAAGGCATTTCAAATGAGCTGATTCCTCAGTGGTGTTCAGAGAATTTCCTCCTGTACTCTCTTTGTGTAAATGCTGGTTTATTCAGGAAACCCAATGCATATTTCTTAGCATAATATAGCATTGTGTTGACTTTGAGTCCTAATTCCATAAATGATCCATCCCCATTGCTGGAACAAAGGCCCACCAATTTTTCACCACAGGGACCATGTTTACCTTGTGTTTTGTGTAAGAACAAGGGATCCTGAAGAGCCTCCAATATTGGGAGACAACTAATCTGGTTTTTTAACAACAGGAATATTTCTACAGGTAGCAAGTAAGCCACTTGTTAACGATTATATCTATGTAAGTGTCTTCCTGTATTGTATTCCATTTTTCTTCCTTCTTTCCCCACTCCTCTTTTTTAAGCTCTTCAGAAACAGCTCCCGATGCTACATGGAGCCCCAGTCTGACAGTATGACTATTGAGTACATCCAAGATTTCTTCCTGCAATATCAGGTGTGCTTTGCAGATTAGACAGCAGAGTCCTCACCAGATGCCTTTGCTGTAAAGCCTCATGAAATCTGCTGTGATAGGGGCAGGCGATCCCCACACAGAGCCTGCTGACAGGGCTGCCTGCCTTGTGATGCTCAGCTTTATTTTTGGAGCACTTGGAGTCTTGAATGTGTTAGGTTCTGAGATGCCATTTTGCTTTCTTCCAAAATAAATTCACAGTTTTTGTGGTTGAGGGCAAAAATGCTAAGTTTATATTTTTATTTTCATTGTTAAACAGAAAACAGAATAACTATCCTTTAAGGCTATTCTTTATACGTATTTCAAAGAACACAAGACATGAGGTCTTTTTTGCTCTGCAGATCACCTTGGATTCCCATTTGTGATTCCCACAGCCACCTGTTGGTCCTGGATGAAAGGAACCAAAATTCAGTGACTTTTTTTAAAACAAAAATCTCTGGAAGTTGTTAGCAGAAGGTAAAGGTAGGTGACACTGGCTTTTGCTTTGCAGCTTGTGTGGGCTTTGCCTGTGTGAGGCTGATCTTCAAGTCAGCAGGGCATCAGCCAACTCCAGCTCTGCTTGTGGCAGAGGATTCTCAAAAGGGAGTTGTTCTGCTCTCTGAGCTGAAAAGCCACCTAATTTATTGTGGGTACAGCTGGGTTGTGAACCATGTCTGCAGGAGGTGTTACAAGTTTCCTTGCTGTTGCAACTAGATGGGAATTAAGAAGGTACATGGTACTTAGGGACATGGTTTCATGGTGGACTTGGCAGTGATAGGTTTATGGCTGGACTCTGTGGCTGCAAGGGTCTTTTCCAACCTAAACAGTTCTGTGATTCTAAGGTAGGAGGGAGCATTCAGGTATGAAAGAGGTTGTTTAATACCGAAAACTGTGTACGCTGCCCGTGGGGTTTAACCTAAAGGACTGACTCAGTGTGGCTGTGCACAGATCGATGGAGGTGTTTAACTTGGGAGTGTTTGACCAGGCTTGCTCTAATCAGGTTTATTAGTGTTGGTGCAAAAACCTTTCTTTTGGCTTTGTTTGTTTAGAAACAGGATTATTGATGCCAATTAAACAGACCAGGACCACATTCAAAGTGAAAATAGCCATTTTCTCAAGGTAAATGTTTGAGAAAGTGTTGGGCTAACACAGCAGGGCCTGGGGAGATGCAGGGAGCTGGTGGTGGAGGGACAGCCATAAGCCCCATCCCTGCCTCGGGTGTCTGTGGACTGCAGGGTGATGCTGTGGCTCTTATGGCCTGGGGCTTCACAAGTGTATTTCTGCTCCTCTGAACTGATTTAATTCCTGCTGCGAGTGGAGGCAGCAGTGCTGTTAAAGGCTGCATTGGCTGGGTTTCTGCATGCTGTACCAGCGTCATTCCTTGCCACACAGCTTTCTCCCTGTGCCATAGTGAGTGGGAACAAATGTTCCCCCATTCAGACACGGCCAAGGTGCTTTCAGCAGCTCTGAATGGAGAGGGAGGGCTCGCAGTCAGAGTGGTCGAGTGCCAAGAAGCAGCACTGAGGCAAGGTTGAAAATGGGTGCTTAAAGACCATTGTGGTGTGTGAACCTTCACCAAAGGGAAACAAGTATCTTATCCTATCCCAAGGGAGGTTCAGCACCAAGCCACAACAACAGGCATTTTGATCACAAAATTCACCAAAAAAGGATATTTAAACCAAAAAGTTATTGACAAACAGGGAGCGTTGTGCAAGACCCTGGGAAGGCTCTGAGTTTGAACATTCAACCTGGCTTGCTCCAAACCTCTGCTCCAACAGGCAGACACCCACCTCTGTGCCTGCCCATGCACGTGGCTGTCACGTTCCTTCCACCTTCTGCAACCCTGGTAGCCTGGGATGCAGGAGATGATTAATGCCAGCAGAGCAGGCATGTGAGTAGTATTTGTCTTGATCTTATAAATAAATAAGATGCATATGAAAATAACTGAATAAACAACCACGTTTTAACTGCAGCTCTTCTGGGATGTATTGTTTAGAGCTGATGTGTTGGGAGTAATGGGGGAAATCAGGCAGTTTCCATGTGTTTTTATGATTCATTTTGATTCTACTAATATATTACATACCCTTTACAAACCTGCAAGACAAAAATTCTCCCTCTTGAACCTTGATTGCCTTACTGCTTCCCACTCAGAAGCACTGCAAGGGATTGGCAAGGGCTGTGTGCCACTTTCTGAGTGTGATGTTCAGCAGTCCTGATGGCCATCAATGCCCTAAAAATATTTGAAACTGTTGAGACTTCAGTTGCCATATAATATCTATTTTCTTGGAACCCCTGGTATCACTACTGGAAGCTCTGACCATTCAAAATACTTGATTCAACCTTCAGTGAAACTGATGAAAATTTGGGTTAGGCCAAAGGCAGTATTTTTCAGGCTGGAGAAATGTGCTGTTTTCCCAGACTTGCATGCATCACTCCCATCGAGCATAAAAAAAGCACAGGGAAAGTGCAATGCAATTCAAATCAAATCACACAATGTTTTTTCTACCCCTTTCTCTTCTTCCTCCCCCGGTTCTCCTGAAAACAAACAAAAACAAAATGAAAGAAAATGAACAAAAACAAGCAGGAGAAAAAAGAGAGAAGGGGTTGTTCAGTTCTGAAGTGCTACATAATTGTAGGCTTCCTGGAGAGAACACCCAGGGAGTGTTACCTCTTGCTGCTGAGCCTTTCTATGCTTCCTGGGACACTTGGCCTATTTCTGGCATCTTTCTGAGGTGTCCAGGAATTGGACATAGCTGTATTTTGCAGTAAGGGCTGGTCACCCTCTGGATGTAGATGTTATTCCTGGGACAAATTATCACACTGAAATTCATGCTTCACTAATTCAAAGTGTTTAAAATAATAAGCATCACCCTCCAGGCCAGAAGAGCATTCCCTGTGCTGTGCAGTGCTCAAAATGATGAATCATGGGGAGATACAGCACTGCCAGGGAGAGCTGAAACCAGCTGTGCTTGGTTTAAATAAACCTCTGGCTCCCAGACCTCCTTTACAGCTGGGCTGTACTTTGCAGGGGGAGATGGATGGCCACAGGTTCTCCCCTCTCTGCTGGTGCCAGGCATGATGGCAATGCTGAGACCCATTCAGAGGATGGATGGGGAAAATAAAAGGGTGAGCCCAAACACAGCCACCAGGAAGCTTTGACTGTAGCAGAAGGATTCAGCATTCAGTTACTCATCTGCTGAGCAGAAGGGATTTAATTGGTTTTATACCCAGGGAGCAAAAGGAAGCAATTTGGCCCTGGGTTTCCCATCTCTAATTGCATGCCTGCAGCTCTCTTCTTGCAGAGAGGTGGCAGAAGCTTTGCCACTGACCTCAGGAAGCTCAGGTGTAGGCTTCAAGTTTCACATCTTTATTTTTTTTCTTAATATTTAATGTTTTAGGCGTATCTTGGAATGATCCTTGTGACAACTTCATGCAACCCATCTGGCTCCTCTGTTTTTTTTTAATTGTTTTTCAAATGCATCTATGCAAATCTAAATAAGCTATCAGCAGTGATACACTCCGTAAAGCGTGAACTCTGCGTGCTCAGAGCTTGTTACCACCAAGTGCAAATCCACTAAGAAGGTGTTTCTAACGGGGCCTCCTGTCCTTGATAACTCAGGTGGTGTTTGTGCAGATAAATCAGGGCACCAAAGCATTTATTTGCTTTTAGTGACAGGCACCATCTGCTACTTGCCTGAGAAGCGTTCAGGAAGGGATGCTGCCTGCCTGCCATGCGCAGAGAGGCTGTGGAATGGGAATAATGCTGGCGGCTGCAGCTGCAGCGCTTGGAGGAAGGTACATCTGCAAGGTCAAGTGCTGGCACAGCCAGTGGTGCTGGCCATGGGAGAGGAGGGGCTGGTGGGTAGCTCAGGCGCAGGCTGGCTAACAGTGACCTGCTAACGGCCCCAGGGGGAAATTGAGCATCTCTGACTATGCACACTCACCCATGACAGAATCCTCCACTCACCACATCATGCCTTGAAGAGATGGTAGGCTTAGAAATGTTCCCCCATGGCTTCTGTGGATCCACCCACAAGTGCTGGATAGATTACCCGGAGAAAATACCCACTCGGGAGGAATTTGGGTGTCCCTGGGGCACAGCTCTCAGGGTTTGGGATAATGAGGGACCACGAATCTGCCAGATAGTAGGCGTGAAGTCTTTGATGAGCTCAGCACCTCGGTGGTAGCCTGGGTGTCATTACTGCCTTCCTCTGTGACAGCAGCCAAATTGCACTGCCCGAGGTGCCCAGGACTGATCATCCCTGATGCCTTAATTAAGCTGTGCTGCTGGTGGCAGGCTGGCTCCCACTCCTGCTTAAATGCACCTTAAGGTTTGGCACCACCAAGTTGCCATCTGCAAAGCGAGGAGAAGATATCGAACTGGTAGGGGTGGGAAAAGGCTGTGAAGGGATTTGATGGTAAAGGGTTCTGAGAAACACTGTGGCCTTATATCCTAGAGTAATGCCATTCTTACTATATATATATATTTAAAGCACAATAGGACTTTTTAATAGGAAATAATTGCTTTTCTTTTTGGATAAATACGCAATTCCCTGCTGGAAAAAGTTCACAGGAATTTTCTTCTCTCTCATGCCTGTGCATTACAGCAGGGTCAGTTCTCTGTGCAAGTCAAATTCATGCAAAACACCATACATGTAGGCTCTAGTCTACTGGGTTTAGATCAGAGACGGATCAGATGACTCACAGGAATCTATGGAAATAGATCAAAGTAGCAGCACACATTTGAAGGGAGTGCTTGCGTTCGGTGGGGAGCGGGGTTTTGTGAGCACGGCTCGGAGCATGAGTCAGAGCGTGGGCCGCCGTGGGTGGCTGCGTGGGCGGCTGCAGCTGTGGGTGTCGGACCGAGACAGACGCAGATAGATGGCTGCAATTAAGTAGTTAGTGAAATGACTGTAATAGTAAAATGAATTTAAAGGTGCAGCTTGCAAACGCGGCACTCCCAGATAGCTCCTTGCTGGCAGCTTGGGGGCTGGCGGGCATTTCCCGTTGGATGCTGTGCTCCAGGACCCAGTTATCCCTGCTGATGTGGGAGGTAACTCAGGCAGTTGCTCGTTAGAAATGGGCTGGTTTCCAGCTGCTGTGCACACCTTGACAGAGGCATGGGATGGGTAGTGAATCCCTGCCTGGGGCTGCAGGCCCTGAGTCCAGCAGAGTCCTACTGAGAAAGGAGAGCTGAGAGGAGGAAGGAATGCCAAGCAGAGATGGTAAGGGAACAAGGAGAGGAGAACAGATCTACATTTACCGGGAATAGTTGCAAAACACCCACACACTTCTGTGGGACTAGGATCATGCCCAGAGCTCACAGAAAAGCTAGTGCTGGTGGGGATATTTTTGTGGTGCCCATCACTGTCACTTCTAAAGACTGGTGCTGGATCCTACTTGGGATGTGACCCCACTACTCCAGCTCACAAAACCTGCTCTTGGGCTGTCCTGCTGCCTTTGCAGCCAATGCAAATCCCTTGCAACCAACTCCTCCAAGGCACCTGGGTTTGGTTCCTTTGCTGTTGACCTTGATCTCCCTGCAATGGCAACAGCACCCATATCACACTGTCTGGCCAACTCCATCCCATGGGACCCATCTCTCAGCAGCCCCAGATGGCAGATTCTTGAGAGGAGGGGGAAAGTAGAGCAAGACTCTCTTCCTCACTCCTATTTTTAGCTATTGCTATTTCATGCCCTGCCGCTCAGATTTGATAAGTGTGCATGACATGAGAGAAATTTGATTAAAATACATAAATCAATAAAGCCCTCATTCAATAAGTGATGAAGGAAACTCAAATCTTGTGGCCACAAACCTGCATAACCAGCTATACCTCTGAGTATGTGTGACCTGGGCGAGGGGTCAGTGGAATGATACCTGCTTTGGGCTGATGCCCAGGCTTGTGATGTTCAAGCTCAGCTTTCATGGAACAGTGCTGCTGACTTAATTCGTAATATTAATTTACTTGAGTCTCTTAGTAATTTTTATGTTTTGGGGAACAAAAATTTAAAAAGTCATTCTCTGAGGCCAGCTTTGCCATTCTGTAACAACAAGGAGATAGAGAAATAATTCCCTATGTGTTTTCCTGTCACATTTAATGATGAACTGCAACTGGATTTGCTTCCAGCAGGGGCAAATGGCTCTGGCACCTCATGTGCCATGAGGATGTTGTGTGCTAAAGCACAGTTCCCAGAAGAGATGTCCTCCCAGGTCCTACAAGTGGGGTCCTGCATGATTCCAGGTCTGCCAGTCTTGGATTGCTCCAGAAAACCTTTTAACTTCTGATGGAAACTGTAAGTTTGTTAGTGGTATTTTAATAAAGTGGCCCTGTGAGGAGACTTGTACAGTAGGAATTTCCTTCTCCATGTAGATGGCTGTGAAATGAAAGCTTTATAATGTAATGGTACTCTTTTTTTTTTTTGAGATATTTTGTTTTACACAAAACAGGGACCAAAGGATTACTTTTCACTTTGATTGATAGTCAAAACACATTTTAGCAGGGAGAAAGGGTGTTATTTTGAATAATTAAGAAAAACCCCCAAAACTTCTTGAAGCAGTGTAAAATTAATGTGTTTTTTAAAGTGTCAGTGTAAGTGTTTCTAAATGTGTCCACTGTAGCATACACAGCCCATGGCATTGCAGCACTTCCCAACATGTATGAGCAGCCCTGAACTCTGTCCCTGTACAGAGCTAAGCACCGTCACCACTGACACGGCCACTGCCAGTTCCAGCACCCAAATCTCACCTGGTTTATAAATCTAGTCCTTGGTTTTCTACACCAAGTCCTGAGTGCACAATTTGGTTTTTGTAGCTAACCAAGGTCATACTGAAACAACAGCTGGTTATCCCTGCCAGCAGGAATGACAGGCACCTGCTAACAAGTTGGGAGACTTTCAGGCTGGGTGGTGGATATCCTGTGCAGAGGTGAGATGAAACTCTGTCAGTTCTAGCCACCCTGGTGCTCACCTTACTTGCTGCAATTCCTGGGACACTGCCTGCAAGCAGTTTCATGGAATATAAATTACTGGAGATAGCTTAGGTTTACTTATTACATAGTTTTTCATTTCCAACACACTCTGATCTACGGAGGAATGGCCCAACATAATTTAAAATACTTGTATTTCAAACTATGGATTAGAAAGAGAGGGAAATATAATTCTGGCATTACTTTTTTTGAAGGCAAATTTCTATTCCTGCCTGTTCTCAGATTGGGGTGCAATTACAGTGTGTTGGAGCTCAGAGTTTCCTTTATCCTCTTTGATTGCCAGGCAGTCAGACCCTTGCCTTTCCCCACCTCCCAGTCCTGTAATTTCGCTGCTGCTCTGCCATGGCACTTAGCTCTGGTACAATTATGATGATCACTCAGTCTGGAAAAATGTTTCTTGGAGGTTGAGGGCTGGGCACTTAGAGATCCTCCTGCTTGAAGGCTCTCCTGGAGCCACGGCTGCTCCCCAAAGCTCTGCCCAGCAGACCAGGCTCTGGTAGCCCTGCACACAGACAGGATGGTTTTT
>JAOXXN010000102.1:7328627-7345689 GCA_026770055.1 Myrmophylax atrothorax
AGAGTCGTAGGCTTAAACCAGGATGAAGTCCCTGCAAAGGTACCTGATATGCAGGGTGCAGGAATGAGTCTGGAGCCATTAACCATCATTTTTCTGCTTTCTAGTTTTGTGTAAAATCAGGTCTTTGGTGATTTTGTTTTTGTTCTTTTTCCCTGTGGCAATCAGAACCTATATAATCTGCAGGGGCCCCAGGCAGGAGCCCTGTGCCTGCCCACATCCCTGCTCCCCCAGTCCCACTCACAGCCCTCACCCCAACCCACTCACGCTGACTCATCCTCCTGCCCCGCTGCACCTTCGTGTGCTGCTGTTGCTGCTTCTCCTCTCACTGCATCGCTCTTTCATTTTTTCCTTCTTTTTTTTTTTTAAAGCCTCTTGAAGCACTTAAAAATCAAAACCAATTTTTCTTGCCATTCCCCCTGGCCCCAGAGGATGACAGTGAACTGCAGCCTCTTGCCATGCTGGCTTGTCACCTTGTACTCCCTGTGGTTCAGTTAACATGTCAGCCAGCTTGTGGATCTGTCCAGGTGCTTCAGGGGATAGTGCCAAGATTACTGAGATCTTTAAAGATTTGTTCCCCCTGAGTACTGGGTGCCACAGCCCAGCAGGAGCAGCACCTCCCTTGCTTTCATTTTCCTGAAGAATGTGGTGGGACACCAGGTAGGAGTGTAGCAAGTTTTATTTTTATGCTGCTTCTGCTAAATGTCATAACTGCATAGTTGTTGAGATGTTCAACTTTCAATGTTTTGGGAATCGTTGATACCAAACTACCCTTCTCAACTCTTTTCCTGTATCGAAAGGTCTCCTGCTGGGGTTTCCCTGGTGCTACCCTGTCCGTAACTGGAACAGGACCTAGTGGCAGCACAGCTCTGATCACCCCTCACTACCTGTGGCCCCCAGGCAAAGGGACTTTGGGTTAGAGAAGAATATAACTCCAACTGGAAAGGTTATAATTGAAAGGATTGAAAGGGCTATTGAAATGAAGGGAAGAAACAGGATGGGGGATACGCCATGGATGCAAGAGGATAATTCATTCCTACCAGTCACTCTCCCTGTGCCAGCGCTGACACAGCCAAACAATTTGGTTGCAGCTGCCCTGGGCACATAGCAGACAATGAGTCTGTGAAGAGGGTAAAACTATGAGAATAACAAGGGTTTTTTCACCTAAATGTACAAAAAATGCGGTTTTTAATGATTGCTGTTCCCCACCTGTAAGGGGGAAAGGGGTAAGTCATTTCATGTGCAGCAGCCAGGGACAGGTTTCTGGCAGTTTGAACTTTGGTAAGGAAAGACTAATATGGAGAAAATCGTGATCTGGTCTTTCTGCAAGGGAAGGACAATTTGAGGAGCAAACCACAACTGTGCTCCTCCTGGTGCCTTTCCAGTGGCGATTCACAAGGATGACCAGAATGGAGTTCATTTGGTGCAGCAGCTTCCCAGTGTGGGCCAACCCTGGTGCCCTGCCTTCAGAGCAAGGGCACTTGAGCTTTCCTGGCCCCACTGAGCCCTTCTCTGCCCCCTGTCCCACCCCCATGCTCTCTGAGCAAGAAGAGAGGGGTCCTCTGGGCCCTGGGAAGGGGTAAGCACTGGGACCTTCACTGATGGTGCTGCACTGGATGGAAAAAGCACAGAGAAATACTCAGCCATTGCACAGATCTGTCAGAGTACCAAGCACAGCTTCAAGGCAAAACCTGCTTTGCTGTTTGGTGTAACATTAGCCTCTGTTCAGCGCCCATTAATGTGTGGTTGAAAAGATGACATTTCATTTTTGTCTGATTTTTTCCTTTGCCCTCCTTCTTTTTCTCCGTTCCAGTCACTTTTATCTCTGCTCTGTCACGAGACTTGGCTTTTGCTCCTCAGGGCTGTTCTCTCTGAGAATACATCCTTTATTGACACACTTTGTACCAGCTGTGGAGCAGCTCCATGTGCCTTGTGAGATCCGGTTTGGCCACAAACAGCATTTACAGAGTGAATTTGTTTATTTAAATAACTTCTGTATTTTCTCTCTACATGAGCATTGGTAGATGTTGAGATGTCAAAGCCAGTTATACTCTGGAAAGGAAGATGGGAACAGCTGAGTTTTTGCTTGCTACCTGTAGCCACTGTAGCAGAAGTGCATGAGGACACGTTCCCTGCCATGAGCCTCCTAGAGCTGCTGGTCCCAGGATGAATGAGGGCTGGAAAGGGAAAGCTGGAAACAGTTTGCAGGGAAGTAAATGGATGGTGAGATGATATGAATGATGGGTCCGTGCAGCACTGGCAATGCCATCAGGGCCATGAAAATGCTTCTTTTTGTGTGTTTTTGGTCTGCTCCTCTCCCTGTTCAGTGTGTGCATGGGAAATGCCACCCTTCACCCCAATGGAGAATCTCCATCCTGAGACAACAACTTCAGTTGTGAACTTGCTTCTTTTCTGACAAAAATTAGTGTGTGTTGTTTCAGTCCCGGTGCTGCGGAGCAGGGCCAGGGCCAGGGCCACATGTATTTCTATGCCACTTGTGCTGCTTGAGCTGGGCTGTTTGCTCAAAGCTAGTGAAGCACAAACCTCTTATGTTTTGCTTTTCTGAGCGTCCCCCAGCTGTACTGAGTGTGTTGGTCACCCTATTTTATTATTTAGTTTTAAAGCTTTTCTGGAGCATGCAATTTTGGTAAAACTCGTGCTTTTCTTGGTCTTTTTAAATTTTATTGAAGTCTCTTCTCTTGCTTATAGAAGGGTGATGGAAGCAATGCTAGCCACCAGTTCTTACAAATGACTCATCTCTGTTTCAAGGTATTTCAGGTTACCATAAGCCCATAGAACCGGTAAGCAGTAGATGGACCTGAGGATACTTGAAGCTGTGCAGGGGGATGTCAGACATTTGTACTCCCACACTTTCACAAAGCTATTGAAAATGGATTTTTATAAAGCATCCATCCCTCCCTTTGCATTTGTTCCAGGAGGGGAACAAAGTACAAGGCTGTATGGATTCTGGAAAGGATGCCTGCATTCCTGGCAACAGTTAGGAGCAAAACCTGTCTCCAAAGCAAGGCAGCATGGCATAATTCAAGAAGACTCCTGACTTTATGAACCATATAAATCAATGTTGATATTTAGTAGTTATAATGGCCTGGATTTGGTTCACTGATAGTCATGCAGCAGTTGAGACTTTGTGGCCCAGCAGCTGCACATGTGGAGGATTACCACGGGTAATGCCTCCTTACTGGGTGTGATGAACGTGAAGCTCAGATCTCCTTCTGGGCTAGCAATGGATGTCACTCCTTACCAGTGGTCCAGCAGAGCCAAAGGCACCCAGGGCCAAATTCCTGTTATCCTGCTGTCCAGTGGAAGGTTTCCTCTGCAGAGCTGAGGTCCCACAGTGTGGCTGTCACCAAGGTGACCCAGGCCCTCTGTGTAAAGCCCCTGGGAGAGGGGGATCCTGCAGTGCACATTGCGGTAGAGGCTTGGGTGAGTTCCTGATGGTTCCATGACAGTTTTCCTCCTGTAGATGATGCTCTGAAAGCAGTGGGGACTAGTGGAGCTGCTATGCAACATTGCTGAGGTCCACAGTGTTTCTGGTGGGCTGATTGAGAAGAGGTTTGGGCTCCAGATCCCACTGAGTAAGAGCAGTTGTTGAGTTTTTTAAAAAATTACCTAGATAGTGTTTACCTGGAGCTCAAAAATTGCTGTGAGATGAGAAATCACTATTTGCCTGTATATTTTTGCTTATCATTCACAACTCATATCTTCTAAAGGGATGCTTTCGGAATCTCAGTGCTACTGAAAAGAAACATCACTCAAAGGTCTTTGTTTGTCCTGCCCAAATCTCCCCTCTGTGTGTTTATACTGTGCTGGGAAATGGGGCAGTCTGGCATCTGGCAACCTGGAGGACCTGTCTGTGACTGAGTGCAAAGAGCAATGCAGGCTGAGGTGGCATAAAATAGTGATATTTCCTGGAAAAAATAGTTACAAGGCAAATGTAAGGCAAAGTTAGTGCCCCTAATGAAGCATCTAAGAGTCAGTTGTCAGGCATCCTTGCCCTATATCAGTAATTATTTATATGAGGAAGAAGGGTTGTGTGTCCTGTCAGAGAAGTGCCTAGTGAGAGCTGGGTCCTGAAATGCTACCCAGGTTCCCTTTGTGGAATATAAGGCATCTGTGGACGATCCCTGACCTTGTCTAGGTGGAGAACAACTCCTTTATCTCCTGTCCAGGACCATATACCCCAGACACCTTGATCTGTGTACAGGCTTGTTGGCCTGGGCAGGGGATGCAGTATCAGCTGAGATGACAGCTTATTTCCATGTGACACCTGCTGGTAAGAAAAGGCACGGCTGCCCTTTGGAAATCTGCTTGTGCCTTTTTTTTTTTTTTTTTTTTCCCCCAAAAAGCACGTATCTCTTACCCCTTTCCTCTGTGGGGTTTCTCGGTGCTCACAGTTGGTGTTCTCAGCTCTTCGACTCGTTTTGGCAGTTTGGAAAGTACTTGTGCAGGGCACTTATGTGTACAGGATGTATCTCTTTAGGAGTTTGATTTCTTCGATTCTGAAGAAAATGGGCTTTCAAAAAACCCACCAATCCTAAACTAATATAACTTAAAATTATTTTAGTGGCAACAGAAACTGATCTGAATATGAACCAATACAACGTAGCTTAGTGCCATTACCACACAGAACACTGACCATGCTTTCACCTCCAAACAGAGATCTTGAGTGTCACCAGAATTTATTTCATGCTTTGCTATGTTGCTGTTAATATGTTGTCAGCTTTGTACAACCCCTGCCTTCAGTGTTACCTTACCTGCCTTCTGTGTTTGTGGGGTGGAGAGCAGGACTGTGGAGACCCTGCGGTGGCGAGTCCCATGGCTGCCAACACAAGCCTGGTGGGCTGCTCGGGAGCAGGAGGGACCACTTAGTCAAAGTGTGCTTGAACAGTATTTTGCAGAGCCTGGAAGGGCCCTAGACCTGCCAGGTGTATTTACACACCAGTTTTCTCTCTGGCTGGAGACGTGAGGCTGGAGTTTAGCAGGGATTTCAGGCTGCCAGTCCTGACCTGTAAGCAGTGAGCACCTGGCCTGCAGAGGCTGGCTTTACGTTGGTCTGTGTCTGATGGGGAAAAATAAATATGCTGGCTGAAAAGAAGATGTTCTGTGTGCAGTACTTGATAAAGTTTGTGGTGAGAACTGCTCCCTCGCCACAGAGCAAATACTGACTTCCTGAAGGCCTCTCTGATTATGCAAATCCCCCCTCCTGAGCTTATCCTGAAATCCAGCATCGCCCTGAGAGCACCAGAAAGTTTTGAACGTGGCCCCAAGTGCTGCTAAGGTTGTGAAGCCCTCATTTACAGTGTCACTACAATTTTTGGCTGGCTGTTTTAGGAGAATATCTTTCAACAAACAGTAGTTGAATGCATTCATGTCAAGCAAAATCATTCCTTTAAGAGGTTTAGTTGTCAGGTATTCATTAGAGCAGATTTCACATCAAAATGATAGTCACTAATACAGTGAAAACATCTTTTAGAGCTTTCAGGATTTTTGTGCTGCATTGTATAAATCCTGGATTTCCACTGGTGTGGAAATGTCTTTCTGGGCCTAGGTATGAGACTGCATTCCACTGGTCCCCTTCAGAAGAAAATGAATATAGTATGTTAGTGTGGTAGAAACAAGAACATTCCTGCAAGTCCTTCATGTAAATAGGGTACAATGCATTGTAGCTACAACTTTAGCATAGAATTCCCATCACTTCTGCAAACTGTTTTCCACCTTGAAAATACTAAAACTTGGAGTTTGTATTTTATTATCTCTGTAAGGTGAAAATTATCATCCTGACTCTTTTTAAAGTAACTGAGCTTAAAAGTAGTTTTGACTTAAGGAACGGAGAGTCAGTAGCAATCTGGTCATTTCAGACTGTGGTTGCCCGGATGCCTTGGAGAAATTTGCTCATCAGAGAAACTGCTAAATCAGCATTTAGTACAAACCAGTCTCTTTTTGCTACTCTCAGGCTGGAGAAACCCAGAGGACACTGACAAGGCTGCAATGGCAGGGGGTACTGAATTCAGGTTAACGGGAGCTGCAGCGTGCCCAGCTCTCCCTGACAGTCAGGCAGGTGCCTAAATAAGGATTGAGGCATCTCACTTCAGACTAGCTATTTCTGAAGCTCCTGGCCCTGCTGTGTGAATTGATGGCATTTCAGTTCCAAAGAGCAGATGGTACTCGCTAGTGATCCAGAACAGCTTTTTTGCATTAGTGTCAAAAATAGATCAAGTGCCAGCTGTAGCTTTTTTGGGTCAATGGAGGTGAATTCACAGTGATGTGCACAATATTGCAACGAGCAGCAGCAGGGAAAAATCAGGTGTTCATTTCAGTAGCAAAGAGTGCTTTTAAATGGCTTTAACTGCTGTTTCTCATGTCTTTTTACACAGATCAATTCCTTGTGCATTTCACTCAGCAGTAAACGAAATTGCCTGATGCCATAAAAGTATTATTCTGCATAGATGAAGCTTTCAGTGTGGTGCAATGTAGCATTTGCATCCAGTTCCTGGAGGCAACTTTGGCTGTGTTGCTGATGGGACACTTCACAGCAGCACAGTCCCTTCCCAGCTCTGTGAACTAGAGAGCTTGCTGCGCTCAGTGGTGCCGAGCAGGGGCTGGAGGGACCAGGGAGGAAGAAGGAGCTGCTGTGCCCTTGCTTGCTTTTCCAGGGAACCTAGTTTTAGAGGTCCTGGTGGGAAGGTTGCCAAGCTGATCCACCTAAGATCAGGCAGCATAAGGAGGAGTTTGAGACTGTTCCGCATTTATTAGAAAACCAGAGGTGATTCTGTTTCTTGTCTTACTGCTCATTTTATGTATTGCTGAAGTTTAGCTGTACTTTAATGAGAAACTATGGAAAGGTGGTGTATCATCAGTAAGGATGATCCCTTTTTGTTACTTTAATTGGGCCATAGCCTTTCTTCTTTCATCTTTTTTTTTCTTTTGAGTTGTTTTTTTGGGGGGTGAGTTTTGGTGTTTTTTTTTGTTTGTGTTTTTTTTTTTTTTGTAACTGAGAAAGCTATGACGCATAAAGGGGAGAGTTTGCATCATTTAAGACAAAAAATAAGTTGTGTGTGTGCATAAGAAAGGTGGTCCACAGGCACACCCTGCTGGTTTGTAGGGAGACTGCAAAGGAAATACATAGATACACACTGTAAAAAAGGGCAGTCTTCCTGTCTTTTTGTAATCTAAATTAACTTTTTTTTTTTTACATGATATCTTGCTCTTGGTTTTCATTTCTGAAAACACAAGCAGTGATGCATGGGATGATAAGTAGGGACCTAAAGAAGTCAGGGAGGTTGCCTGGCTGGGAGGGCTCCTGCAGCAGATCCCAGTGCTTTTGGAAATCTCTGCCTGTTCTGTGTGCCTACCTGAATGACTTCCTTGTGTGGCTGAAACAGCTGCCATCTAAAGTAAGTTGTATGAGACACCCCTGCATGCCCTAAGAGAGGTAAACAACACTGTGAGCTTGACCATTGTTGGGATTTTTCCACATGAAGAAAATTACTGGAATAGCAACACAGAGAAAAAAACCTGTTCTTTGAATCTGCTCTGGAATCTCTCCCAGATGTCCATGTGATGATTGCCTCCATATGACTTTCCACACAAAAAAATAATAAAGGGGGAGGGGAAGAGGAATCAAAGAAATAATGCTCCCTTTATCCCTGAGCAAAATGTCTGCAGTGATTCGGAAATAGTTATTCCAGTCGGTTTCCGCATGCAGACCTGCTGCAGTTAACAGCATGACTGAATTACCTGGGAGCAGCAAGGTTTTTCAAACTGTAGCTGGCCTTCACAGGGCAAGTATTAAGGCTGGTATTTTGAAGAGTCATAGGAATGGTTGACCATCCCATTTGAAACCTTTCCAAGTGGAGCCAATTTAGAAAAATTGCTATGCAGGTGAAAACCAGGCTTTTTTAGAGATGTCAGCCCAGAGACACCCTTGTTAATTAGTTCTGGGATGGCTGAATACCTTCATTTTTCAGGACACAATCTGCAGTGTTCATATATTTGGGAGTCATAAGACTGATGGAGAGAGAGCTGCCTTGGGAGGGGGGGACTGAGAAGACCCTTTCCTTCTGGCGTATGACCCCCAGGGGAGCACAGCAGGGAGCGCAGCTGTCTGGGCATCATCACCTGCCAGGGGCTCTCCTCTTCTGCCCCCACCCATGATTTGGATAACCTCGGCAACCTGGTGCCAGCACAGCCCTGCATGGGACAGGTAGGTGCCCTCCAGTCCCTTGGCTGCAACAGGAGTTATGCCTGAGCTCATTGACTCTGGGTATGGTGCTGAGACCAGGGGAAACCATTGCCTGGGGATAAAAGTTATGTCCTGGGGATGAAGAAATACGGAGTTGGGACTATCTCCCTTTGAAATTGTGGCAGGAAAGGGAATGGAGACAGAAGGGGTAGCCAACAGGGTGAGCAGGCTGCCTGCAGAGCTGCTCCGGAAACCCTCTGAAGACCAGGAGCCTCCCCTGGAAGTAAGCCACCTTTCCTTTTGCCATTTCTCCTCTCTGTATCGGTGTAAATAGTGCCTGCATTGACTGCAAATCTTCCTGACTTTTTGCAGAAAGAGGTGAAACTAATTACAGTGACTAATTCACTTCAAGGACAGAAGAACTTAAAGGAAAAAACATCATTAATCCCATGATTCAACCTTAATTCACTCGTTTATTCAGTATCCCATTCCTGTATTTGTAACAGGTTTGGAAATGCTCTTCCAGCCCCTTGCCCAGAAACGGTAAGTGCAGGATCTTGCTCTAGGAAGGGAACACTTGGATGCTATGCACCGGAACCCGTGGAACATGTGTCCCTTTCATACCCATTACTATTTTCATCCTGTCAGGAGGGCTTTAACCCTGCCGGACAGTTTTTCCACAGGCATGAGCCCGGTGGTTGCCCTGCAGCCCGAGGTGCAGTATCAGCTCGTACCTCTAGGTTGTGCCTCTGGACAGCTTTTCCCATCAGCTCCAATTGCCGTCCGATCCCCGTCCCGGAAAGTGACGCACTTTCTGGCTTACTGGTGGCAGATTATGTTTGTTGGGGAAATTATTAATCACTTGCATTTGCTGGATTACCTTTGCATCGCTATAAACCTATCATGAGCTTATAATAAATCAGAGCGCGATAGCTGCTGCATGGTAAAATAACAGCAAATGTAGCAACACCCTTACTAATAATAATCTATGCAGATATAGTCTTGTGTATATTTTCTGATACTTTCACATGACTTCAGCAGTGTTCTAAGCACTTCAAAGCCGTGGCAGACAGATCTTTGCCCCACAGCACTTTCGGAGCAAACAGCCATTCAGGGGAAGGGCAGTGAGGAAGGGCCTCGTTTAGTTGGAATGGTGGAGCAGTAACATTATTATGTGCATAATGTCAGTGGCATGAGGAAAATGCTGGGGGTGATATATTTTCTGTGGTTGAGGGGTTTTTTTTCGTTGGTTTGTTTGTTTTTCATGATGAAATATCCCTGTCAGTGACCACGCCTGATAACATGGTGCTCCTCAAACTTTGTGAGATGCAGTGGAAAGCCTGAGCTGATTTTGCTGTTATAGTACAGAAGGGCTATGCCTTGTGTTGCTAAATGGAGAAGTAGCTTGGATATGGCAGGCACAGGAGGAAACAGGCAGATTGGCTCAGAACAAGACGAATTTAGTTACAACAGGTTTTATTTTGTTTTGCTTAATGGCTCTGTAGAAGAAACAAAAATATCCCTTGTTTCTGCATATCCAGTTTGCATTGTTTTTACAGCATGTTCCTTTCTCAGCTCTCCTCCTCCTCTCACACATAAAAAGATGTTATTTTGGATTAAGCCATCGCTGTGGTATGCATGGTGGTACTACTCAAGGAAGTAAACAAAACTAAGTGCACCACAACTCTTCCTCTTGCACTAGAAACCTACCAGTCTGAAACATTTTGGTTGTTCTCCAGTAACTTTTATGATCTCTCAGCCTTTTTTATGATTGCTGCAGTAGATTTGTAAGATCAGCCATGATGCTACGTGACCTGCCTGACAGACAAGCCTCCTGTGACACAGTGGCCCTGGTTGTTATCTACAGCAAAGCACACATTGATGTACAAATAACTTGGATTATTATGAGATTAATTTTGGGTGGAGCAGTAAATCCCCATTGACTCTACACATGCCTAGGCAGCCATTCAGCAGGGCTCAGTGCCGTGGCCATGGGAGAATAGGGCAGCAGCCACTTTCTCCCCACTGTGAGAGGAAAAAGGATCATGGGGTTCTGGAGGGAGAGCCTGTTACGTGCTGTTTTTGCAAAATGCTCTTTGGTGTCCCTCCAAAAAGGAAACAACACTTAGTAAGGCGATGTTCCATCAGGCAGTTAACAAATAAATTGGACAGCAGCTACAAGGTGACGAATTTCATCTTCTCACTTCAGTTGACATGACTTTTTCCAGTGACATTATTCCCACTGAATGCTCTTGGGGTTTGAGAAACCACCACATAACTAATGGCCTTTCAGTTTTTGGAAGTGAGTCATCTGCAGGCTGAGGAGCACACAATGATGCCTTTCAATGGGAGGAGGGTAACTTGCATTTATAGCTCCAGTTATGAACTGTTATCAAGTTGGGCAATGGTAGTCATATAGAAAAATCGATGGGGACACTGCTAATCAGTTAAAAAGAAATGATAAATTCTATTGGTTTTCTATCCAAAGTAATTGCTGTTGGTTAGGAAGACTAGGCAGACTTTTAAAGATACTCTTGGCCACTGACTTGATAATTGGCAGCAGACAGGGCAGCTGAGGATAGCATCTTTCCTGTCACCTTGATTCAATAGTTCATTGAATCTGTGCCTGAATCTGGATCTGAACAATAGATTTGCTTTATGAAAAGGACATTTTTTTTTAAGCAAATGTGTAATCCAGTTTATGCAGCAGTGAGGTGTTAATTGCTAAGGCTTTATGTGTTAGGATGGTTGACAGAGAATAACTTTACCCAGGGCACCACAATCATGCTTCAAACTTGCATCTCTGCAGCTCCTTTGAAAATTTAGGACTCAGGATCTGGGCTGACCATTATCAGTTCAAGCACAAACACAACCAGGCTTAAACTTGGTTTCCAACTTGAGTGTAGTATAAATACATATATGAGAGTCTGAATATTGTTTAGTCCCTTCCTTTCTCTTCTCATGATTGCTACTGCAGTAACTGAACTGCTTATCATCTTGAAATCACTTTGCAGTCCTTGGATTTGAGACAATAGCTGTTTTTTTTCTGGCTAAGGGCTCAGAAGGGAGTTAGCTGGGCTGGCACGTTTGTTATTACCGACTCTCTGGTACCCTTTGTGAGAGGGCTCCTGGGAGAGATGAGTCACGGCCCAGCCGAGTCTCCTGGTAACTCAAGTCATTGTGGGGCATTGTTTGATGGGGCTCTCCCTGTTTTCTGTAGTGCTTACATGACAGTGATGCCCAGGGATCAGGGATGAGGGGCAGAGCTCTGCGAGTCAAGCGCTGTACGAACATGTGATGAAGAGTTTGCAGGCTATTGTTGGTGGGCAAAGCTCATGGTACAAACATTACACATTCTCTGAGCTGATTGTTTTTGGTGGGTGGGGTGGGTTTTTCAAATGGTGAAGTCAGCTGGCATTTAGCAAAGGGAAAAGAGGAATTCTGTTTTCTTCTTTCCTATATGACACTGGTACAATGGCTATAAGAGTGCAGGACTATTTTTTTTTGCACTGAAGACTAAATACTAAGGGAATAGCTAAACCCAGCTGTGTCTAAAGCTTTGCCTTATTTGGGAACTGCCAGAAAGCACAGATCTCCAGCGAGCCTCTCCTTGGGAGGGAAATCCAGAAAGCAATGCAACGATGTGTCAGACAGGAGCTTGCAGGGATGGCCAAAAACCCAACACTCCTCTAAATAACTGCAAAACTTCAGCATGAAGGAGGCCACCAGCTTCCTTCTGAGGAGCAGTGTGTGCAGTCATGCCAAAGAAACAGCAACAAGTTTGTCTGAACAGGAGCCTCTTTTATAACAGCCAGTGCAGAGTGTCTGTTGCA
Source organism: Myrmophylax atrothorax (assembly GCA_026770055.1). Taxonomy (NCBI): domain Eukaryota; kingdom Metazoa; phylum Chordata; class Aves; order Passeriformes; family Thamnophilidae; genus Myrmophylax; species Myrmophylax atrothorax. Next base: position 7,340,661 of record JAOXXN010000102.1, read on the forward strand.
GGCTGATGCTTTTTTAATTGCTTATCAGCTGGAAGCTATAAAGATTTTCTGACCACCAGGCACTTTGAGCAGGATGGAGAGAGCTCCTTCCCCTGGTTTAGGAAATGCTCCTTGTTTGTGACCCTGTCTGAGCTGTCCTCCCTGGCTCCTGGGGCAGATCATTCATGCTGTGGTCTGTAAGAGCCTCACCCATCTGCAGGTGTGCCCAGGCAGCTCACTGGTTCTGAGAGAGGAAATCAGGCCAATGAGTTCTCTTCTTGTGGCTCAGGTCCCTTCCTGAGTTAATGTGGTGTTAGAGAGACAGCAAGGACTGCTGGCTCAGCAACGATGGTCATACATTTTTTAATTAAAAGGCTAAGTGGTTATGAAATGTTCCTGAAACAGGAATGCGAGTAGACATTGACAGCACCAGTTTTGTTTGAAGCATAATCAATTTAAATAGATCTGCTAATGTCTGCCATGCAGCCATGTGACTCCCCTGGGTTTCGCTGTCTCAGCTGCGAGACAGTGGTTGCAGAGGGCTCGCTGGAACGGAGCGGATGAAGCACAGCCTTGGTGGGAGAGTATAAGGCTTTCTTTGTACAGAAGCCTCCCAAAGCAGAGCAGAGGCAGTGCTCCAGAGCTGCCTCTAGTGCTGCCCTCGCAGGCTGTTGAACTGTACTGTCAGATAGAAACTGAATTTGCAAACGAGCAGATGTGGGGAACTTCCCTTCCTCGTTTTAGAAGACAAGGGCCATAACTGAGAAATCCCCGTCGTCTTGCCGTGCACAGGCTGTCATCCAACAGAGGAGTTTCACCTGATCCACGTGCTGTTGAGCCCAGCTTTGCAGACCACAGCACAGGCCAGGGACCTCCAATGCTTGGGGAATTCAGCTTGATCGGGTCCCTGCTTTGGAGGTAGATGGATCCTCCCTGAAGGGGAGGGTTACCTCTGAGGAAGGTGTTCAGTGGTGATTGTCAGGGATGCCATGAGCCTGGTTATGACTTCTGGGAGAGCAGGTTCAACTCCAGAATATACCTTGAGGGCAAGTGGTCATGTGTAACACATGAAACCTGCTTGTGAGGCCATTCACATCATCCACTGCTATTCCCAGGTATGAGTGATGTTACTCTATCATGTAGCTGTAAAGCTGGGGTGATTTTTAGGTGTAAATGATAAAAAGCTGGTGTTAATAAGTGAAAGCTTCAGGTCCTGTCACTAAAGGATTGACAGTATAAAAGGGTGAAATAAATATGCACACACACATACAAACATACTATGTGAATGGAAAAATGTTTGTGCAGAAACATCTGATACCCAAGAGCTCAATTAGGCCTTGATAAATGAGTCTGAAGTCACACTTCAAGAGCAGTCTTCAGAAGTTCAAGGATGTTTCCCCACATTAATTATGTACATACATAAGTGGCTCAGTAGAGATCTGAAACATCATCCACCAAGCACAGGTGCGGGAACATTGAATCATGTCCAAAACTCTTGACAGATTTTAGCAAAACCTAAGACCTAGGAATAATTAGGAATAAAAAAATCCTTTCCCACAACATTGTTTCTATTAGCACTGTAAAAATTAAAATTTAAGTGAAACTAATCCCTACCATCTCCCCCTCAGCACATAGTGTGGTGTCCTTTCTCCCAGAGGAACCACTTCACTGTATGCTGGTACTTCCCCTCCTGCATGGGAGCAAGCCACACCAGAACCAGTCAGACCTAGAAACACAACAAGGAAAGTTAAACCTGCACACTTTCATCTCAGGCTGGAGTTAATAATTGATCTTCCTCAGATGTAAGCTATGTGCTTCTGAGGAAATAAAAACAAGAATACATTCCTGCCACAAACAAACATCTCTGTCTGAATGCAAGCTGCTGCTGAATAACTTTAGCATGTATTTCAGGAAACTGGACATACACTCTTCTGTTTAAAACCCTTCTTGGTTAAAATCCTTGGCTTTGCCTCTTGAAAGTACTGCACATCTAGAAAAGTATTCTTGAGCATCTTTTTTTTACCCTGTGATTTCTGTGTGTGCTTTCCTTAATCACTGTTCTCCCTCTGGCATCTATCCCTAAATGCATAATGTAGCTTTTTGGAGTGGGCAGTCATACAGATGTGTTGTTTCAGGCATACAGTATGACTTGCATTTGACTCATAGGCTCATCTGGGCTGATTTTCCCACTCAACTCATGCTCTTTCAAACAGCATCTGCCAGGGTGATGGTGGTGGCCCCTTGTGCTGTCCTCTTGAGTGTCACTGCTATGCAGGCCAGTAAAAAGCAACAGCTGATGTACCTCTGGCACCCACCAGAGATGCAAATTGCCTCAGGCTGCAAGCTCCTTGGCACGGTGGTCTCCAAACACTTGGAATGCACTTGGCAGGTGGCACTGCCACTTGCAGCAGGCCCAGGGCAGTGATTGCACCAGTGGCAGCACTAACCTTAGGGCAAGGATGGTCACAGCACCCACTGAGGTCCTGCTGGTGCTACTACTCCTGCCACAGACTTGCAGAACAACCAGAGCTGGTGTAGCACATGCTGAGCACTGTGGCCAGTAGCCTCGTGGCTCAAGATCTCTCTTAGCTTAGCACAGCCCTCACAGGCATGCAGCACCTCTGCAAGGGTCTGGAACAGCCTTGGCACTTTGCAGCACTTCATCCAGCGCTGCAGGATGATAACTTTTAGCTAAACTCTGAAATGTAGGTTATATTTTCTTTCACTGCAGAAGAAAAATTCCAGCTTCTCTCAAGGTGGTGTGTGGTCATCATAACCCTTGGAAAAAACACACCTTACCCTAACAGAAAACAACCCCATATGACTATCACTTGCTCTGCTTTTCATGAAAAACTGTGTGTTTGAGCACCCAACTCAAACATCTGGCTGTATGGTGAACAGACTGCACAACCATGATGACCATTCCTTCTTGCATCTGGAAAGATGTACTTTGCATGATCTGTCATAGTTTTCTCATTAGAGCTACCTGCCTATTAGCATTATACTTTCATTGTCATTACAATGACAAATTACATGACAGGTGCTGTTGCACTCTACAGCAAGGCAGTTCTCCTTCCAGACATGGCATTTACTCCTCCAGGATAACTGTCAGTGCCTGCCTGGAAGGGATGGAGTCACACCTGGCATGCTAGAGAGTCCTGTCTCACCACATTTCTGCTGTCTTTTTTCCTGAAATGCAATGCCTTCCCTTTAGTGTGTGCATATTTTTTATTTTTAATTTTAGCCAAAACTCAGGGGCCTCAGGCCTGACTTTAGTCTGAGAAGTATAATTTTTATATGTACTAGACAGCGGGTTTTTTGTTGTTATTGTTTCTTCTTCCCTTTTTCACAAACCCGTCTGCTTTGTCTCCTGCCAGAAGATCTACTGCATCTGAGCTTTCTGCCTGCCCTTCTACGTGGTTAATGTACCCTGTCACTTCTATGTGTCTTTGGTTCCTGCTTGCCCAGCTGACTCCAGCCAGCCCAAGCAGAAACAGTGGTTTTGTTGGAGAACAGTAGATTTGACTGAGAACCTGTTTGATGGAGAGACACTTGGCAATATCCTAGTGCTGTCAGGGTGCCAGTTGAGTCTCCAGTGCTTTTATAGTTTGGTTGGGGAATAGACTCAGAGGTGTAACAGTGCAGACTGAACGAAACCTGTATTACCTGATGGGCCTGACTTCACAAAGCTGTGGAGACTAGGTACCTGTCTTAGTGTTCAGTGAAGATGTCCATTGTTTCAGCCTGCTGAAGATCTACACATATTCTCATATTTAAGCAGAGACTTCAAAGAAGGTAGATCAATTACTTGACCTGGGCTGTAAATCTTTATTTTTTGTGTGGGTGGGTGTATTTTGGCTGTGCTGATACATATTTCATGTAGACAACTTGTAAGTAATGTTTGTGGTATGAATCTTGTCTGTTGCTGCCACTCTAGGAGGTGATGATGACTAACAAAATGGTCAAGTTGCCATGCATCTGTCTTCTGGTGGCTGTACTGTCTTGTGTGTTCTGTAGGGCAGCATTGACTCTGGGCAGCAAGAAAGGAGAAGGAACTTCCCTTGGTGCTGCCAAACCACGAGTTATGCTGGACACAGGCATTATCAGGGAGTGACTCATAGGATGATATGTCAGCTGTGTGACCTTCTGAGCTGAGGCCTGGAGCCAGCTGGAGAGCATTGACCAGCTCGCTCAAGATAACTCGTGCTTTCTTTGTTACTGCCCTGCTGTCTCTTCAATGCCACAGCTGATGTCGCCTGCATGTCCCAAATCAGCTGATGAAGCATTGACTGCTGCTACTCCTCTCAGTCCTCTAGCAGAGCTTGAGTATTGAAATAAATGTGGAGGGATGGGGGTGAGATTCATCTCCAGATGACCCAGAAAGATTTCTTCCACTTACCTTGTGTCAGTGCTCTTGGGATGATTCAGCATATCAAAAAATGCAAATAGTTAAACACCATCCATATAATTGCAAATGCTTTCCAGACAGAAGACTTTGCATTTGTCTAATTATTTGCATAACACTATGACTACAGTATTATCACCTCTTTTATCCTGCACCTTTGTTGGGACAGGGAAAGCTTGCTTTGTGCAGTTGTGGCACTATCAGGTTGCTGAAAACCCTCGCTTCATTTATCTTCAACTCCTTGGAAGTGCTGACGGCCGCCAGCCAGGCTGTGAAAGATGACTGCGAGGTGAGGGCAATCGCAGCCACCTTTTCCAGCAGCAGCTAGGAAGGATGTTTTTGTGAGCTGGGCGTAGAGCACAGGTACATGGACCCTGACTTTGCACACCTGAGAACATGGTGGGAAAGCCTTGCTTGCATCTGTTTTAATCTTCAGGGTTTAAAGACAAATGACTGCATGGGTTCACAATGAGTGTGTCAGTCCTGCACACGGGAAGGCTGCCCAGAAGCCTGGAAATGTGCCAGCAACTATTATTGCAAGTGCTCGGATAGGTCGTGGCTATGCTGTGCTGACTGAGCTGTGCACCCGCTCCCTCGCGTATCTTCCCTCTGTCTGACCACACTGCCAGGGGCATTCAGGAAATC
>JAOXXN010000102.1:7359703-7370072 GCA_026770055.1 Myrmophylax atrothorax
CCCCATCCCTGGAGGTTTTTAAACTGAGATTGGCCGTGGCACTGAGTGCCATGATCTGGTAAATGGACTGGAGTTGGCCCAAGGGTTGGACTTGATGATCTCGGAAGTCTTTTCCAACCCAATCGATTCTGTGATTCTGTGAGTATACAGAAATTTAGAACAGTTTAATTCCTCATAGAGGGAATAATTTATGAGGTCTGTGGCTCATGAAATAACCAGTATCCCATTGCATAACCAGATCCCCTTGTGCATTTTTTCCTAAACATCTCCACCACCTGCTCATCCCTGCTATCCAACCTTCACACTCTGTATCCAACTGAAACTTAGTATATTCTGGAGAGGAAAAATAAATGACCTTAAACTGAGAGTGGTCGTAGACTGGTAAATTTATTTAATGGAGACTCTGGATTAAAATGCAATCATATCTATGCTCATGCCTATGTTAGTAAAACGCTGTAACCTAGTACAGTCCTCAGTTATAAACGTGTATTATATTTGATAACATTTGCTTCTACTTTCAATATAACTGTGCATTGTTCACTTTTACTTTCAGTGTAGGTGTACATTGTTCATCTTGCATCGCAGTGAAAGGATCGAACACTTTACCTTGGTGTAAGCTATTTCTAAATTCCAAAGGCCTTGATTAAGGTGAGAGGGAGGAGCAAAACATTTAAAAGCTAAATTGTAGCTTTTTATGGCTAAATTGCAGTAGACGTTGTTACTAGTATATGGAATGTAGCAAAATGGTTAACAGAAGTGTTTTATTAATTTATTTAAATGACAAGGGTGTGGTAGTAATCTTTTGTAAGGGCAGTGGTGAATTCTGGAGATACCTTTAAAAGTAATTTATTTTTTTTGCATCCAGACCACATTCCAGAGGAATAACTGTTGTAACCAGGCAGTGTGTCATTTCTCTGGCACTCCGGTTGGAGTGTGGAATACTCAGAGATGCAAGTAACTGTTACAAGTGCACTTTCGTTAGAGCTTTCATAACTCCTGTAGTGGCCAAGGCTTTGAAGCAACAGTTCTTGGGTTTATCATAAACACTTTGATAACTACTAAACATGTCTATCTTTGTTCTAAGTTTATAAATATATTGTTTTTTCATGAATCTTGGCAAGTTCTTAGGTAAATAGTTACCCACCACTGTTACCGGATCAGTGTCTCACTAGGCAAGTGGATGGAAAGTAGTTCAATGACTTGGCAAGTGTTTGTATCTCTTGGTTGGAGACATTTGTCTGTATATTGTGACAACTTCTTCAAAGTGCCTGTTTTAGACAGCGTGGCTACTGACTGTCAGTTGCAGCCCTTGCAGCTTTCACAGAATAGTTTGGGTTGGAAGGGACCATTAAGGGTCACCTAGTCCAGTCTCCTTTGCGATAAGCAGGAACCTCTTCAACTAGATCAGGTTGCTCAGAGCCTTGTGCAATCTGACCTTGGATGTTTCCAGGGAAGGGGTACCTACGACCTCTCTGAGAAACCTCTTCTAGCATTTCATTAGCCTCACTGTAAAATTTCTTCCTTACATCTAATCTAAATCTGCCCTCTTTTAGTTTAAAACCACTATGCCTTGTCCTGTCACAGCACACCCGGTTAAAAAGTCTGTCCCCATCTTTATTTTAGACCCACCTTTAGGTATTGAAAGGCCACAGGGAGATCCCCCAGGAGCCTTCTCTTCTCTAGAATGAGCAACCCCAACTCACTCAGCCTTTCCTCATAGGAGAGGTGCTCATCCCTCTGGTCATGTCTGTGGCCTTCCTCTGGACCTGCTCCAACAGGTCCATGTCCTTCCCGTGCTGTGGACCCCAGAGCTGGATGCAGCACTCCAGCTGGGGTCTCACCAGAGTGGAGTAGAGGGGCAGAATCCCCTCCCTTGACCTGCTGCCCACGCTGCTTTGGATGTGCCCAGGGCATGTTTGGCTTTCTGGGCTAAAAGTGCACATGCCTAAGTCAGGTCCAGCCTCTCATCCACCAGCACCCCAAAGCCCTTGGCAGGTCTGCTCTCAGCCCGTTCATGACCCAGCCTGTGTTGATACTGGTGTTTACCCTGACCCAGGTGCAGAACCCTCCACTTGGCCTTACTGAACCTCGGAAGGTTCATAGCTGGACAAACTTCTCGAGTTTGTCCAGCTCCCTCTGGATTGTATCCCATCCCGACCCCTGAGGGACCACTGTTTGTTACAGTGATTGTGACCTCGTATTTTTGTGACTGGTGTTAGATGGTTTGATCATGAGTCTGAAACTATTATGAGCAATATCATATCTGTATGTCATTTGTTGCTCTGTAAACCCTGGTCTGCATTCTGGCAGTTACATCTGGAAGTAGAAAGTAGGAATGTTTTGCAGTATTTGAAATTTAATCTTGTTTCTATTGCAGAAATTATAATTCAGCATTTGTTAAAATGAAATCCTCCCTGGAATCTGCTCTTAGAAGAGCTGAAGGAAGGAATGATATGGACTGCAAAGTTCTTGTGCTTGGAATTCCTGTGTTCTTTTTTTTCTGTGTATTTGAAGAGCAGTGTGGACCATCCACCAGTATTTTAGTCCACAGTTAAGAATACTATCAAAGAGGTGTAGGTGTGTAATAGTCTGGTGCTTAGTTGTTTTTTTTTAAAGAAGGGAAGTAAGTATCAAAAAGCATTATTCATTAAATTGGGTAAACTTAACTTTCCACTTAATTTGACTGAAAATTGCAAGTTCCCTGGCCTGAAAAACAGCTTTTTACCTGTGCTGGAGAGAATAATCTTGCTAAGTGTGTTCGTGGTGCCAAAACACACATCTTTAGGTTAAGCAAACATTAGTTACTGACATCACTGATCTGATAAACTGCAGAGCAAGCCATTTCACCTCTATTTAGCTGATAAACTTTATCAAAAGATGGACTATTTGACAAAGAGGAATTTTTCTGTAAATATATTGAATGTAATCCTCTTTGCTTTGGTAGTCAGTGCAGATCCATTGTTTAATTAGGCTGAGTGACCCAATATTAAACAGCAGGAGATGTGAAAGATATGGAAACCATGTCAAGAGATTCTGTGCTGTGTAAAACCTTATGAAGGAGCAGCTAAAATCTTGGTCACATGTGTGAAGTTTCTTCCTGCACCTTTCCACATAGAGATCCCATACTTGGAATAGCTGTAAAAGTCTGAGTAATTGCTCAGAAATGTACAATTAAATAGGTTATCAGTCAAAATTTCTCAATGTGTTTGCCAGCTTTTTTTGCCGGAGTGAAATAGGAGAGTTTCCTCTGCCACCCCTTCAGTGACGAGTTATGTAGCAGAGACATTCCTTAAAACATGAAATCTTGACACTTTTGGGAGCTTGGTTAAATGCTTTCTGTAAATGGTGAAGATGGAGGAGTGAGGACGATGTAACTCAGCATAACTTTTAGAATTGGGTACCTGCAGAGTTAAGGTGCAGAACAGGGCAAGGCTTTAATTGGTATGTTGGGTGGTTCTGGTTCTGTTGGCTTGACTGGACACAGTGTTCTCAAAAGACTGAGGGTGAAACATACTGTGTGGAAGGAAAAAGGGTGTTCAGTAATTTGCTTGAGGTAGTTGCAGGCGTTTGTGTTGGTTGAATTGCCAGCCTGTCTGTGCATTAGTCAGCCAGCATAATTTAAAAAAAAATCCAGACTGTAAGACAAGGAAAGTTCTGTTGGCTTACAAAGCTGTCTTCTGTTCTTAGTATGCAAGTGCAGTGTTTTAAATTGGAAAATGAGAGATGATATTTTTTACTACTGGTTTTCACAGCTAGTTATGAGGGAAGGAGGGAGGCAAGGGCAATCTAGAGGTCTTAAATTTAAAAGTGTATTTGGATATAATCAGATTTTTATTAAAAATGATCATAAATCTGCCTTGTTTAAGTATTGGGAGAGGAGAGAGGATTAAGCATCAGTCTGTAAGACTGTTGGCCTACCTGGAGTCTGCACATAGTTGTAGCATTTCAGTTTTGCAATTATAACCCTGAGTTCTGTAATTCAAAGAATTACTAACCTTGTGAAAACTTCAATGACTAGAAGTTGGACCTGCTTTTTGTACACACATGCATTGGTGTATAAAAGCTCATAAATTGCCACTGGGCATTCTGGTTTCAGACAATAACTTCTATTACAGTATAGTAATAACATATTGCCAGTATTATTAGATTCTAAGATTGACCTTTGAAATTGATGGCTAAAATAATGTAAGGCTGCATACTCTGCATTTTAGTTAATGGCTGCATTTGCTGGAGAACTGTTTTGGTTTGGTTTATTTATTTTTGCTTATCAGACATCAGAACATTGACTTTCTCCAAACTGACTTTGTCTACAAAGAAGCCTGAGAACTTCAGGGGACTAAAAGAACTGATCTGAATCCCTTTGCTTTCGCTGCCCCTGCAGTTTGGAAGTGCCCATTCCTGCTGTGTGCTGCGATGCCATACTTATGGGGGAAGTGTAAAGAACTGAGCACAGACTTCGGCTACTGCTTGCTGCAGGATGCTTTGGAATATCAGGGAAAGGCAGAACTTCTTATAGGTTAAACCTATAAACTCCAAAGGCTTTGAGGGAAAGCTGTCAATGTTGCAGCTTTTCTGTCTTTGCGGGAATCTCGGTGCTTAATTGGGTGGGTTTCCCTCAGATTGCACATAAAATGGAGATGTAAGTTACAGAAAACTGCAGGCACAGGGAAATGGTATCTCCGAGTGAAACAGCCGACACCTGGTGTGTTTACATTGATAAGCACAGTGACCATTAGAGGCGTATCTGCACCCACGTTTACTTTGCTAAGTATGTGTGATGAAAATCCCCGCTGCCGGTGCCCCAGCTGGTTCAGGGCGCTGTGCTGTGCTGTGGATGGCTTTGCTTCCTCTCACGGTAACTGATGCTGCTTACATAAGCTTCCAGGAGCACAAGGGCTTCAGGACTCCTCTGTGGAGTCCTAAATACAGGCCTGTTTTGGAGAAAATACTACACATTCACCGTCTCTTTCTCTTGCTTGTAAAACAGTTGGTCAGTATGCTCTTATGACTTTATTATGAGGCATGTTGATCCTTGAATCCTTCAAATAATTTATCCTCTGCAAGGAGTGAATCCATCCTGTGTAACATCAAGAAGAGGGATACATGATTAATCTGACCCTCCCAAAAATTAAATATAATCTTAGCATTGAATGTGTGACAGTAAGTATATGACTGTTTAGTTAAGAGTGTTTGCTATTGTAAAATATAGGTATGCTACTTTTAATATCACTATTTTTTTCCTTCTTAAGGCTGAATTAAGCTTTGTGTTCAGTGATAAAAGTGTTCTTTGAAAGTACTGGGAGCAGTTAAATTGGTACTGAAAATTTGTCTTCCTGAGAATGCAAAAATGCGTATAAATAAAAATAGGCACTAAAATAATTATGCTTTTTCCATTTTTTTTCTGTTTTCCAGTAAAATGAAGCAAGGTCTCCTTCCTAGCTTAGAAGATCTACTTTTCTATACTATTGCAGAAGGACAAGAAAAAATACCAGTTCATAAATTCATAACTGTAAGTTTACTGTTCCAGAGTACTGTGTGAAAGCTGATTACTACAAGGTTATTTAACATTTGAAATGCAAGAATGCAAAGCATAGAATTTCTGCTGTGCATGTTTAGCTGTGTGAAGGAATGTAACTACTTTTTTTCCCCAACACTGTTTCTGTAGTTAAGTAAGAGAATGAATGTATTAGTAGTATTACCCACTTCTCTGATATGCAGAAGAGTATGCTTGAAAGCATCTGTGCCTGTGGCAGGATTGGATGGCATTTGTGCTTGTGTAAAATGTAGTTGGGCCATTGTAGATTTCAAATTACATTAATGCTTTGACATAAAATGCAGCCAAAATGGCCAAAGGATCAATAAGATGTAAGAATGTCTCTGTGTTGATAATGCAGTGGCAGATGTCTCTTATTGTGATAAAAACACAGAGCAGTAGATAATTTGGTTGTAATAGCATATCTTTTCACTTTAGTAATTACTGTTTTATTGTAATAGGCACTCAAATCTACAGGATTACGTACATCTGACCCTCGATTGAAAGAGTGCATGGATATGTTAAGACTGACTCTACAGACAACTTCAGATGGTGTTATGCTGGACAAAGACCTTTTTAAAAAGTAAATTTTCTGTCAATAATGTAACTGTATGATTCTGAATGAATGTTGTCTGTGTGTTACTGACTGACTGCTGTCTTAAAGGGAGACCTAGGGTATATAAATCAATGTATAATTGGAAAGGGAGTCAAACATACACTCCTGATGCTGTTTTCATATGAGTTTGTTCTCAGGTTTCATGTGGCAGAAAGGCTGTGTGATCTGCATAAGAGTATCAGTGCTCTTTGCATGTGTGTCTGACCCTGCACTGCAGCTCTCGGTTGGATGCCAAATAAATTAATTGATGCAGCATGGAGTGTTTGGTATGATTACATAAAAGTGCTCTCTCACTGCATCATCAGTCTTTAATCTGAAGTTCAGGACGCTCCATTGGTGTGGTGAGATAGTCAGAGTACCATGTAGTTAACTCTAAAAGTGAGTATGTGAGAAACAGTGAAGTGAAGTTTTTACAAGGCATGAGAGGTGAGAGGAGTCAGGGCTGCAGACACTGCTTTGGTCTGTTTTGGGAAAGATTTGTGTGCCATGTTTTAGGGATGGTTTTTGGTTTTTTTTTTAAGCAAAGTCTGTGGTCAGTTAGCTGAACAGTATAAGCACTGTTCAGGTTGTCTTCTCTTCATTCCAAGCACACTCCTTTGCTCCTCTACTTAGAACTTTTGTGCACCAAAAGATTGTAAGTTCAGGGGCTCTTCAATCTCAAAATTAAATTTTTAGGCTATTTTTTAGTCTGTATTTGTATTCCATTTACATGCTAAATCATAAAAAAAAAAAATCTGACACTTGCTTCTTTCATAAAGAGCATACTTTTGTAAAATTGGTACATTTCTGTTGATCAGAGCATATTATTGGATTTGTGAACTGGTGCTGTTTAATGCTGTTTCTTCTCAGTTACAATTTCAAAATATCTATGTGTTTAAAAAAGTTGTATTTACATACACAGTTTTGTATATTTTATGTACATACAAGTATATAAAATATATACAGTATATGCTTATGCTCTATCATATAATATATAATATATTAAATGTATATTATATTTACAGAGTTTATATAAATATAAACATAAAGTATGTGTGATTTATTAAAATATGTGTCAATATTTTTTTGAAACATATTTAGAAAAAATGAATGTGTGTGACAAAATAACAAACCAGTCAACTTAATCAGGTGTGGAATATTTCCTTAAAGTACAGCATGGACTAACTTTATTCCTGTGTTTCAGGACAGGTCTTTGCTGGTTATTTTTCAGCTCAGTAAAAATACTAAATTGTTAAATTCCGAAACCTTCCTTGGTGTGTGGATGGTTTGGAAAGGAAATGCTTTTGCTATTACACATCACATTCATCCTAGAGGGCTTGTTTGTCGTAATAAACTATGAATTATATTTTAAACAAGGGCTCTACACTTGAAAAAGGACAAGCAATTGCTAATTGGCAGGATTAGCTTATGTTCTACATCACATCTCTGAGATTTGATTCTCTCTTAGAAGTTACTGTAATAATTCATAGAAAGCTTGCAATGGTTGCTTCTTGTGTAGGAAGAGTTTTGAACATAAAGACAGTACAGAGGGTGGGGAGGTGAATCTTACTTTACATACCAGGTTTTTCTTTGCAGCACTGGAAAGTTCCTTTGCAACCTTTTTTTGTAAATGATAAACCCCCAGACTTCAGTTACCTGTTCCTCCTAGGCACACTGCATTTGTTCTGAAAAGCCTCATACAGGGCCCCTGCATTCTTTCTTCCTCAAGTGTTTAAGGTGTCAAACACAATAATGTATCTCCTTGGCTGTTCTTACCTGAGGACTTCGGGGCTTAAAAGTCAGTGGTGTAATTCTGCTCCTCAGTGTGAACCCAAAGCTGCTGGATCAAATAAAGCATCAAGGTTAAGTGATCTGCAGTAGTGGTAGCACAAGCTTGCCTAAATCAGTCAAGTCCAGTAGAAATGACCTGTAAAATGTCTTAGTTCACACATCTGTAGTGTCTGGTTCTGTACACCTTTGTAGTGGTTCTAAATATTAGGCTCCATTTTGACTAAAATTGCATTCTTTTGAAGTTTTTTGGCTTTACAGGGCTCTCCAGTAAAAATTTGGAAAAAATGTCCATGTTACAAGCGGAACAACTTAGTGTTTCTGTCGTTCATCTGCAGAATTTCTTGAAGACTTCTGGGGTGCACATTTCAGAGAGAGTACTCTATGGATTCCTTGAATTAGATGTTCATGGTGCATCTGTGTAACATAACATGTGGTCTTTGTAGTGTGAGTGACAGCTTGCTGAGAGCAGCCTGTTACTGAAAGCAGTGCAGGTGCTGGTCAGCTGGCTATGTGAATCTTTATTTATCTTTCTTTCCTTTTTTTTTTTTGTACCTTAGCTATGATAATGATTAAGATAGTAGTAGTACTGTCTACTGTTAGATGAAACTTAGGCAACTTAACTAATATGGAAGATAGTACATGCTAGTCTTCCACATAAAATGTTTTCATTTTGACATATCCTATTTTTTTTAGATTTGTTTCTCTGACATTGTAGCTAATTTGTAGGAAAAAAATTCCAATAATCTTTGTAAGAAACCCTCCTACCACTGTTAGCTTTTTCCTTTAATTCATAGCATTTTTCTAACAGAAAAATACATGCCCTGCAGAAAGCCCTATTCCTTAACTACTAATATTTTGGTCAATGGAGGCACAAGACACAAAGCAGTTAGAGTTGAGTTAATTTATAACTTACTTGGCTTTGTAGGATTAGCATTTATCACAAGGTGCTGTCTTGTCCCTCTTTATTGACCCAGAGAACTGGGGGGCTTCCTAGACACACCTGCTCTGATGTGTGAGTTAGAGGCAGGAATCTGGGTGTGTTACATTCGCAGCATAAACCTGAAAATCTGTTGCTGGACATCAAACAGAGTTTTCTATTTGCTGCTGAGCAGCTGTTTCTCTTCATACAGGTAGAAAATCCTGATGAAAACTTTCATTTTAGATAAATTTAACCCACATATTAATAAATGTTTTCATCCTATTTGAGCAATTAGATTTGAGCAATTTTTTTACAGAAGAGGTAGAGGACTTCCACTGTGTTAGAATATTAATAGCTGCTTTGTCAACATTGTGTCACTTTGTTTTCTAAAATGTTTACAATGCTGAACACTTGTACAGACCTTGTCTCCCTAACTGGACATGGAGTTTCACATGCCTTTCTCTTAGACAGGAAAAAAGGTGTTAGTTTATCTGTGTAGTCAGCCAAAGAATTCTTTGGGATTGGTAGTTAAGACACTGTTTTTAGCAGGTCTGCATTGTGTAGGGAGGCAGTTAATCAAACCTGTGAGCCAGAACTTGAAAAATAATGGGTAAATGTAACGAGTTGTATGATAAAGGAAACAATGTGATCCTCACTTTATGAGGGAGAGGGAAGATGCTGTTTCCAAAAAAGGGAACAAAGTGATTTCAACTTTGTATGAGAAAGACCAAAGATGCTGTTTCCAAAAACCTCTAAGCTGTAGGAGGCAGGAGCCCCTCTACGGCGCGTAGGATGTTTTCAGTGTCCCTGTCTGGAACACCACTAAAGCCATGTAGGAGATGAGCCAAGCTGTTTGTAAAATTTGACCATAGAAAGATTTCTGTTTATCAATACATTAATTTACTTAAATTCCTCCCTCTGATCTTTTTCTACTGCTCCACTTTCTCTGTGTCTGAGGCCAGCCATCTCCAAAGGGTTACCTGGACCATAAAGCAGTTGGATACTCTGGTGGGGAGGAGGTGTCAGTTGCACAGTTTTAGTTTTAGAGGCTGTCACGGCTCCTGCCTCTGTTGACTGAAAATACTATGCCCTGTTAAAGGGAGCGTACTAATATCCCTGTTACTTTGTCCATGCAGTAATTGCTCCAAATACCCCTCTAGATTACTTGAGCTCCTGCATTTAATTTAGTCTATGAATTCATGTGATTTGCCTGGGTTAAGGAGTACTAGGATAAATATCCAGACTGTGACCTTGGCAGAGTCTGGGAACAACAACTGGTAACAATAAGCAATGTCCTTAACCAGCACTGCTATTTCTGCAGTGAGTTTCAATCTCTAGATTAAAATGATTATTCTACTGAAGTGAGCATCATAGACTTGGTGTGGGGTGGTCCCATGGTGTAATGGAGAGCACTCTGGACTCTGAATCCCAAGGACCTGAGTTCCGGTCTCAGTGGGGACCATCCCCTGGCAGTTCAATGCCTCCCTGCCATCCCATCCCATCAGATCTCGGATGCTCAGCAGGGTCAGCC
>JAOXXN010000102.1:7374985-7391266 GCA_026770055.1 Myrmophylax atrothorax
GTTTTTGTTTTATTTTTTCCCTTTGGCAGGAGCGTTTTAGCAAGAATTTCTCACACAGTACTTACCTAGATTTTTTATTTTTAACATTGTGTTAATTCTCAAGTATGGATATATCATTTTAAAAAACATTATGGCAAAAATCTGAGAAGGATGATTCATGTAGCCTTAGAGGAAACACTGGATGTTATCTCTGAAACACAAATGTTTTTTCTAGCAGATTTGTCTCAGTAAGAGAACAGACAATGTTGCTGTTGCCATGGTATTGCAATTAATATTTAATTAACAGCATAAGGCTTGGATGATATTTTTGTCAAGGACTGTATTGAATTCTGACTTAAATATCTCTATTATTAATATATTAATGGCATGTAGTTATATTTAATATATTTACACATACATGAAAATAATTTTTATATATTAATTTATACCTTAAAATAATCTTTCCATACTTAAAATTTATCTTGACAATTTAGTTCTTCTTTTTTATTATGTTAGTAAATGCTGATGAAATACTCACATGTGAATATATTGCCAAGAGAAAATTAAGCATTTTGTCAAAACTTTGTTGTCTTGTTTTTGCTTTCCTTGTTTTTCCAAATACAGTGTTGGACCAATGTGAAGAAGGCTTGTCTTTCATATCCTATGAAAGATTAAAAAAGTTTTTATGGTGCTGAAAATTACCCATTTAGTCCTTTGGACTGATGCAGATATTCTGTTTTTTTTTTCTCTTTTTATTAAAATGACAGAAAGTATAGTGAATATTTTCTTCTTTTTATTGCTGCTTGTAAAATTGAACTGTAGGAGAAGACAAACTGGTGGGCTGTGGTCTTTTACATTACTGTTATTCTTTAAGAGTGTTTATAAGATTGTTATACATTGTTGTGTTTATTTTGCTGAAGGGTTTTCTTAACCAAAACTGGAATGTTTTCTCTAAGTCATTTCACGTCATTTCACGAGCTAGTGTGATGAACTGTTCTGTGTGTTAAAATGCCATATGGTGTATGGGTGGCAACCTCTGCTTGCTGTGCTCAAAAACTGCAGGCCAGCCGTTCAAGAACAGCCTAAGGCCAATGATGCACCAAAAAGGTCAGAAGAACTGGCAGAGGAAAAGTGTTGTTAATTTGAGCTTATTAGGGAAAAGGTCTAGTTTGCATGTGTCATAATTGCCTGGCAGGTTGCCAGAGCAGTTGTCTTAATTGTCAGGCAATTTTGAGGTCTTAAATAAATATGTATTTTTCACCATTCATGATGTCTGGTGGAGAAGTTTCTTAGGTAACTAAATAAATTATATTTTCTTCTATTTTGAATTTAAATATACCTGCTAAAGATATTACAGTTCTCTGTGTAAAAGTTAAAACCACACTGTATCAGTGAAGAATATATTTGCTGTTAGGTGGGTTGTTTATGCAAGAGACATGTTGAATCAGGGCTAGACTTAATTAGGCCACCCCAGTTAAAGACAAAGAGTTATTATGACTTGTGCTTTTCATTAAGGATGGAAACATGAATTTACTCTGAAGTATAATGAGATGACAGAGCAATATAAGTGACTTGCAGAGAAGCTGCGTAAAAGATTTTTTTTCAGTCTGAGCAGATGATTGTTATTTGATAAGAGAGAGAGGGAGTGTGTGTATCTGTTTGGTTTTAGTAAACTGTGTCAGTCAGCTCTGCAGAATCGGATACCTCTTTCTAAAGATTAAGGGATGAATTTGTTTACCTTTTTGGCAAACTTGCAACTACAGTATCAGTCTTCATGCTCTGTTGTACAATGTGGAGTCCCTTTGCTGATCACACCCACGGTGAGGTACATCAGTAGTTGCTGCTGCTTCAGAAATAGACCTGTGTATGACTTTCCTTAAAAATTCATGTAGTGTCAGAACCTGTATATCCCCAAGAGGTAAAAAATTGCCTGGGAATGGAAGTGTTACTGATGGAGTGGAAGGCATCTCTTATTGCAAATTAGCAGGAATCTTTCAGAATGCAAGATTGTATTTAGGCATCCTAGCCCTTAGAAAAGGCCAATATATCTTAAGTCTGTGGAGAGGTTCTTCACTGTAGAATAGAATATTTCAGTTGGAAGAGACCTACAACAATCCTCTATTAAGGGCATTGTCCAAGTGCCTCTAAAACACTGACAGGCTCGGGGCATCGCCCACCTCTCTGTTCTGCCTGTAGCTGTTTTGGTGAGATAGAAGGTTTTCAGTTTCAGATATCTTTGTCTGGGAAGCATTTGGATGCTATCATCTGTTGCTATGTAGATAATAGGGAAAACTGCTTTCCTGGGACCTGGATACCCTGCCAGGGTTTATTTGGCTTAGAAGAGGCAGCAGTGGGTTATTGAAGGTGTCCTGCTCAGCCCTGTGGTGTGATGCTGTTGGGAAAAGGGAAAGGCCCTCAAAGAGCAGCCTTTGTTGGTGTGTGGTGAGCCACACTGCTGGACCTCCCTCAGCTCTGAGGGCCCCCACAGTGATGGCCCTTGCTGAGTCGTCAAGAGGGGAACAACACAAAACTTCATTTCAGAAGCACGTTCAGGGAAGTCCATGTTTTGTTTTATCAGGAGGTTCTTGCCCTTCATGTTTGTGCAGCACATGGAGATGTGTTAGTTGTAAAGTGGCCAGGACAAACATGTAGCTTGAGTTGTTAAGCAGTGAAAGACAAGAATCTGCAGAGTAGAGGAGAATGTAACCAAGAATGCCTTGTGATGTTGAAGGTAAGTGGTGACATCCTCAAAGAAATGAGATGCAGCAGAGTTTCTGAGGGTATATTCTGTGTGTGCACATACCACACTGATAAGCTTTCGAGTTGCTGAATGCTAAATTAACATTGTGCATCCTTTTTATTCAAATATACACATGGTGCAGATTTTGGTGGTTTGATTTTTTCTTTGTATGGTGTGGCATGTTGAAACCATACTGATGTGTAGAGGAATCAAGAGCAAAATAATTCTGAAAAGACTTGTAAAATGGGATGGTAAAGTCATTAGCATGTTTATGGACTTGATAAAGGGAAGCTGTAAAGAAGAGAAGCGTGTCTAGAGCGAGAAATGAGGGTCACTGTGGGTTCTGATCAGGCATGAGACAGTGCTGTGTTGGACTGTGTGTCCAGAGCTGGGATTCCCAGTTCAAGGAGAACATTGAAGAACTTGGGGGGGCTCCAGTGGAAGGCTGTCCGTGCTGTGCAGTCCAGGGCTCCTATAACTCCCAAGGAGCTGTTGGAAGGGGAGGATAAGGCCTCCCCTGGAAGCCTGTTAAACTCTTGAGGAGCAATTGCAAAGGTGGAGAGTTCTGTCACTCTTTTTTATAGGGGCAGCTGCTGTAACAAGGACCAGCAGCCCCATGCTGTGGCTTGGGAGGTGCAGTTTGGATATTAGGGTAAGCTTGTCCTCTCGAGGGAACAGGATTGCTGGAGAGGTAGAGGATTTGCCACATTTGCAGGTTCTCAGGACTCAGATAAAGGTATGACTGACCTGATGTAACCTGGGCAATAGCCTTGCATTGAGTGGGAGGGTGGAGGAGATGAGCTCCAGATCTCCGTTCTGACCAGCAGTTTGTGGGGCTGTGAGTGATCATTTGACTGTAATGTCTTCTATTGGTATTCAGGTTTCTGCTCCCTAAGGAGCTATGGAAGTGCTACGTCTTTCCTACTTTCAGTCTGGTTGTAATCAAAACTTAGATATATTTGACCCTTGTTGCTTGCATTTGGTAGAGTAGAACAGGATGTTTGATATAGTTGGATATTAAGTACAATCATATTAAATTGTGCTCACAATTTATGAGTCTGTTTTAGGGAGATAAGGAGTGACAGCAGCAACTTTAGAAGTAGTATCTGGACAATAACTTTGTATTTTAGAGGAGCTTCACTTTTTCCAACAGAAGGTATTGGTCTTATATTTCCACTAATAGAAAAACTTGATTTATTTGTAAGTTCCTTTTAATACTGACTTTCTGAAAAATGCTAAAAGGAACTAGATAATTAGTTTTTGAAGGTTATCTGATAGTCATAGATGGCTGAGGGCCATTGACCATGAGTAGTGTAATGTTCCTGGGAAAGTGTGTGAGTGTCTGTATGCTGTGAATATCAGACTGATCTCCAAAAAAACCAGTTGTCTGAAGTTCCTTTTAATGTGCGTGTGTGTATGTCATACATAAACATGTCATACACTTTTTATGTGGTTTTTAAATTAGTAGGTTTTTTTTAATCTGGAAAGTTAACGGCAAAAAAAGAATCCAAACCTGTCATGATATTAATGTATTGAGAATCAGTTAAGGTTTTTAGACACCAGAACCCTCAAAAGTCAACATTCCAGTTAAAAGGCACAGCAAAAATGTCAGTTAAAAAAGAAAAGGTAACTGTAGGAGGTAGATGTTATATTTGGGAAAAGTAAGACAGCTGATAAGGAATGCTTTTTTGGAAAAGATGAAAAAGAAGGTGATTCATTCACATGAGCAGCCAAGAATGACTTGGGAATGCCAAAATATGTAGATTGGTGATAAAAAGGAGAAGTTAAATTTAACAGGTGTATGAAAGTCAGCTATGAAGTAAGTTAAGTTCTAATGAGGATGAGTAAATTGTTATTTGCATTTCAGAAGCTGCCAGGACAAACCCCTGGTTCTTACAGACAATCAGGATTTTGTACTCATGTGCAGCAATAATGAAATTCAAGAACTGTATTTTGTTTGTTCTTTAAAGGACCTGTTTGAACAGTTTTAAAATCACTGAGACTTTGTAACTTGAGAGAGAAATTGGAAAGTCCTTTAGGGGTTGTTCCACTTGTTGAATTGATCAAATCTTGGAACACTGGAGGGGATTCATAATTTGCAATAAAACAAATCATACAAACTGAATAACTTACTGGATTGTTAAGTAGCATAAGGCTTAGTGTGTTCTCAGCTATAAAATACTTCACTCAGAGTTAGAAGAAATTGTGTGTAGTGCTGGATTACAGTATTTTTATAATAGCTAATCTGTAGGAGCTTCAAGTCATACATGAATGTAGAATAATTTTTCACTTAAACACTTGCCAGGTTTTGTTTGACAAACGTGTCTTGCGATACATTTGTAATTGAAAACTTTATTTCACAGACAGGCCTCATAACCCTATGGTGAATGCTGGAGCAATTGTGATCACATCCTTAATCAAGGTAAAAAGTTAATTTTAGTTTCTCTTGGAGTATCTTAACAGAATGTAGAGAAAGTAAATTGTACAGATTATGTACTGAATTTTTGTCTTTAATATCTAATGGCAGTTTAGAAATAGTGACCCAAACAAATGTAGTGTTAGACTTGTAGTTTTTAAAAAGTAATGGTACAGCTGAAAGACTCTCTTTTTTCTCAGTGGTAATGTTTTTGTTTCCTTCTTTAGCTGCACAAGACTTGATATTCCCTTGAGAGTATTGCCTCATACTTGTTAAATGCTGTGGAAGTGTATTCTCAGGAATATGCTTTATAGCACTCAGAAACATGTTTCTGAATGTCTAATGCTCTCACATAGCATCAGGTTACAAGATTATTTCTTGCTGTGCAGAAGAAATGGAAGATACTGTCATTTGTGCAGGAGCAGTTTGGCTGTATCTGAATGTCACTTTTAACATTGAATTTGTGTGCCGTTAACAGACTGTACAGAATTATGTTTAGTTTCTATGTTACACAGTTGTTGTTGGGATGTAAATGTACTTTCCTAAAATAAGAATGTTTGGAAACAGTTACTCATTTTTCTGAGTAAACCATGGCTGAGTAATGACTGAAAATCTTTAGTCCATGATCTTGAGACTTTTGGAAAGCTGCATTTTATTTTTTCCATAAATAGCTGTATATATGTCTTGAAGTTGTTAATGGTACAAACTCCATACTAATGTTTGCCAGATAATTTACTTACATTTTCTGCTTTTTTTTGGTAACCCCAGGTACAAAACCCACTTTTTTTTCCTAAGAGTACCTGCTTAGAGTTGTGGGGAACATGTCAGTCCCCTGGAGTTTTTAAGTAGTAAACTTAATACTGTTACTTCAGAGGTCTAAAAGTCTTGTTTACTGCCTTTTTCTTGGTTACATTTCAAAGTCCATTACTTACAGTGTGTTTCCTACCTCCTATTTCCAAATTGTTGGTTTTAAAATTACATAGATCATGATTTTCTGTTATTTTATATTTAAAGAAGGTGTAAGAACTCCTGCTTAAAGACATTTATCTTTAATAGCTGTAGGTGAAAGAAAATGGCCTTAAGTATGACAGGTAAATTTATTCACATTTAATATTCTTTGAAGGTTGACTGAGCATTGAAATTCACTTGGATAACAGCGAATTTTAAAATATGACTTAACACGTGTCTGAAATGTCAAAATGTTAGTTCAGCAACAACATGCCCTACTGATCCTAAGGCAGAACACAAGCATGTGCCTCTTGCAGGAGGCACATAGTTCTTGATAAATGGTGTACTTCTGAATAGATAACACAGATTTGTTTACTGCATGCTATTGTGATATTTGTTAGAAGGTTGGGGGGTTGGTTTTGCTGTATTATTTTTTATTTATTTTTTTTTTCTGTAATGTTCTTATAGAGTATTGCATTGCACTAATGTTTTTGCATGTGGTGACTGCACGTCTAGTGGACACATATCTTACTTATCACACTCCATTATTTGTTTTCAGTGTGATTAAAATGTAGATTATTTTATGTACTAAGATACCATTTATCACTTGAATAACTAACCAAGCTAAACATATTCTGAAGAAAAATGCATAGAGAGTCATAAGTACAAAATTACTTAATAGTTTTATTTTTTGTGAATTAACTTACTAAAATCTGCAAGTTCCCAGTATTCCACTAACCAGTGATTTAAGTAATTCACCTTTATATTTGACCTAATATCAAACTCTTTTCCTGAAAAAGGTGGCTTCATTAACTCGTGTTTTGCACTCGATTCCTCTGCATTTATTCTCTTTATTTAAGATGCTGCTTGTATGTCTTGAAGACTGTGTGGCTCTCAGGGTCCAAGAAAGTTAAGAGATTAACATGGTTGAATTCACTCTGTATGACAGATTGATCTAATGATGATAGCATGTTAGTAGCTATGGAGAGATGTGTTGCTGTATTTCATGGTGAAGAATGTTTTATCTCCTTTCAGATACATTATTTTATCTGAGAAATTGATCTTGGAAGTTTTTCAAAATTCTCATACTGAATTTAGCAGCTGATCTGTCCTAAAATTCTGACACAGATTATGATTACTTATGGATAAGAGATGATACTTGGAGTAATCTCTCTGTCACATATGTTAACATGTAGTATGTTAACGTTTTAGGGATGAAAAGGGCTCTTAACATCACATACCCGGTTCTGACTGCCAGAGAATTTGATATATGGGCCTTGGAACAGAGCTTGGACCTAAATTGTAATGTTACATTTAGTCCTTGCTATTCATAATAATAAATAATTAAGCGTATATTAATGTGCCTGTTAAATTGCACATTTGTTTGAGTTACTTGGGCATGACTTTATTATACTTCTGCCAGCTTAAATGATTGGGGCTGTGACGTGTTTATGTTTTGGTGCTTTAACTCATGGCTCTGTTCTAATTCCACTTGCATTACACTCCACAGACTGTTCCAGCAGTTTAAAGCGTTTATCTACAATAAAAATGCGTTAGCAAAAGGGCACTTTGTGAGTCACTTTTAATGAAATAAAATTTAAAAAAAACGTATGGACCTTTTCCCCTTGATGTTTGTGCAGCCATTTGCCTTTATTTCTAGTTACATAAATGACATATTTACAACAGTTTTCAAATAATTGTTATAAAAAGAAAGTTGTAGTGGCAATTACAGGAGTTTGTGGGTGAGTGATATTAGATAAAATAGTAAATTTTTCCGTGTCTCCAAGAAGATACAGGTGCTCGAAAGAAGATGATTCAACTTCTGTGCAGATTTAATACAGATTCAGTGCAGCTTTCTGTACACCACATTGACTGGGAAAAGGCTTTATTGCCTGTAGTATGGATAGATTATACTGCTTTGATCTGCTATATTTTTCCTTAAACCTTAAACTCACTTCTCAAGGCTTGTGAACTCCAGGCGTGGCAGTGGTTGCATCAGCGACTGCCAATTCCTCGTTGCCTTTACTGACTGGCACGTTAGAGGTGCAGGTGAGATGAAGAGGAAGGGTTCAGAGTGAAATGTGTGGAAGAAGGCAGGTGGCTGTGGAAGGAATCACCAGAGGACAAGGGATTAATCTTAAGTAGTTTTTATTGTCTGCTTTAACATTCCATCCGTAGATAAAAGTTTTCCAAATCTAACAGCAAAGGTTCAGGCACACAAAGCATCTGTAACTCCTCAAGTGCTGACGACCACATGCAGGACCTTACACAGACAGTGCAGACATTGGAATGCTCAGTGAAGGGAAGTGTTCTGAGGTCTTGAATTACGTGGGATGGCAGGTTGGGAGTAGGAAAGCAGTGTTCATAGTCCTTAAATTCGGTATACGAGAAAATGAAAGTACTGATTTTGCTGATCCTAAAAACCCCCTTAATTCAGTGGGAGGTTTTTTTAATAAACTATACAGGTGTATGCAGTATACTTAAGAACTTCCTACATGTGCTGATAAGTCGTAAAATAGAGGAGGCAAAGAGTAGTGGGAAAAAAAAATCTGTGTAGCTGTGCCAAAGGTCTGTTTGCTGTCAGGATTCAGTTATTGAGAAAGCTATGCAGTTAGTCTAATACTTGAAGAGTGGGAAAATGCATGGTTTATTGGTTTTATTTGATAATAAATTTATTTTTTTTATTTACAAAAAATTGATTTAGCTTAATTGCTCTGTGCTACCACTCCAGTTATCCTTCCTGATAGACTGGTGTGTAAATGTATGTGTGTACTATTTTAAAACGTGTTGGTGTTGTGATCTTCTCTGCCAGATATTATTTTGCTCATGTGTCCTCTTTTCCTAGGTTATTAATTTTCTGGTAATCTGTTTTGGATAAAACGTACATCCATGTTGTTCTGCACTTGCTTTTTATTATAAGTCAAGTGTATTGGATGATGATGATTGGATGTTATTTGACATAGAATATGTGGTAGAGATTCTGTGAAATTACGTGTATTCAGTGGTCACATATGACTGTAAGAGAGGGACACAAAAATAATTTGTGTATGTATTTGAAATAGTGGTAGTATTGGCCTTAGTGGGTCAAACACTGTTGGTGACAGTGGACTCGTAAGTATTTAGTGCTGAAAATGGTACACTAAACAGTCAAGGCACCAGTTCTCACAGAACAGGACCAGATTAACAAAAGCTAAAATAAAGACGTTAATAATTGAATTAAAAAATGCACAAATGTAAAAAAGTTTTCGTGCACTCGGACGTAGTATGATTTTCTGTTTCTAGATGTTTTCATCACAGTTTAGAGTATAAATTTGGCTTTAAAGACTCCAGAAATTAATTTTTGTATTAGCTTTGCTTAGATTTTAAATAAATTACTGTAAAAAGAGACACATGGTAAGAGCTTATGTGGTCTAATCATGTAAACACTGAATAGTGATCAATGAAAAGTGGCTCATATTAACTACTTTTCTAATAAATACTGCCTAATTTTGTTGTTGCAAGCTCTGATAAGTATCCATGACTCTCTTTGCTGTCTAGGCAGGCAGCCTGTGCAACTGTTTATATTTTTCTAGTAGAAATACAAATAATACCATACAAGTAGCTTGTTTAGGGAAGATCACTAAAATGTAACACAGTCAAAAAATTCAAATTTGTGATTGACAGCCATAGTGTCCATTGGTGTTTTAAGTGTTCACACAATTGTATTGAGGTGTCCCCTGCAAGTTTGAATTTTCTGCCTATCAAACTGCTTCAATCTTAACATTCTAAATTTATGTTGTATTCATTCAGTAGTGTTTTCATACGTATATACACACGAGCATGTGTAAGTAAGTGTGTATATGAACATATGTCTGAGCAAACGTACTGAGTGTTTGTGGAGTTAGTGCATGGAATGTTTTCATTCATGTTCTGGACAGGTGAATTACATCTGAACTTTAAAAACA
Organism: Myrmophylax atrothorax; assembly: GCA_026770055.1. NCBI lineage: Eukaryota > Metazoa > Chordata > Aves > Passeriformes > Thamnophilidae > Myrmophylax > Myrmophylax atrothorax. The sequence continues at coordinate 7,385,013 of JAOXXN010000102.1, forward strand.
CTTTTTAAGAAGTACTGTCACAGTCCCCCCAACCTCATAGGGTTTATGCAGTCAAGCTAAAAATAAGAAGCTCTTGTGCAGGAACAGAAGTTTTCTTGTCTCTCATATTCGTTTCAATCATTCTGGAAAAGTTGCTCAGTATTCTGAATGTCATGATTTTATATTTGCAATTGAATTTTAATTACAGAATGTGTGTTGCCACTGTGTCTCTTCAGATTTTTAGGAGGAGCAGCAGCTCTGTCAGCTGCTGAGGGAGGGACACTCATATGTTGTGGTTTTTAGTCATCATGTGTGTGGCAGCAGAGTTTTCTATTTCAGTTCCCTGTTGTACTAAATCTGTACTGGTGGTGATCATGTGGTTACTTTGGCAACTCCGGTGTGTGATCAGTCTGATTTCAGTAACAATGCTTTTGTGTTTGATACAAGGTACCTATACAAGTGCGTGAAACATCAAGGACTAGGAATGCATCATCTGAGTTAATATACAGATTTTCTTCCCAAAATACGACTTTAGTTGTAAAGTACAAAAAAGAACCTTTTTTATAAAAGGTTAATGTGGAAGAAGTTTACATTGAATCTTTTTGCCCACTAATTTTATGTGCTGCTGGTAAAGCCAGGCTTTTGTTGAAGGGAATTTTTTTAAACTGGGCAAACCAAGAAAGTGAATTATTGTGTATTTATATTTTTGCAGAAAGCATGATCCCTTTCTCCCTCTGTCTTTTTTTATAACAAAAGAACTTGTTTCAATTTATATACATGTCTAACCATACAATTATCAATGCAGCATCCCATAACTAATGCTGACCCACTTTCCCAGAAAAAGATGTTCATTGTGCATTTGAAAGGTTGAAAAGGTTTTTGTGGTTTAAATGTTGTTACATATTTTACAGCATTAGGATCTATGGAATATTTTGACAACTGCAACAGTTCAATGAAGTTGGTAATTTCTTCTTTTAATTATTTTTCATTGAACAGATTTGGAGTTAAATTTTTAAGACTTGTGTTCTGGTATATTTATACAGGAACATTTTGATGAAATGTATCATGATTTTTTTTATCTTACTGCAAATTAGCTAGAGATAATAAGAATAAAGTTATTAGCCTTTAGGCATAAGGTAACCACCGGCGCATAATTCTGACAAAACAGTGTGGTGTTCCTTTCACTAGTGATTGTACGTGTATGGCTGCACATCCTCTGGCAGATGAGCTGGTGCATGGGCTTCAAAGATTATCTGCAGCACCCTAATCCACATACAGAGTGGGAAATGAGACTGGCTTTATGCATTTCATTAAGTAAAATACTGATTGATACAAAGCTCCCATTTCTCCACTTCCTTCCCCATCCCCACACCAAACACAGTGCAAGTAGTGTCTTGAATTGTTTGAGATTTGTTCAAGTTTCATTATGCTAAGTAGAGTATCTTTAATATTAAAATTATGTATTAAAACATCTTCTCCAGATGCATTGTCTCCACTTGTGTATGTGATGCCACTGTTACTTAAACTTACTCAAAAAATTCTACTTGGCTACTTAAAGAAATTAAAGAGTTCCCCCAGTAGACCATGCACTATTTTTTACCTCCCACTCCTCTTTCAATCTCTTTCTATAGGAATTTGTGAAAGGTCACCCATCAGAGCCCTCTAAAGAATTAATACATCGTTAACTGGCAGCTGCTAAATTGGAGAATGTTCTTAAATGGTGGGAGGGGGGAAGTGTTAAAAAAGCCCCAAGGTAGTAACACCCCTTATCCTCCCTGAAAAACCAAACCAACCATAAGAATTAAGTTGCACTATCATCCTTAGTAAGTTGGATTTAGATTTTCCTGTGCATTGTTAGCACAATGATGTGCCCTATGTTGTGAAATTGTGTTTTTCTGACTGTTTAACAATTTTTAATAGATAGGACATTATTCAGATTTTTTTATTAAATGCAGTTATTTTCTTAGTAAGGAAATTTGAAGTCTCCAGTCTAAATTCTTAGCATGGGCACTAGCCATGGAAAGGTTTTAAGTTCAGTAGCCTGAACCTCCCTATGCTCAGCTCTGCTGGTAGTAGAAGAATACCTTTGGATTACTAACCTGTAAAAAGTTAGTGTTTTTACTGTAATTAGCTTGATTGTAGTTACTTTTGTATTTTTTGCTTTAGCTACTGCATTTGCTTATGCTAAGCATATAAAGCTGAATAGAGAGCACTTAAGTAAAGCATACATTTTTCAGTTTTAAGTTAATTTCCAACATACAGGTGTTTGATAAGATTCTTATAGGATTATTTAAATGATAATTAAAGATTTACTTATCTAACACTTTAATTTTTTCATTAATATATGAAATGATTGTAGTACCTTATTCTCAAATAGCCTTGTACCTTAGTTATATGCATTAAAATCCTAATACTGTTAAGTGAACTAACTTCCTTCTCATGTTAACAGTTTTTGTAAATTACTTTTTCTTTTCTTGCAGCAAGGAGCAAATAATGCAGAAAAATTTGACTATGTAAGTTGTTACAACATTCCTTTTTTTAAATTAAATTCTGTAATAGTTTCAAGATGGTGAAGGAATTGCAAGTGAACTGTTAATATTGTATGTTATGTCTTTGCAGCTGTACTTGGTTGTTTAAACGTTGTGGTTTGGATTGCATTTGTAAAATTGTGTTACAAGATTTTAGGGTATGGCTGGGTTGAAAGTTCATAACTTTTTCACGTGTGAAAGTGCATGCTTTCCCCCTCTTGTCTCTTAACAGGTGATGCAGTTCATGAATAAAATGGCTGGTAATGAGTATGTTGGATTCAGTAATGCTACGTAAGTATTTTTTATTTACTTAATGAAGTTCAGGGAAAGTCTTTCAACTTAAAATTAGTATATTGAGCTTATGGCGAAGTCCAGTTAATTACACTGAAACCAGCATTTTGTCACCAATATTAGAGGGTTTCTTTGGCTTCAAATTTACAACTGAAGTTGGGCATGTCTCTGACATCAGTGTGGCTGAATTTCACCTAAAAGTGTTGGTTACCTCTTTGAAATGTCATTATTCTGTCTTAGTGCTCTGGTGGTGCTATGGCAGTGAGAGCTGTAAGTGCGACTTCTCTTCCTGGCATTCGTATTAAAAATTAAACTCTGCATGTCGGTGGCTGCATATCAAATGTTCTAGAAAGCATAGTTCATACAACTGGCACTCGTTCTGGTTTTTAATTTTGCATATTTAAATTATTTTCTCAAACAAACAGTTCCTGTCATCAAATTGGTGTATAGCATTCCAGAAACGCTGGAAGCTTTTTAAGGCAACACAGGGAAAATTATAGATTCCATACAGCAGAGTTGCTTCCAGGTTGCCAGCCAGAATGTGTGTGCAGAGGGACAGAATGACATAACTGGTGTTTCTGCTGAGCTTTGTTGCTGTAAAAGGTGTGTACCATGGAAGGAGCCAGGCAGGAGAGAATTACTTACCCTTGTATTGTATGCATTCCTCCTTTAGGTTTCATCCTTACCTCAATCACCATGGTAAAAGAGTGCAGCCCTCAGTCTGCTCATTGTCTGACCTGCCTCTTGTTCCTCAGATCTCTCTGGTTTGGTCAGTGTTGTCAGGGAATGGCCCTTTCACTGTATCTCAGTGTGGGATGTTTCATTCCGCTATGGGCTGGTTAGAGAGGCCTCCAAGAGTGCCTGCCCTTTTTTGCCGTATCTCCAAGTCAGCTTTGTATGTGTAGGTAACCAGTACTGTGTGTATTTGGCTGTCAAAGCTAATTCACTCCAACTGGGTGAACTGGGATGAGCTTCTATGGCAACATTAATAGAATATTTCTGTTCAGAAGTGATGTATCCTTTACATGGAGTTTTACTGAATTGCATTATGCATCTTGAGTTCAGTGTGTTTTTTTAAAGTTTGACATCTTGCCTTGTGTTTTTTTGTTTGGATTTTTTTTTTGCTTTTAGGTTCCAGTCTGAAAGAGAGAGTGGAGATAGAAACTTTGCAATCGGCTATTACTTGAAAGAAAAAAAGGTTAATCTCTTTTTCTGTTAAATGTATTTTGAAGACTGTGTGGTCAAGTTTCTTCATAGTCTGTGAAGATTTTTAATTTATTTGATGTACAGTATGGCACAAATTAATACTATATACGTTTTCTCACTGTTACTCAAAATGCTGTAATTTAAAAAGTGCGATTCTTGCACAATTCTAGTAGAACACCTCTAAACTTTTTTTTGTATGATAGCCATGATAATTTGTTTTATTTGTTGTCAAATGCGTAATCTGGGCTGTCCAGGTGACTTTATAAAACTCACCTGACTTAAAGATCTTGAAAGCTGTACTGAAAAATATTTTAATACCTGGCTTGTTGATTCCACTGCATTGTCATTTTTAAAGCTAATTTGATTAAATAGTTTTACTTGTTACATTTAAATATTTAATTTAAAATATGCCTAATGCTTAGTATGCTGCCAAAAATATATCTTAATTTATGTCTTTCTAAAAGCAATATTGTAAAAAGGTAATAATATCACATAAAGACTCTCTCTGTTTTTCTTCCTCAGTGCTTTCCTGAAGGCACCGATATGGTTGCTATTCTAGACTTCTATTTTCAGGTAACTGACTTTAAAATTGAGATTCACTATAGACTTAGAATTGCAATTATAAGCAGTGGAAGCCAATTTGTTTCTAGATATGAAAGTTTTAATGACTTAGAGTTAAACCTGTCAGCTTCTGTCCAGCTCTGGCAATGAATGATGTACGTTTGATGTATCCAGATTTACTTTTGTTTAGGGGATGTACTGAGGTGATTTTATTGCTGATGGAAACGAGCAACAATCTTTAGAAGACTAGTAGGTAGAAGCTTAAAAGTTCTTGTATTACTTCAGTGACTTTGACAAAGCATTTCTCCTTCTTTGGGTTGTTGCTTCTTATTTGTACTGTGAAGCACCTGAAACTCCACGTAACTGAAGAATGCATGCTCTTTTGTAAGCTCAAGGGCAGTGTTACAAGTGAAGTAATATGAATATCTCCTCATCTTTGTTTATTCAATTGTTATGAGTAAAAGATTCTAGTCATATATATGCTCCCCTCGCCCATTTTTTTTCTTTTTGACTTTCACCAAGTTATTTGCAACTGTCACAAAATGAGAACTTGACAAGTGTGAGATATTTGCTCCATAAGGGTTTCCTAATGTTCAGACATTCACAGCTCAGTCAGCTCTGCTGTATAGAGTTCTCTCAAGGGGCAGTTCAGTTTATCTAAATGATTCAGTTCATTTGGGAGAGTTCGGAAAAAAAAAACGGAGTTCTGGTCTGAAAATGAATCTGTTTTTGACTCAGAGACTTGCTCTTAATTATGCAAATTATAAACCATTATTTTCAAAATGCAAATTTTATCTGAGTTTTTTCTATTGGGATGCACCTGCTTTTATCTTTAGATCGGGTGACTGTTTATGAAGTAAGATGTTGTGATTAGCCATAGTGGACCTCATGTTGAGTTAGAAATTAGGTACAAGATGATAGTCTACTCTGAACAATTGTGACAGAACAAAACCCATATTTGAATTTGATATTTGAACTGATACTTATTTGAATTTACTGCTGAAAATGCTTTTTAAATGCTTCGTATCCCACTGCCTAAAGTCCTGATACCCTTCTGAGACAAAGCTATTCATAAGTTAAGAAATGCTAAAGCTAACTTTTCTGATGTACTTTAATTTGGCCTCATTTTTGTGCATTCTGATCTCTGATTTAATGACTGTGTGTCATTGTTTCTGTTTTCCTTGAAAAGTCAGAAAAAGGATGGCTCATACACGAGTGGCATTTCTGTTTTCTTGTTATAGTACAACGCTTACTTTCCAACACTCAGATTCTACTTAAAAGTCTAGTTATTTCTTTCTTTGGGTTTTCTGTAATGCTCCTTCTTCCCTGTGTAACTGGGAACTTTCTGAACAGGAATAAACTTACTTGTTTATTATCTCTGTAAAGTGAGGATGGATCATTCTCAGTTTAGAGAAACAAGGTACAAAATGCAGGTGCTTAAACTGAGAACCTAGAAAGAATTTTTTTTTTCAAAGTAGGTGATATTATGTAATACTTCATATGTTTAAAACACAGTTGCCATTTTAGATGCGTCTCTGACAATCTCTTGATTTGCAACTCCAGTTGATTGGACTAGGATGTATTGAGTTTGGCACCCGGAAAATAAGAATTCCAGGTAGTAACTACTCATGCAAACGTGGCTTAGGTAACTTCATGAAGTATCATGTAATGACTGTTTGGCTAAAGCAA
>JAOXXN010000102.1:7393571-7418164 GCA_026770055.1 Myrmophylax atrothorax
GTTTTGGTTTTTTTCCTTTTCCAGCTGATGTTTACTGAGCTTCAGTTAGTATAGCTGAGATCTAAGTGAATTAAACAGTGATTTGTTATTCTTCCATACATAGCAAGTTTCATCTGATCCAAGGGTGAAAGTCCAAGAAGTGACATTTGCTTTTTAGTAATAAATAACACTTTAATTCAGTGAGCATTAAGAAAATATGCCAAAAATACTGGAGAAATCTGCTGTGGAAAAGCTTTGAAAAGGAACACTTCATGAAGTAACGAAGTGCTGGTCTCTTGTACACTGCATCAGAAGCTGTAGAGCTCTATTTATACACTTTTTTCTCTCTCCCATCATAAAGTGAACAATTTTCAAAACACTGGAAATGCAACTCTTATTTCATTTGCAATAAAAGAAAAAGATTGTAATGAAAACTGCCATTTGATGTATTTTTAAACTGATTTTTGTAAACCATCTGACATAAAAGCTGTCTTTATGGATCAGCCTCAGCTGTTTGGGCAAGCTCTTCCTGGCTTCATCTCTTGCCAGTGAAAGGGCTGTGGATAGTCTGTTGAAAACAGCATTAGAAGCAGGAGAGATTTTGTGGAGTGCTTTGTAATGATTTATAAAGATGTTTTGTGGGAGAGGAGAATGTGAACAATGTTTTCTTCCTTTTTTCTTTTCTACCTAAAACTGCCTTGTAATGCTGATGACGTAATTATAAATGGGAGGTTGAGTCGCAGTTAAAACTTTTCATACTTCTATTTATTTAACATTCATACTAATTAACCATAAAATCATAGAAAAACAGGTAGGTGAAGGATTTACTGCATTGATTCTGTGTGGTAATGAGAACCAAAAACTGATAGATGATCATGGTGTACAAGTAACAGGAATGTAACATTCACTTTTAAAATCAGAACAGCATAGCCAAGTTTTGTAATTACAACCCTACATGTTGCAATTCAAACTGAATTATAATCCATTATGTCACACATTTTCTTGTTTCATCCTTTTCGGTGAAGTTTGATGTATTGGACTAGTCCAGACTGTTCTTTCTGTTCCTGAAGTGTTTTGTACAGCTGGAGTAGGAAGGGGATGTTTTTCAACTTGTTACTTGTTTAAGAAGGATTTTTAAGGTGTTGGTAGAACTCTATTGTGTAACTGTGCTCAGAGGGCCTTATGGACATTGATACTGATGTATTAAATAATCTGCTCTTATTACTGGTTTAAGTTGCTAGGATATGATGTAAAACGTAAGTCGTAGTATTGCTATTATCTGATTTGTCTATCATATGCAGATAATAATGTATGTTCTCTAAATGTTTGCAGGATCTGGTTTCTTTGTGCAATTTCCATAACTACGACAATTTGAGACACTTTGCAAAAAAGCTTGATCCTCGCAGAGAAGGTGGTGATCAGCGGGTAAGTTACTGTCTGTGTTTGGTGAATATTGGTAGTGGACATCAGGAGAAATACAGGAAGTTCTTCTCTAAATACAAAACTGCTCAATGACATGTATTGCATCAAAGCTTTCAGATAATCTAATTAGTTTACATCATTAGTGGACACTTACCTGGGTGGACCACACTGTCACAGGGTTTTATATAGTAGAATTTCATACTAGATTTGTAACTCCATTTCATGCAGTTCATCTTCCCTGCTAGGTTAAGTAGATGGTGTCTGATCTAAGAGTTTCACTGTACTGGTTGCCTTTAATAAAGACTTGACCAGCTGGTGGCCTCAACCTTTCTGTTCTGCGCTGCAACGCGTGAGATCTGTGTTGAGCTGTATGTTCATGGGGATGTCTCTGACTGCCTGACTTGCTGAGAGTTGCACAGGCAGTGAGTTCAGGCGTGAATAGTCCTGTAGACAAGAGCCTGTTACTTAGGAAGCAGCTAAAGCAATGTCTGGGAATGAACTGAATCCACTCCAGCTACAGGTACAAAAGATAAAAGTGTGAGGGTGATAGAGATAAGGAGAAAACATTGGTTTTGTTACCATTAATGTTTTGACTAAGGCATGAAGATTTCAGTAGGAGAAGAATGCAGTAGACTGGTTTTTAAAGTGCTTCCATTTGCATGTCTACATCTAAAAAATTCCCAGTTTTGAATTTGAATTTTTTATAATTGGAAAAGGGAAAATAAGTTTATGTGAAGAGCTGAAAAACTTGAGTCTGTTAGCATTGACTGCAAGAATGGATTTTTTTTTTTCCTTCAAATACACTAATAAATAATGTATGTTGCTTGAACAACTAGCATTCCTTTGGACCAATGGACTATGAGAATCTCCAGCAAGAACTTGCTTTAAAAGAAACAGTATGGAAAAAAGTGTCACCCGAATCAAACGAGGACATCTCCAGAACCGTAGTGTATAGAATGGAAGGTCGGGGAGAGCAGAACTAAACGAATGGGTTCTAGTTTCATTCAATTCTTCATTTTACATACCCTCAAGCATCTCTAGATTTAACTTTGGTTTGAATATTGTTTGCCTGGTGTTTCATTTATATCTACATTTTGTGTAAATTCTGTATGCTATACCAAAAAGACTGTCAAGGTTGAAGAGGGGTTGGGGAAAAAGCACATGCAAACAACAAACCCAAAGCTGTTAACTGACTTTTGTAGTTACTTAGAACACATTTCATTAGGGGGAAAAAAAAAAAGGTAACTCCTACTGTGTTCAAAGATATACCATTTCTGTGTATATCTGTTTATTTTTGTTTATATCTCAGAATTTTAAGTAAATTAACTTTAGAGCTAAGCAAGAAGTTATGTGTCTTCTGAGCAGGGTCAGCATGTAAAGATAGGAGAACATTAATTAAAATATAAAATAGTGTCAGCAAAATACAGCAATTTCCTGAACCTCTAAATAATTGTATAGTAAGTGGAGATAGGTTCTGAGTCATGTTATTATCATATCCCTTCTTTTTAAATGTGAGCTTTCAAGTTGCTTTCAACAGAAATGGACCCTTTGCATATGCCACGCTAGTGAAGATTATTTTTTTTGCTTTTATTCAGACCATTAATTAATACTAATATTTAAATAAAAAGAGCAAAAATGGCTCCAGAGGAATGGGAGAAGTGGGGAGGAGGAGGAAGAAACCTGTCTTGTTTGCAAGTTAACTAATGCAGCAGAAAGATTCCTGACCCAACTGTTCTCTGGCTGCTTGTGCTGCCAGCTGGTAGTTATGACTCAAGTCTGCCTTACTAATAGTGCTGTGCTCCACCCTGGAGAGGAATGTAAGCAATCTGGGGTTTAGAGTGCTAACCAGCTGAGCAGTGAGCAGGAAATATGTTCAGAGTAAAGCAGATAGGTAGATCTTACTAAAACTGTTTACAATTAACTTATTTTTCAACCATTAATGTGTGTGTGTGTTCATACATGAAGATCAGAATTTTCATTTACTTGAACATGAGCAAATTCTTAAGAACTTATAATGAATTGATTTTTTAAAAAATTATTTTGAGTTTGCAGCTCTGTCAGTTTGCTAAGAAACTGGACTTCCATTTTTATACAGGTTACAGCATCTGTTAAGATGCAGAATTTGATAGTTTGAGTATCTTGAATAGGGTGTAGCTTGAAATGATGTATTTAAGCTTCAGATAGGCCCAATAGGCAGGGCTAGACAGACGTCAAAGATTTGTTAAATTCTTGAAACTTGTAGGTATTAGATTCTTAACGATGCTAAAAATCTTAGAAAATTATTCTCTGTATCCCTTTTTTAAGTTTGCAGATAATCTGATACATCCTCAACCCCAGTACACACCATGCAGGGTCCTGGTTTATAAAACTGTGGAAAACTTGTCCAAGAAGTGATAAATGGTGTTAGCTGGTTGAGGATTTCAAGAGACAATGCCAGACAATTCCTTAGTAACACCTTCACCTCTTTTCACTTTCCCCAGTCCCTCTCCCTTTTCAGTTTATCTAAAAGGTGTGAGTTTTGCTAAAAGGAGAGTTGGATTTTTCGTGCCCCTATTTTTCCCCCTCTGGATGTTTGAGTTTAGGAAGATGCATAAGGCAAAGCTGATGCTCTCTGAGAAAGCAAACTTCTCTTAATTACTCTGTTTAGGTAGTTGTTTTTGCATAAACATTTGAAAAAAGACTGACTAAAGCCTGAATAATCTTCATTTAGCAGTGTATTGTAAAAGGATGGGCTTCCTGTCTTTGAAGCCTAGAATGAAAATGTTTAAGCAACAAATTTCAATGAATTTGAAACCTTGCTTGGGATGAAAAGGTAGATCTGTGGTGCAGATGTCAGTAATAAATGTCAGTTATAAATTGCTGAGTAATAACTGTTTTATAATCTTATCACTGATGATAAGGTTGTTTGTCAGTGCTTATTCTGAAAATAAAGTAAGTAAAGGCAAAGTCTTGAATGACAAAAATGTCTCACCCGTTTGAGGATTTTACAATAAATTAGTAGGTACAGAGACATAGCAAGTATTCACATCCTGCAGAGCTACATGTCTTTAACTGAAATACCCTCAGTTGCAAGAGGGAATGTAATGTGTCTGTGCTGCTAATGAGAAGTATTTACAGTGATGACATGTTGCTGGTTAAAGTACTGATTCAATTAAAAATGTAAAATGCATGATGCAGGATTTGCTCAATCTGATTCTACCCATCTTTATTTTTAGTACTATTTGAAGCCACATCTAAAAATGTGGTTGAAGATGGAAGATTTTTCCATCTGTGTTTCAACTTGAAAATAAAAAGTTTTACCCTATTTATGTTTGTCAGTTGCATAAAAAACTTGTGGTAGAATCAAGTCCTGCATATGAAATACAAAGATAAAGAAACTACTAGATCTTTAATATGCATAATAAGAATATTTAGGGTACAGCTTAAACAATCTTTATATATATATTTATATATTACAGTTCTGTAATATATGCTTTTGAAGCCTGTCTCAGAATTGAAGGCAGCCTCTAGCTAGGAAGGGTCAGGAGACTCCTCTGAACCAATTATTCTGTAACTTGCCCACACCTGTAGTTTCTTGTCCTGCTCTGCCATGACTGCAGGTGGCTCTTGTTCATGGCAGGGCACCCCGGGGCCAGAGTGGGGTCTGCCCTGACGGCCCAGCCCCTCCTGCCCTGTGTGTGCTGAGCAGGTCCCAAAGGACGGGGGACAGAGGTTGGTCATTCCATGTGTGAAGTCTGCAACGGTTTTAGTGTTCACCTGTGCTACAGTAATAGCAATTCTTGATATTCAAGCATTTTAGCTGTTTTGTTTGTTTTTCTTTGTCAGCATCATTAACATTTCATTAGAAATGTAAATGCTTTTTATAGTTTTATTTTGGCATTTGTGTTGTACCTTTTGGCTCAGTTGTTAAGTTACCTGTCTCATTTTCCATTTTTCATTTGCATTGTATGTTATTTATGTATCTTGATTTCCAGCATGCTTATTTTTGTATTGTTTAATAAATTTATTTTAAGCTGATTTTTATTGTATTTTTTTTCTCTCAATGGAGAACAGGTTTGTTCAAACACGTTTTTGAGACTGAAGTTGAGATAGTGAGCACTCCATTCTTAAAAGGATTTTGGAAAAGTAGATGGAATAAGTAGATTCAGTTAAACCAGTCATTGAAAACCTTCCTAAGATTTCTTAAACATTTTGTACAATAATCTAATTATTTTTCTCTTTTAACTGTTATCTTAGAAAGTTGAAGCAAAAGTCAAAGTAGCAGAACTTTCTCACTGTGACTTTTTTAATAAAAAAGTCCTGGTGCAGTAGGATATTAATGTCACTGTGTATTTGTCTGGTTTTGAAGATAGGGATTCAGTCACTTGGAAAATATGTGGCTAATGGTACTAGTGCCAGGGTAGTAACTGCTGATCCTGAGCACTATGAGGGGAAAAATACAGCATAATAATCACATGTAGCAAGGAAGGTGTTCCAAACTCCAAATTATTTTGGTAGTGACAGGGGGTTCTGCCTATACTGAGGATGGCCCTAATTATTATTTTAGCTTTTCTGTAGACTGCTTTATAAGCTGAAGTTATTTGTTTAAGGTTGTAAAATTACCTATTTGTTCACTGTACATAAAAATACCACATATCAATAGTTTATTCTCTAAAAGTCATAAAAATGATGAAGGGTAGAAGAGTAGTAGATAAAAAGAGAGAGCCACAGGTAGAATTGTTTTGGCTCTTACATTTTGGTTTTCATTGTGTATTTGTGTGAGGAGACCAGTGGGTGGGTAGATGAATAAACAGGTGATGGAGAAGAGGGTGGGTTGGAGGGGGGACAGAGGATGTTGGTTTTTCATTGCTGTTGTATCTCTTAGTCTTGATACATACATGTCATTGATGCACAGTAGTTTATCTGCGAACAGAGTTTTTAATTATGAGCTTCATAATTCATGTATGATGTTTTAGTATCCTAAAAGGTATTTGTAGGCTTTTACTGTTTGGGGTTTTTTTTAATTTAAAAAGTTGTTTCTGCAGTTTTCTGAAGGGAGTGCAGAAGCAGTTACTGCAGAGAAAGAAGGATAGACTTGTTTCAGTAGAGTTCTTACTGGGATGACTGAATACACCTGATAATTTGCCTTCAGTGCAGAGTCTCCTTGAGGAATGAGTGTTGCAAGTGTTTGTAGTAGTTGCAGGGATGGCAAGAGATCTAACCAAAGCTTAATTATTTATTTTTTTATTGTGCTGATATCTTGTCTGTTCCACGGTTCTTGTCCAGTCTAGAAAGCGCATGACTAACTAGTGTGTGTAATGACGTGCTTGGGTCATGCACAGCCCCATTTTCTTTCCTAGTTTGTCTCCTAGTATGTTGAATAATTTAAACAGTCTAAATTATTAAACTACCTACCTTGATTCAAATGTGGTTTCCAATTTGCCATGTGCTCTCTCTAGAGGATATTGTGTACAAAATAAAAATGCCCTGTTTCTTTTTGGTTTTCATGCAAGTAGAAGTTAATTTTATTATCAGTGTCTTAATACTGCTTTATGCAGACTTTTGGTATCCTTTGGACACTTAGCACTTAAAGACTTTTTCAGCACTCAAGAGTGGCACAGCTCTGCACATAGTTCAGCTACATCTGGAAATGCCGGTGCATTTCTTCTGTGTGTAGCAGGAGTTCGTAATGGTTACGTCTGAGGCTGCAGTTTAATGCCTAGAGTAGAGTTCAGACTGACAGGAGTGTGGTGGGGACACTAAGGCTGATGAGGAAACAAGGTTGAAGGAAGGACAAGGGGAAAAGGGAGTAATTCTAGAATGCTTTTCTACTCAAAAATGTTCCAGCCAGCCGTACTTCGATGCATTTCATGTGCTGAGCAGGCGTGCGGGGGAGCGTATCTGCTGTAAGGTACCTCTTCCTGCTTTAGCTGCTGCTCTGACCCAGTTCTGACCCAACTCACACATAGCTGTGCCTTCACGTGTTTTTACAAAATGCATGTGCACTCTGTAGATTGCAAATTTATGTTCATACTGTATCTCAAATCAGGTCAGTTTTACTTAGCTGGGTACAATCATCATAACCCATCTGTATGAATTGCAGGGAACTGTAGTAACTAAGCAACCTAAGAAGGAAACCACAAGGCTGCAGAGCTCGGAAGGGATTTCTAGAGATCTTATAGTCCAGCTTCCTGCTCACAGAATGATCTCCTGTCAGATCGTGTTGCTCAAGAGCTTTGTCAGTCTAGGTTTTGAAAACCTCCAATGATGAGGTGTCTGGAATCTGGCTGAGTAACCTGTTCTGGTGCTTTAACACTTTGAAGAATTTTTTCCTAACCTACCGTTGGAATTTTCCCTTTCTGCAGCTGATTGTGGTGACTTCTGTCTTTTCACTGATCATGATGAGTTTATCATCATGCTGTAATCTGTTGGCCTTTAGGGAGTCCTAGAAGTGGCGTAGGTAAAAATGGCTTTTGGTCAGCAATAACTAACATTTTCACTTCCTGCTGCATTTTCCTACTGGTTTCTAAGTATTTTTTTCATTAACTCATTGAAAATAAAGTGTTTTAAGGATTTGAAAAGACCATATTCCCTTTATTTATCTGTTAAAGTCTAACAGGCTAAATGCCAACATGGAAGTATGTTATTTGCTGAGGGATGGCATGTTACTGCTGGGACCCCTTGTGATCAGAGTGCTTATCAGAACAATGAACTGAGAACACAAGTGGGGTGATAGGAAGAGATAATGTTGCTCGCTTCCGTTGATGTCATTCACTAGCCCAGCTTTTTCCTTGAGGCAGGCAACTTTATTGTTTGTTCAGGAATTACTTACTCAACATCAGGTTTTTTGGACTGACAGACCTGCTTTTGTTTATATGTGTAGCTTTCGCTTTCTGAATGGGAAGTGCATTTCACACTTCTTTTAAAGGACTTGCTTGCCTTTTGAAGTTCTCCAACCTGTAATTATTGCAAGTCAAATAATTAAAATGTATCTTGATGTGAGAATAAACTGATTAAACATGTTTTTAAAAAAAGCCCAGTCATGCTATTGCAGAACAGGATTAAAAATAATGGTTGAGGACATAGATAAACAGGCTAAAACGGCTGAATACATTTTGTTCCATATACCAAGGCTGATGGGAATAACATGACTGTTTGCAAGGTTTGGAGATAAAGGCATGGAGGTAGAAAATTTGTTTAAGCCTATAAATATTTCCAATACAAGGAAAACTGAATATATAGATGAAAAATTCGAAGATTTATAGAAACTTGATCCTAATAGTTTAGAAACAACCTTCCCAACAAGAGTAGAGTGCAAATTTCTTGGAAGAGTATCCCATTCTGCTTTCAGCTTGTAGGGTGGAGTCAGCCTATTGCTAGTGCAGTTGCCCTAAATATCTTGTGAGAACAAAGTCCTTTATTTTTGAAAATAGTTCAGTTCCAAGTTCTGTATTTAAGAGTAAACTGTCATCCATAAATTGTGAAGTAACCCACAGCCTGGGAAGCGGGAGCATTGCTCCACTCTGCTCTGTTGAGTGGATATCAGGCCTGTCAATAGGTCCTTGAAAAGGCAGACATCCTTTTGTCCTGTCTGCTTAACACAGCTAGGTCACTAAAGCACCCATCAGCATTCCACTTTATTCATGTGACTGTCGTTGATCCCAGTCCTTTGGTCCCAAATCTTGCAGTGTTAGTAATGTCTGTATCTACTGCTTCAAAGGCTCTTGTTTTTTTCCTGCATCCAGAGCCAATGGCTCAGTGTTCATTCCCCTTGTTAAGGTTTCTGTGTGTATTCCCTATGCTCTTTGTTGCAGAACTGTTAGCAGGGGGTTAGTCTTTGAAAGGGTTGAGCAGGAACTACCAGAGTCTGTATTGTGAGATTCCTGTGGTAATTTACTGTGAGAATTGTTATTTTACCATTTTGGTACTTCAGGTCGTAATAATGTACTGACAAAACATTTCATTGCTGATGAGGAACGCTGAAAAAGTTTGACAGCAGAGTAAACTGAAGTCTTTGAGAGGGTCACTTTTCTTGATAACTTGGATGCTTTGGACATCATGGCAACTTTCATGTATTTCCATCCAAACTACTGATGGCAAATGCATGCCACCCAGAACTGAAACTTTGCATGGTCTTCATCTTCTCACTTGAAGGGTGGAAGTCTTTATGCTTTAAATCTTTCATTTGGTCTAATAAACTTTTTGTTGAAATAATTACTCTACCTATCATTCCTTTGTATCATACTGTTCGTGGCCAACAGTGCAGCTGTAACACCTTTGGTCATCAGGACAGGAGCCAGGTTGGATTTTTCTGCCACTCCCTCTTGTGTGGTTACGGTTCTCTGGAACTGCCTGATCCACTATTAGTCACTATTGCTATTTTAACTTGGTTTTCTTTATTAGGTGTTCAAAAATTTTGCTTACTGGCTCAATTTTTGGGTTTGTTCATATCCATGAAAGGTTTTTTTAAAAAACCAAATTGTATATGGAATTATCCAACTTTAGGTCTATGTCTAGTGAAAGATGACTAAATCTTCACTTGATATTTTGGGAGTCTTTTCAGTGATACACTTAATTCAGCTGACTCCAAAAGTAAAAAGTGTGTTAATTCATTGATACCAGCACAAGTTGGAAACAGCAGATGGACCCAAGCATGGATGGCCATGTTCATTGTATTCTAATCAAAGCAGTTTTGGCACTCTGTTTTCTCTCCTCTTCCCAGTATTTGCACCTTCTGAAATCAACATAATCATCCCCCAAAACACAGGGATGGGGATGGGTATACCTGTACCCTACATGGGTATCAAGCAAAGGATAAGGCGTCTGTCAGTAATTGTTAGGGAGCAGCACTGCAGATCAGCTCCTCTCCTGCCAGGCTTGTCTGTTTGTCCAGGCACACGTGCACGGGGAGGGAAACAGCATCTGAGCACTGGAGAAGCTGCAGCATTAAGTACTTTAAGGCCTTCTGTGCTCGAAAACTTGGGATGAGCTGTTCAAGGGCATCTGTGACATCAGTATTGGTTGTGTCCATCCTAGTACTTGTTCTTAATGCTTTGTACCAGGCATTTTTTTTCTGGAACTTTCTTCCAACTATGGAAATGTCTGTTCCTGAGATCCTGTAATCTTAATACTGATGGAATCAATGACTCTTGAATCTTGAGCTCTGGCTTGTGTGGATTTTTTTCTGTGTACCCCTTGAACCACTTCATCTTCATTATTGGTGGTTTTATCTGCTAGAAAGGGGAAAGACAAAAGCTGTAAAATGCACTGTTTCCCACATTGTTTCGGGCTGTCCTGCTTCTGGTGATGGTACTGGAAAGGAGAAACTGTCCCATGCGCACACCCTGTTATGATACTGTGCAATATTTTCTAGTAAAATTCCGTTTGAATGCTCTGATTCTTGGGAGGAGAGGCTTGTATGAAAGGATTCAACTACACTTTGTGTGATTCACTCTCCACTTCTGTAGATCAAGTTCTGGAGCTGGGATTGGTGAAGGGTTGTTTCTTCTGCCTCCATCAGGGGAGGCAGGGGTGGGAATGGGGGAGTTCAGGAACGTGGCTGGCCAGAATAGCCTCTGCTCATCCCAAGGGGTTTGCACATCCTCAGGACTGGAATAGATGGGGCGTGGTCTTTCTGAAAGAATCTCAGTTACTCAAGGTAAGTAGATGTTTCACTTATTCTAGTAAACATTTTGTTTAATTACTTAACTCTTAATTCATCTTAATTAAATAGTCTTATCTGTAATTTAAATAGCATCAGTTTACTGATACTTAAGAATTAATCAATAGTCAGAACTGTAAATAATAAGGCATTGCAGATTCTCGGTGTTTGTTGCCATGAAACAAGGTCTCAGCTACTGTTGCTTGCCGTGGTCAGGGGCAGTTCTGTCAGTGCTGTTGTTGCTGTCTTTCAGGCACTTGAGCAAAAGCAAACTTAGTATAAAGCAGACTGTTACTTATGGATTCACAAACCATATTGGAAATAAGAGATTGTTTTAAACTTCATTTATAAGATACTAATCTCATTTAGTGTTTAAAAATTAGAATAATTCAATGTGATGCGTTGGCTGAATTAATTGTAGAACTGAGCTCAGCCCTGTGTGTGACCCTTGCTGTGTACTGTATGAGTCAAAGGATATTTTTGTACTCTTAAAGAGTATTTAAGATTTATTAGCCTTTTCCACATATAGGGAGATGTTTTGAGGAATACTAGTGTTACAAACTCATTCCAAAAATGTTATGTCCGCTTGATGGGCCATCTTATGAGGAAGAGGTTGGTGTTGCAAGAGGTGAATTCTGGTTTAGTCTTTCATGGCTCCAGATGTGATTGGAGGAAAAGTACCTTTTGTTCACAGTTACTCCTTTCTGTGTCCTTAAGCTTTTAAAATTTTATGCAAAATAGTTCATTAACAGAGTAAGAAAAAAAAGGACAAACAGTTATAGTATTGTGCTAGTTTGTAGCAAGTACAATTTTTAAATGCTTTAAAATACTTAGAGTAATTTAAGTATTCTGACAAAAAAAGGACTTTGGGCAGCGATGGGCAAAAAAAAATGTCATTTACTGTAACATGTAATATCAATTACTCTAATTATCTGCAGTTTTGGGTGGCATAATCTTGTACTTTAGACACTTAAACTAATCTCCAACAGGTTTGAATCATAGGGAAATATGAATGGTAGAAATCCATTTCAAGCCAGTAGGTGATCAGGGGAAGAGGGGAACAAACCATCTTTACTCAGCCTTCCCTCCAGGAAGGCTGCACTTCTTTTGCAGCCTTAGCCCATATGTTTTCCAGGAAAGCAGATAGACAGTTCTTAGGTTGTAGGAAGGGGCTTATGACTTTTGCATGCGCAGCTTCTGTGACAAGTACCAAGACTGAGCTACTGGTACACACTTGTTTGTGTGTTTGTGCTCCTGTGTCTGAACTGAACACAGTGAAAACTCTTTGCTCAGTTTCTGGATTGTAAACAGACAGTATTAGGACCATTGAAAATGTTTTTGTCAGTATGTACCAGCCAGTTCAAAAACATAGGAAGTCAGAAGGAGAAACTGACTAACTTTATTCTAAAAGATTAAATTTGGATTTGAAAATGTTAATAGTTGAGTTGCAATAAGACATTCAAAATCCCACTGGGATTGTGTCCAGCTTTGAAAAAAGATAATAGCTAACTGGCCTGCCAGAGGGTTTTGCAGCTGTAGCAGTACAGTCGCTTTGGGTGTGGATACATGAAAATGCAGCCTTTTGTGTGGCTGCAGTCTGGACATCACTCATGGGAGAAGCAGCTTTTGGTATATGTGTGGATTCTGTTTGAACATGGCTGCTAGAGGAATAAATAAATGTTTTGTGAGTCTTGTTAGTTTTCTATCAACAGCACAAGCTGTATGAATAAATGCTGTGCAAACGACATTTCAAGTTAATTCCACCAGGGAGACTCCAGAAATAAACTCTGTGGTAGCAGCTTTGAAAGTCGCTTGTGGCAGCTTTGAGTCCAAAAATAAACACTGCACCCACAGCTCGTAAAACTGAAGTGAAGGAGCTGGGTCTCGTCCTCTGGCCACAGCTGTGAAAGAGGACCTTGCACCATCTTGAGGAAGAGGAAGGGATAGTCAAAGGGTTAGAAAATGGACTGGGGAAAAGAATTGACAAAATCCTGTTTCCTGTGTTAGTTGCAAAACACAGAAGAGTAAATACTGGCAGATTCTAAGGTTATTTTTGCACTTTTTTCAAATTACATGAGGAAACAAGGATAGATGGTGCATAAGGTGGGGTACAGAGAGGGGAAAGGCTTGAAGAAATGGAAGTTTTATGGAACAGCTAGCCTTGTTTGTGTTTTCATGTATTTCAGTATTTTACTGGAGACAGTCAGTGTTGGATTGCTGTAAAGGTACATAGGTCAGTTGATCACCCTTACTGAAGCCAAATGCCTTTTGTTTGCTTCAGGAAGTTATTTAGATGAATTACCTGTTCTAATGTGCCATAGTTTTCTGTAGAATAGGGGAGGGTTGAGGCTTAATGCAGAGGCTGCTCTGAGTTCCTTCAAGGACTGCGCAACCTTAGAAATAGTCATGGGCAGAACCTCACCAGCAAGTTCTACTGCTGCTTCAGAGCCAGCTCTCACCTGGGGTGGGCACTTAAATTAGTCTTTGGTGAAAAGAGCTAGAACTGAAGGCCAGGAGTGGGGCAGACAGGTTTCTGTGTGAAGGGTGTTCCAGGTGTGAGCTGCTCCTGCTCTGACACTGGGGTTCTAAATACCTCTTTCAGCTCCTCACATATGCTGGGCTTTAGAGATCTCCTTGTGCCAGACTCAACGCCAGCAGTTCTAAAAGCTGTACCCAACTTCAATGTGAGGACAGAGCAATACCTACCTGCTTTTGACAAGCCCATATTATTTTGGTTTACGGTTCAGTCTTAGTTTTTACTTTTAAAAGTAAATGCTTTACTTACCCTTGGGCAGTAACTTCCACTTTATTTTATGGGAAACAAGGCAGAAGCTCAACTGCACAAACAGACTTTAGACTGGGATTTCTTGCCCTACAAAGTACAACTTATTTTAAAGGAAAATGTGACAATCACTTTTGGAATTGTGCAGTGATTTTTTTTTTCCCCCAACACTGGCCTTGCTAGTGGACCCTGGAGAGAGTTTCCAGTTTGTTGCAAATAGAATTTAAATACAAAATTGGCTAATTTTCAAATTAAGTGGTCCTGTCTTGTATGTGAACGAACAGACATCTGCATCCTCTCTCATATTCATCCCTGGCTTATTTTTTGTCCTTTTAGGGACTACTTGCATTCTATGTTTAATTTCAAAGTTTAAGCTTCAAAGTTCGTTTTGAGCAGGTTTGAAGTTTTTTTTGGTTTGTTTTTCAGTTTGATTTTTAAACCTTACATGCAGGGGAAAAGCCATCTAAAGGCTGCCTTTCAGCATAGTTGAGTTACAAGTTCAGTGCAGAAAAACTGGATTACTAAATTGTTTACTTTTTTTGGTTTCTGTAGGTCAGCACTGCTGTTTCAGAATATATATTGGCATCTTAGATTTCAGGATTTTTATTTTCATTAATAAGTGTCTACAAATCTGCAGTTCTTCTGGAGAGCAGGAGTGATTGCTTTCTGCTGTGTACCCGGATGACCCTCATTGGGATCAGCTTTAGGAAAACAGCTGAACAATGCTACTGTGAAGTTGAATTTCTGTTGTGTCTGGAGCTTTTGTTGCTTTTTGCTCATGGCTCACATAAAGTCTTTGCTCCTGCCTTCCTGGTCAGTACTTGGCCCTTTGCAGAGGCCATGGCAATAGGCAGAGTTGGAGTAGCCGGTGTCTTTCCGCTGGGAAGCCTTAATCCCCGTTCACTAGACGAGTGCTCACCTTAGACAGCTTAACAGTCTATTTTTTGCGTTTCCGAGTTAATCCCGCGCTGAGCCGGCTTAGCCGTGCCGTGTGCTGTGAACAATGGGTGCAAAGCTGAGCCCATGGGCAGCGGCTGCCGCCAGCCCTGGCTCGTGTGTGCCCTGTCCCAGTCCGGCCCCGCCGCCAAACGGGATGGGTGGCCTCCAGCGGGGCGAGAAGGGAACGTGTGGGAAATCCCTGAGCCCTCCGGTGCTCGTCCTCCTCCTGGTTGTAAGGATGTGCTGCCAGGATCTGCGGTTTGGGAGTATCACCTGACAGGCTTTTGGTGAAATGGGGAATGGGGCAGTGCCACCCTTGCTGTGGGTGCAGGTGCCCCAGGAGGGCAGCCAGGGTGCTGTGCATACAGAATAGCTGTGCTCATGGGTGGGTGTCCATGGTGTGGGTGAGTGCGCCTCAGGACACTCCAGACAAGCCCAGCTGATTTCCCTGCTGTGCTCTGTGCTAGTAAAGAGCTGCAGGGCTTGATTCTCACTGGCATGCAGCTCTCCTACAGCTGGGAGTGTTGTCAGGAGGGACTGGGTGTCCTGTACCACAGCCCTGCTCACCTGGGACCCACACTGGGATCCCACTGCATCAGGCCCAGGGGTTGGTGTGATGGTTACCTGTCATTGGGGAGGTCCTTTGCTGCAGGAGCTGAAGTTTATATCCCAGACTATCTCTATATCCCTGTGATGTGCAGGGAACATTTAAAACTTTGTTCTTCAAGCCAGTTGGCCAGGAGGGCAGAGTTCCCAAAGGGAAACGTTGTGTCCCATTTCAAGCAGCAAAAATGGGACATGAGAGAAGAGTGTGCTGCTCATTTTCTCTCAGCTAGCTTTAAGTCTCTTTTTTTAACTCCCCGTGTTGTATTTGAAGGTCTTCTGTCAGCACACTCAATCGGGTGCATAGTAAAGTTCAGATAGGGCAAAGTTCCTGAGAAACAATTTGCATTGAAACCCATTTTTTTCTCAGTATTTTGAACACCTCCTCTGAAGGCTAACCTGTGACATCATCCTTAGATATTATGGAAAGAGCATTGGAAAGTTTAGGGAAGTTTATTTATCCTTGTTTGTATTGCCTTGAGCAGCACTGTTATAAACTATTGGGCTTGACTGTATTGCTCAGCCACCTGGAGAAACAGTAAAGCTGTAAGTTCTATTTTTTTTAGAATGTAAACTATAATGTTTTCAAAGAAATTGGGGGAGGGAGATGTTCTTAGGAAGCAGGACAGAGTAGGAAATTAAAATTTAGATTCAATGACCTTTTTAGCTAAGAGCTTCTCATGGAATTAATCCAGCTTTGAGCTAAATTAATTTTTTCTAAAGGATTTGTTTTCCTTGCCTGCACAGCTGTTTGGCTTTTCTCTCCTGACCCAAGTGCAGTGCAGAGCAGAGGCTGTCCCTGCCATGCTGGAGGTGTTGCAGCGATACCAGAGTGGGACAGAGCCCTGCAGTGATGGGGACACGAGGGCAGGGACAGAGCACAGGGCTGGTACGCTCAGCTGCTTGGGTTTGGTTCCCACTTGAGCTTTGGTTGTTTTGTATTAATGGTGAAACGTGAGAGCCAGTGGGCAGAAGGTGTCAGGTCTCTCTCCCTTCACCATGAGACTGTAGCCGTTTGTTTCCATTTCTGGGCCTCAGTTTCCCACGTTAATGCCAAAAATTCTGGCAGTGTTCTCTCTTTGAAGTGTTTAGAGTGGTGCTCTGTTGATGGCATTAGAGCCAGGCAGCGATAGACACACTTCAGTAGAAAAAAAAGGCCTCTGACCCAGTCTGTGTAAAGAGAGAAATGATTCCATCTCAGTCTTGCATGGGCATTTGCTGTTAGCCATCATGAGGCTATTTAAGTTAGTCTGGATTTGGGTGTGCAGCTCAAGTAGAAAAGGCTTCTCTTACAAATACTCCACCAAGGCAATTCGCCCATTCCAGCCAAGCCTTTCAGATTGGTGAGAGGTGTTGAAATTTCACTTAAAATAAGTGACTTCAGCATATTGATACTGCAGTTAAACTTTTTTTTCATTAGGTTTTTCAAGTTGGTTCGCTGAGAAATCAAAAAACAAAGGAAAAATTGTCGTCTCTTGCCCAAGTCCTTTGACAATGTGCTTGCAGAGAAACAGGGGACAGCCGTGCCCTTGCCATGCACTGGGCACATGCTGAGGCAGCCCTTGTGTTCTCTGTTCCTGGGCAGTCAGTTCACATCTGAGCACTGCTGCTTGGAGGAGACTTCTCTGAAAATTTTAACATAACCAGGCTTAAGATGTATTTAAAATAACTGTAATATGAAGCTTTGGACTAGGAGTCACATTAACACTGAGTTTCTCTTTGCCGTTGTCAGTGCCGTAGAACACTCAGTTTATGCTTTTGGGGTTTTGGGTTGGTGCTTTTTCCTTTTTTTTTTTTTGTCTCTTGGCCCCTCATGTTAATCTGAAGTGTCTGCTGCCGTGATGTGACTTCCTGCCGCTCTGAACTCTGGGTGTTTCCTTCCTTTAACATGACCTCGGTGTAGTTCATGAGAAACAACAATCTTGATTTTTCTTTATTGTGCTGCTCATGTCCTCACCCACAGACTTGCAGAGCTATTAGTTGGAAAGGACCTCTGGAAGTGGTGGTTGTTTGGTCATCTCTGATGTGCAGCAGGACCCGAATCCTTCATAGCTTCATCCAGCCAAGTCAAGACCTCTTAACCTGAAGGTGAAAATACAAGATGTCTTTCTGATCTTCAGCATTGAATGACATAGTATTCCTGAGGAACCTTTTCGTGCTGGTTTCACTGCTGGGATAACCAGGATTATACCCAGCATTGAGGAGTGAATGTTGTGCAGAGAGGTTTTCATTGTGGCTGAATGAGCTCTGTATTAGGGTTAGGGTTGAGTGAGAACAGCACGGTGAGAAGAAAGCTGCTGAGTTCCTCTGCTTTGGTGCATGCAGGTTTTTCCTCCCATTTGGCGAAAGGAGGAACAGTTTCCACCCTGGGTTTGATCCTGCCATACAGCTGTACGGTGACGTGTGATCCAGCTCATATATGGCAGAGGATCTCCATCCCCTCTCCTTTTATTAAATTTCCATAGTTAGGGAATTATGTGCAGCAGGAAAAGGTAGTGCATGGCTCTTGGGTTGAAGGTAAACTTTATGTTTCTAAACATTAGGGAAAATTGTGTGCACCAGTGCAGTTGTAGAAACAGCAGCAATGAATGTGGCACATGGAGGATCGTGAACCACTTGGTGAGAAACTCACTGACAGAGTCTCTAAACACTTAAATTTTAGTTGCCTTTTGCCCTGCTTAGTTTGGATGGACACAGCCCATCTGCAATCTTTATTATTTTTTTCCTCCCCTACAGTTAACCCCCCCAAAATTTTATGTTTGCCACTCCCACTTTGGAGTTCCTTTTGTCTCTTGATTTTTTGCAATGGACCTGTTATTCCAGACTAGTTTGCTGTGAGTTTGGAGGTAAAGAATTTGTACTTGACTTTATGGCAGCCTAAGTGAGATTCTGCACAGATACAAAGCTTCTGGCAGCAAGTGCTGTTCACATAGTAACTTTTTCTCAATGTAAAGAATAGCCTCTTACATGGCATATGCTGCTTGGATTAATATTCTCTTGAAAACTAAGGAAAGATCCTTAAGGTGCTCATGGAGATAGTATATTCTTACTTTGAATTCAAAATGTGTTTTGTATTTGCAGTTTTCTAAATTTTGCTGAGTTCACTTTTTATGTGAACTCAATAAAACTTCTGTTGTTTATGGATGCCTTTTGAACAATTTAATTTAAAACTTTTTTAAGTTTTTGGCCTGGACTGTGCTGCTGATAGAGTAGGGTTCAGTTACAGCATCCAGGTATGTTTTGTTGCTAGCAAATCCAGCCTAATTCCTCCATAAGATCTTTAAAGTCTCTCTGGAAGCAGGAGGGATCCCCCAAAGGGATTGTTTCAGCTATGATGGCTACACTGATTTTTTTTTTCAGCTTGAGTTCGTTCCTGACCAGCTTAGGATAATTACTCTGCTAATAATTATTCTGCTGAATTTGTTGATTTTCTCCTGCATTTGTATCCCATTACTGTTGTACAGAGAGCAGTTGTGTTCCTATGAAATTTACTTCTCCTCAACTAAACCAACAGATATTTTTTCTGTTTGTCTGGATTTGTATTTCTTTGTTTTGATCGATTAAGAAGTTCAGATTTATAATAATGCAGCCTTGGATTTTACATGCTATATCTTAAGAAAGGAGCAGCTTTAACATCTCCCAGATTGTTGAGTGACCTGGCCTAAGATGGTTGTGTTAGAAAGCCTCAGGAATCTCCAAATTACATTTTGTCACATCATTATAAAAAACGAAAATGGCTTCTTAGCAAAGTGGTCAGCTGAATCCAGAGGGATTTTGAGCCCTGGCAGTACTTGGAAAGCTGTTTTCTGAAGAAAGGAATCTTTGTTATTTTATTTATTACTTTAATACACATTTACATTTCCTGGAAACATGAAGAAGCCCAACCAAAATGTCAGTTACCTCTGAAAAGTTTTTTATGAAAGACAAAGGTGTCCTCTGCCCATCCTGGATCCTGAAAAGGGGAAGTATTCAGCACCTGCAGGACCTGAAATGGGGGAGTGCAGCCAGCCTGGGGCCCCAGCAGCAGAGCAGTGCTCAGCCTCTCCCTCCCCAAGGAAAACGCCTGAATCAGCCTGATGAAATGTAGAGATTATCAAGCGAAATTCCCCTTCCACACCTGTGTTTAAATACAGTTTGCAGCCCAGTGTCTGTAAAAGATGTGCACTCTGTTGGGAGGTTTTGATACTTCGCTGTGGAAAGCCCAGTGGGAGCGTTTGGGTGCCCTGGGCTGGACTTACTGGTGCAAGTCTGTGCATCTGTGACAGCTGCAAGCTCAGCCCAGAAAGGTGGAGACCTGCAGCAGCTCATTCCTGTGGTCCTGCAACCCCAGTGCTGAGCCAGGGCTGGAGAGGAGGCAAGCCCAGCCGTGGGGCAGCTGGAGGGGCTGCCTGTGGGGTGGGTGGGCTCAGCCAGGTGCCTGGCTCTGCCCCTGAGCAAAGGCCCTACTGACCTTCTGTGGGAGCCCTTGTCACTGATTTTTTTTTTTTCACAGAAGCTCTAAACAAAAAAAATCTTTGTGGGAGGAGTGGAATCACTTGAGGCCTGTCTGCCTTAATGCTGATGAGGGTTTGGGGCAGGTTGTCAGGTTTGCCACAGTTCAGGTGATCCAGATGCTGTGGAGTCAGAGCTGAGAGCCTGACCAGGAGCCCAGCCTGAACAGCTTGTCAGGTTTGAGGGCAGCCTAGGGGTGCTGAGCCCCCTGAGAACAGATGGAGTCCTGCAGATCTCATGCCTAACAAGCCTCATAATGCAAACTGAAAAGGAGCTGCAGTAGTTTGTGGGTACTGGAGTGAGGATGGCTCTGTGCCCCCTCTGTATTTCTGTCCTGGCCTTTGCGCCTCCTTCTCCTTCCAGTTCAGTCTCTCTTTGCGTCAGTGCATATTTGAGGTGTAAAAAACCAAGCAATTCCACACGTTTGGTTTATAAGAGGCACAGATGTTGGCTCATCTATGGCCTTGTGAAAATGTGCCAGTGTTCTTGCAGGAATCTGTGGGAGACTTGCTTGTGGGTGGGGATTTTTTGTAATGTTTGTTTCTCCTCCTGTTATAGAAGGTCGTTGCAGCATCAGTTTCTTCCTTTATCTCTGTTAGTTGGCTGGTGGCAGAGACAGAGCTTTGCAGACTCAACTTAAAAAGCAAAGCACCACTGAGAAAGTTTACTGGAAATTACTGTGAAATGGTGCCTAAAAGTGGCTGTGTCAGTTTATGAAAGAAGCTAATGTGGAATGCTTAAAACCCTCCAGTTTGCCATTTTTGGCTCTCGTTAAAACTTGTAGTTGTTACAGGCAGGACATACTAAAAATGTGCATGGGACAAGGTTGGTGTAGCCTGACAGTATTGTTTTTTCTCTTCTGCTGACATAGATTTCTCCTTGCATAAGGAACCTACCTGGTTAATTAAAAAAAAATCTTTCTTTTCCAGAATGAGTTTGTTTTATGAGGAGTTCATGGTTTTATGAACTGTTAAAGTGATACTCTGTGCAATTCAATACTTCATGTCATTGTGCAATCAAGGAGAGAAATATGGTTTGTCCATACAAGAAGGCTCATATTTTTTACCACAGTAGAGCAGAAATGAATGTTTTATAGTTCTTTAACTGTCTTTAATGACATCAGCCTTGGAAAGGCACACCTTACAGCACTGGTAGCAAAGCAAGCTGGAGTGAATTCTTCCAGTGCTCTACGCTGTACTGCAAAACATGGCCAGGCAAGGGGATACAATTAGCAAGTTCATAAGCACTGGACCAGCTGGCCATGCTGGGCTTTTCTGGCTTACTTTTTTGAGGAAAGAAGATCAATAAATTGGACTTCATCTCTCTTTGTAGGTGAAGTCTGTGATAAATCTGCTGTTCGCTGCCTACACAGGGGATGTGTCTGCACTCCGGAGGTAAAAATCCGCAGGGGTCTGGGAAATAGGAATGCTGCTTGTTTGGTTCCTGCTCTTGTTTATTTGTGAACATGCACATGCACTGCTTTCGTGTTGGGGACATTGAGCTGCATGAGCCAGAGATTAAGTGTGTTCACCCAAAACCCAACCAAAAGACCCAAACCTACCCATCAAAAAGGTGCCCTCTGCGGAGGGATATTGTTCCATGGTAGTTTTGTAACTTGCTTTAATTATGTAAGACTTTTCTCTGTAATCCTTTTTTTTTTAGATTTGCTCTGTCAGGAATGGATATGGAGCAAAGGGATTATGACTCACGAACAGCCCTGCATGTGGCAGCTGCAGAAGGTAATGTCTCCTCACATGTCCTTTGCGTGCTCTGTCAGTGGGAGGTGGTCAGCTTGCCTTGGAGTATCTTTGCTCTGTCTGTGTATACCTGCTTGTGTCTGTATA
The DNA here is from genome assembly GCA_026770055.1 of Myrmophylax atrothorax. Classification (NCBI taxonomy): domain Eukaryota; kingdom Metazoa; phylum Chordata; class Aves; order Passeriformes; family Thamnophilidae; genus Myrmophylax; species Myrmophylax atrothorax. The sequence continues at coordinate 7,415,272 of JAOXXN010000102.1, forward strand.
AACCTGGGTATGTATGTAAGTGCATACACTCACAAGCCTGCATTTCTTATAGGACATGTGGATGTTGTTAAGTTTCTGCTGGAAGCATGCAAAGTGAATCCTTTCCCCAAAGACAGGTGAGTGGTTTTATTGCTGGTTTGGAGGAAAGATGCTCCAATAGCATCTCCCTTCTGTCTGTGAGGAGAGATGTCTGTCAAATAAGAGTGAAATATTGAGCCAATCCACAAAAGCAGAAAGAAATGGATCCTTTTCTGTAGGTTCTGCAGAGCAAGCAGGAATGAAAACAAACCCTCTCAAACCATTATTCAAAAGGTTATGCTCAGCTAAAGAAGTAATTCCACAGTTACTGAACTAAGTGTGGTCTGTGTGCTGAATTATTACCACAATATGTAAAGAACTAGATTTTTGGTGCTTTTAATGGGCTGATCGTAAAAATACTGTGCTGCTTCTTGTAGGTGGAATAACACTCCTATGGATGAAGCTTTACATTTTGGACACCATGATGTTTTTAAAATTCTTCAAGAATATCAGGTCCAATACACGCCATCAGAGGATTCCAACAACGGGAAGGAGAACCGAACGGTTCATAAAAATCTGGATGGCTTACTATAATCATCTTCAGCTAGATCCTAAGAATCAAATCACTTACCTATTTAATTGTGGTATACATAAGTAATGAAGAGCGTGTGTGTTTCTATCTGATAGTGGTATATATTTTACAGAAGTCTCTGTTACTTCAGTGTTACGTTACAGGAGTTTCTATACGCACAGGACAAATCCAATCTCTTCAAAAGAAACAAAACCAACTAAGAATCTCCCTCCATAATGTGAGCAATATTACCTCATGCTGCATATAATTGATGTATAAAAATATTTAGCTGTTGTTGGCTTTACCGTGCACTACTTAATTTATTTTTGTGTTCTGTGTGAACTCTAGTCTGTGGTCAGGAATTTTTCTGCTGAATTTTTGTTTCTCTAGCCCTCTGTTTCCAGTATGGTCAAGATGAGCCAGAGTACTGTCAGGTATGAGCGTCAGTGAGGTTTTTTGAAAGCTGAGGATGCTGATGTAGATTTAGGCTGGGTGTGTTAAGTAAGGATCTGCACTTATCTTTTGGAAAAAAATAGAAAAAAAATATTTCCACACAACCTTGTTTACATAATATAAATATCACAGAGTCTATAGGTGACAGTTGTCAATGGTCTAGGCTTGTTCTTAGAGATAGTCTTGTCAGGGAATGTGTTTAAAGGTTTGTTTGACCAAATGGCATAGGGGAATGTGACTTCTAACACCAGTGTGTAGTGGGGTTTTTGTTTTGGAAGTGTTTCCCTTTGTCTTGCCTCCCTCCTCTCTCCATGTTCAGCTGCTAAAGTACTTCCCTGTAACTGGGGAAGGCGGGTGCTTCCACTCTGTGCAGGTGTTCCTTGCAGGTCTATTTGCACTATGGCAAGCCTTGGCAAGCTGCAGGTGCCCTTTTGGGCTGCTGGGTGGTGTCCTGGGTGGGTGCCCCAGGAGCCAGTGAGGGGAATGGAAGTACATGAAAGGCAAAGAACTAAACCAAATACTACACGTAAATCTGAATTGATTTAGGCTTGTAATAAGGAACACAGATGGAGTGAAACAGCTTTATTAAGGAGCATAGAGCCAATCAAAGCATGAGCAGAGCAGGAGATAAGCCAGGTTTTGAGTATGTTCTCTCCTTGCACTGCCATCAACCAGGGAGCAGGATATTTCATCAGTGGGATTCCAATGCTGGTGTAGAACAGGGGTTCAGCACCAGGAGCACAAGTAGGTAAATGCCTTTTGTGGTGAGCAGTGGCATTCGTTGTCTTGCCACTGGAGCCAGCATGGCATGTGCCCTCTTGTGGGAAATGTAGATGCAGATATTTGTTGTTTGCAGAAGTACAATGTTACCACAACAACCTGTCCCACATGCAATTGCTTCTGCCAATGCATAAAACCTCAGAAGTGAGCAGTCACTTAAGACATTCACAAAACACAACAGTTGTTGGATATAGGCAAGAATTTTAGCACAAAAATTTTAGGCAAGAATCATTTTAGCACACGGAAAAGGAGATTGTGCTTGAGAATTGTGTGTATGGTGACTTTTATCCTAGCACGTAGTGTACAAGTCATTAGATCTCAAAGTTCAAATTTTCTGTGTTTTGGCACAAAAATCCTCCTGAAATAATTCCCAAATTCTTTCTAGAATGGCCCAAGCACTTTATAAAGATGATCTGAACCACATTATCCTCCTTTAGCAATGAGTACACTAAGGCTTAAAGAGAAGTAACTTCTCCAGAGCAACCCAGCAGGTCAGTATAACTGAGAATAAATGCTTTCTAGTTCCTGTACAGTCTCTAGTCGATATGCCCATACTGCCTCCCTGCAGGGAGGACAAATCACATGGAAAAGTGCTTGGTACTCATCACAAGCAGTGACCATCTTCATGATGATGAAATCGTGGAAGAGTCTGAAAGTCTGAAGCCCTGAAATAGCATTTTGAAGCTGGCTGGCATGGTTATCAAACACTTTTTCTCGAGAGTCTTACTGTTCTTAAGCTGGTTGGGTTTGGTTTTTTTTTTTTGTTCTTCTGGAGATCAGCTATTTTTCTGAAGGCTTTTAGCCTGTTCTTTTCATGTCCTGCATCACAACCACCTCAGTTCTAACCAAGAAATTAATGAAACGGCCTCCAGCTCTTTGTTGAGCCGCCTTGGTCACTGAGGAGCACAAGGCCTCTTCTCTGCTGCACCACATGTTTTCTCTGGCAACAGATCCGTTGACTTTAATGTAAAGGAATACTTTCAGATGGATTCTAGTTTAGTAATCTTAATCTCTGTGCACAATCTGACTTCTCCCATATTTTTTTCCCTATTAAAACACATCCTGTAGCTT
>JAOXXN010000102.1:7418264-7447787 GCA_026770055.1 Myrmophylax atrothorax
TTTGCTTTATTTAACTGACATTGCATTGTTCTAACTGGCATTTTTAAAGGATAGGTATGTTATATAGTACACATACATGAACAAACCAAAACCAAAAGGATTTTAACTGAATTAACACTGAAGATCATAGCTGTCCCTAAACTTAATGCTTTCATACCGAGTGCTTTTAGCCAGTCTTAGCTTCAGTGCATTTTTGCTGGTTAGTTTTAGTATTTTCTCATTGTGAGAAGATGGATTATTTTGTAATGTCCAATTCAGCGATGCAGCTACTTAGACATGGCGTTATTTATAAATATATGCAGTACATTGGTTTGGCTGTTTATCATTCATGACACTGACATGTAGATTTTACCGTAAATAGCTTTTGGTTATCTTATCCAACGCTGACTTCCTTATGCTCCAAAGAGAATTCCCCCACTCCTTTGTTTTTATGTCATATGTTTCTTCTGTATCACAACCTGAAATTGTTAAGCTAACTTAATGCTTTGTACTCAGAAATATTGTGGTAGTCTTAGCATTAATTAGCCTATCTTTGTGAACAAACTGTATTGTACCAGACTTTTTTGCTTCAGAGCTGGACTATCTGTGACTATACTTACTGGCCGTGTACTTCTGGTCATTGTAACTGACTGGGCTGATCTTGACTTTTAGATTCTGTATTGTGGGGACTAGACAGTGATGAATGTATTTCTAGCAGTTTCCCATGAATGAATCTAAACTTGAGCTGTACTGGTTCTGAAAATGAAAGTTATTTATTTTAAGAAATAAAATCCAGATAGTGTTGCTTTTTACAGCATAATAAATGGAAATACCAAGATGATGATGGTGGTGGTGAGTTTTATTGGTTATCTGTGTGACTGCCATTGAAAGAAGTCTTCAGTCATAGGGAAGACTGTCCAGAAAAACCTACTGTGGTCATTTCCATTGTGCAAAGCTTGCAGGAAAGGAGAATGAATTTATCTGATCTAGCTATTTTCTGATTTTACTATTTACTTTGAAACCTGCTCTTCCAGAGCTGTTGCCTTTCACTGGTTACCTTTTGTTTATGCTGGAATTCTTAAGTGAATTGGCCAGATACTCTCAACAGCTCTTGCCTACTCTTCACTCCTGCTGTCCTTCATCACACCAACAGTTTCTTACCTTTATTATTCTTCTGGCTGTTCATATAAAAGCCCAACGAGCAAGAGACACGGGATCCTGTCACTTAATAGCCCAGAGAAAAGTGATGCAGCAGCAATCCAGCTTGGTAACTCACAAAGTTTTTGATGACTCAAATTAGAAATTCAAGTTCAATTTATTGAAGTTTGGGTGGGGAAGAAAACAAATCAGGGAAGTGATACAATCAATAATAAAAAAAAGTTAACAGCCACCTTCTAAAAAACAGTGCAGACTGACCTGCTACAATGCAGAGGATTAAAAGCATCAATACCACCTTAGGCTTTAACTCTTTAGTTCCACAAACAAGTTTAAAATGAGATACAGAGTAGTAAACTACTGGCAGACATGTGATCTCTGTAATAAAGTAGCCAAAACACAAGAGATAGGTCAAAAGTGTCAACTGACAGTACCATTTCTTTAAAATGGCAAAAGAATATTCCACTGGGGGAAAATTGCTGCTCTAGAATTACTGGCTGCGGAAGGACCAAGCTATGATATAAGGCCACTGCTTTAAATCTCAAAAGAACATTTCACTCTGGTTGATAAAACTGAAGTATAAAAGTAATGAAGATAAACTGCTGCATACAGAACATAAGTGCAAGGTGGAGCTCAAGAAACAAATACGGTTTTTGTATTAACAAGATACACATTCAGCTAATTACAGTAAGATGAAAGCATTGAGTCACCAGTTGTGCTATCCTGTAACACTGTTAACCTCAGTAACCCAATATAAGTCAATTTAGCAATGCTTTCATTAAAATACACATATAGGTCCTTCAATTTTTCTCCTGAGCTTTGGCAGGGAGCACATAGTTGTCTTGGGCACAATACACTAAACAGCTCCAGTCCTTTATTTCCCAAAGAGCAGCTGGTGGATCTAGAGAAGCAGCTCTGTGAGTCCCATGGGCTGCTGCTGACCTCCCAGGTGACGGGAGTAGAACAGGCAGCAGTGAGGGGAGAGGCTGCAGCAGCACCCGAGTCACAGCTGGGCTGAGGTTGGAAATCACCTTGTCCAAGCCCCTGCTCAAGCTGGGCCACCTACAGCAGCTGCCCTGTTCCTGTTGCTGTTCACCTGAACAGGTGCAATCCAGCACAAGTGCTCTGCTAATAAGTGCTAATTAGCAGTCTGCACTAATAGATACCCCTAGTGCAAGAGACCAGCTGCCTAAGACAGCCTTGTCTCTTAACTGTGCATTGTTAATTTCTTCAAACATGCTGAGAAACAAACCTGTTCCTCCTCCGGTGGAAGTACAACTTCATCCTTTAAGTACCACAGATTGCATGTCCTGCAGCCATTGCTCTGTATAAATTTTAAATCCTTCACTTTCCCGTGCCTTATCCCTAACTGCAAAACTACTCTGTTATCAAAGCCTGTAGGATCTTCTAGCTATTCAAATTAACAGTTAAATAAATGTCCTGGTTCATAATGCATGAGAAAACTGAGTTCCATTCCACCCATTATAACCTAAATGGGGCATGTATTATTGTAAAAGATAGAGCGACCAGATCCTCACCTTGGTAGACTAAGCACAGTGAGTAAAAACATACTTCAACTCCTTCTGCACTCTTTTAAGAGTAGGTTTTCACTTTTTCTGATGCTCTGCTGGACACCATGACTGCAGTCTGCAGAAACTTTAGTCATTAATCTTGATTGTACACCTTGAGTTGCAAGCTCAGTGTGTGCCAATGGAACTTTAAGGTGGTGTCCTAAGAAATGCTCTCTACATGAAGGATTGCACTAAACATCCTACACAAGGTTATGCCTTATGAAAACTGCAAAAATGAAACACGGGTAACACTTTCTGTTCTCTGAATATACCATGCCTAGAAAAGCTAAAACCACAACAAACTTCAGCAGCACATGGATTTGATGTGGCATGTATCTGTAGAGTGTTTCCCTTCTCCCTTCTGTAATGCAGATGAAAATTCAAAGCTATGAAAATTCTTCAGTAGTAGTTACACAGAAGGTGCAAGCTTTCTGAGCAAAACTTCTGCAGAAGAACCAGATTTCCTTTGAAGCCTTCTATGTACAGTCCACTGTTTTAAACATTACATTTAACTAATTGCCTTAAACATGAATGCATATTTCTTCCATCACTCTCACTGAGGACCTCCCATTCCTATCCTCCTCTCTTCCTCCACTCTGGCACAGTTGCTAATAAACAAAGAAGTGCCCGTAAGGAGGCTACTCAGACTGCTACTGTTGATACTTCCATTAGCTAAAAGTTGAGAAACCAAAGAGTGGCAGTGACGCGTGTCACCAAGGCATGGGCTGCAGCGCAGGACGCGTAAGCGAATCAGCCGTCCTAATGACGCGGTAAAAAGCTCAACCAAAGCTCAGAGCTGAATATGTGTACACATCTGCAACAACAGAGGGAAACATCCATTAAACAACCCAAGTAAAGCCCTAATAATACTCAAGTCTTTGCTAACCAGAGCATGACCATGTTCTCCCCAATTACCATTAGAGTCACACCTTAGGATCCAACTACCCAGGGTGGGGGAGAAATCCCATACTTTAATTTGCATTTTTTTCTGAAGCACACCCTGCAAGGACAACACTGCTCTGTTAACAGGCAGTACCTTGCCAGCATTGGCCAAGCAACACTTCCAAACTGCCCTCCCCACCCACAGGAAGGACTACACCGATACTCCTTCCTCCCTTCCCGTGGTCCCTCTGTCTGCAAGGTACACACAGGAAACTTTGCTCTTCTGTTCTTCACCCCTATCCCCACAGACAAGTGGAAAGCACAACTTATGGCAATCCCAGGCTAACTCTGGATCCCCAGCTTCCCTACACATGTGAAGAGACATGTTCTGAAGTGTTTGCTTGTGTTAAGTGTCTGAGGTACGTCTGAAGGAGGGAAAAAGGGGGAAAAGCAAGTTCTGGCTCAACCCTCCCGCAAAAGGCTGGTTCATGATACATACCACAGTATCAATCTCTGCTGGGCCCACCATCCGAGACACCTCATCAAACTCCTCAGGAGACATGGGCAGCAGGTTTTCTGGAGACTGGAGCCTGGAAGGGTGGCTAATGGAGAAGAGCAGGGATAAACCTTCACTAAAGAAATCAGGCACAGCTGAGCTGCCATATCTAACTCCAAGACAAGAAGAGCCATAATGAGGTCTCTTGTGAAGAAGACCTCACCTGGGAGCATAAACCAGGCTTTGCAAAGCCAGCAAAATGGCTTTAAATGAGAACTGGGACTACTCAGGGATGCACATCCTAATAGAGGAAGTCCAACAAGTCTTTAAGAACATGCTTTTCAATAAATTATTTGCCAGTACAACTACCTGCAAGTTTCTAGGGTTTTTACCTAAAAATGATGTTTCAAACACAGCACTGCATGAATGTGGCGTGGTCAGATCCTCAAAGAGGAAATAACTGACAGGGGCACCACCTATAGCATGGTCAGATCCTCAAAGAGGAAATAACTGACAGGGGACCACCTACACCTTAAGTACTGTGAAAAGATGAACTACAGCTAAAAGTTTATGATCGGTTTTAACAAATCAAGCATTTTTGTGCAAACTTACACTTCAGATACAGAGATTAACTCAGTCTTGATGTAGCCATTTCCCTTGGGACCATCCAAATCCATTGGCTCTGGTGCTTCAAGGAGAGGAAAAAAAAAACATCTTGGGTTTTTGGATTTTTTGGGGTTTTTTTCCCAAGTTTTCTTCACATTGCCATCTTTATTGTGCCAAAAATAAAGTCTGTGACCCAGATAATGTGCAAGTCTCTCCATCATGCATTTTACAGCACTATGGTTAATTTAGTCAAGTTTTTAGTCAGATTTTCCTCTTTCCTTTTCCTCTATAGAAAACGGAGGAAAACCCCCCTCCCATAACCAGTCATATTCCAGCTGTTAGTGGGCACCTGTATTTCTGAAACAGCTCATGGGATCACATGAAAGCTGAATTGAAGGGCCAGTGACAATCAGGTTTTCAGTTTTTGACCTGATTAGATCTCATGTTGTGCCTCTAAAAACAGACCTTTTCTTAACCTGTAAAGCTGAGGTGCCTCTTCTGACCTTTAAGCTGAGCATGGGACAGGCTGCCAAGAAATTGAGGCCAACTGCTTCCTTTCTTTCCATGCCACGGGAATTCAGCAGTGCCCAAGGACCTCAGGAATAATCATACAATATACACGGTATGAGCTGTTTATAGCACTCACCCTCCTTAGGCCTGGAGTAATATTTGCCAAAGGCATTGTCTTTGGGTATATCTGGGTACAGAAATCTCAGTGGATTTTCAGGAATGTTTTCAGCTGCCATCACTTTGTAGTTGCGGATGATATCAGGGAAAGTCACAGCAGAGAGCTCCTTCTTGGTGTAGGGCTCTACCGAATGGAACTGCAGCTCTGCAGAGGAGAGAAGCAGCAACTCTTAAAGGTGGTTTCAAAGTTATTTCTGAAACTGTCCAGAAAAGCTGCAGCCACTTCCACAAATTCAGAGGTCACATGAGCAAAAGGCTTACCTGGATGGCACCTACTGTGCTGCAGGTAAATATTTTGCCTGTCAAAGGAACATAAATTGGTCTGTGGGGCAGGGAGGCATATGGGGGGATAGCACATAGTGTGCTCTTGATGTGTTTTGTATTCAGAATGACTGGTGTGGCTTGTCCATGGAAATTAACTGCAATATTTTATTAACTAAATTAAGTTGTGCTACCTTTTCAACCTTCTTCCAAATTGTGTCATTCAAACTACTCTATTGCCTATTAGGAAGCTTGATCCACCACCTGAAGCTCTAATGAACCACAGAGATAGATAAAGCCTTCCTGAATGCTCCAAATACTATCACCCCTCTTTGCTTAACTTTTGCATGTCTCTGGTATGAAGGCAGCAAAGGGAAAAAAGTCATGCAAGTACATTCAGCGCTTTCTCTTCCAGCTGTAGTAGGTTACCAAAGGAGAATGTGGGAAGGAACAAATGTTTCATGGGACATGAATTAAAGAAAGCAGTTTGAGAAAAGAGTGTTGCAGAGATGTGCTGGGAAAGCACAGTAATGCAGGGGGATGAATGTGGCTGTAGTGACCTTTTCTTGGGAAAGCACTCTCTGATGAAGATGGTGATATGGGTTGGGAAAGAGATGCAGGTGCATGTGTGCTAAAGGTGTCCTGCTAGGACAGACCCTAGTGAGGCTGGGGACACAGTCTAGGCAAATTTCCTGTCAAACCTCCAGGCCAGAAACAGTACCTGGAAGTGTAACTAGTCCAAGCTGAAAGCTTGAACAGTCCACTGTGTGGCTTGAGCTACACCAAGTATGGCCTGTGCCTGCTATTGCTTGTGGCCTGCTGGTGGGGTGGTGTGTTGTGCTGGTCCTCAGAGTGGAGGAGAAAGAGCATAAAGACTTCTTGTTCTGATGTCAATAGATCAAAAAGGAAGTTCTCTGTTACTGACTTACCATTTTGAGATCCCTCTACCCAAGTAAATGTGATTGCTCCCTCTCTGCTGCTTTCACTGAATCTTAGTAAAAATGTTCCTGGATTCTGGTCCTTCAATAGAGCACGTTCTCTCTCTTTGCTGATGAAACCCACAATGCAGCTGTAATGTTGAAAAGAAAAAGCTGAGTTACTCCTCAACATAAAACCTAAGCTGTGCTGGGCTAGCTAGGGAAACGTAAAAGCTTTTGCCACTCAAGAGTTGAAGTACTTGTAAAAGCCTCACAGAAGGCTTTGTCCTGTGAAAAGCTGGAGTCAGGTGGTGATTCATGCCCTGTGGAAGCCATGAATCACCACAGCTTCTCTCAGCACTCTCACTTAGGCCTGGTGGTTTATACAAACATTTTTTTGAACTTGGAGTAAGAGATTGCCCTTTTTGCTGTCAAAGCTGGGCTGTGGGAGCAAAGTGAAGTTGTATGTGCGTAATATGGTCAGATCCCAGCTAGCAGTTAGTTTTAACTTCAGAAGTATATTAAGGAACAGTTATTTATCCTCTTTGGCTGGGCTGATGAAACAAAGTTTGCTTGCTACCAGATTGCATTCTTACAAGTGTGGGGTTTGCTTTGTTCCTTATGCACATTTTCTAGATGAACTGTTAAGTGCATGTAAATTTACCCCCAAATTCACTATGTTCAGCAAATGTTATTACATAGGCAAGGAGGCCAGTGTGGCAATTATAAGAGATTGACTGATCTAAACAGGTACAGTTATTCAGGTCAGTGCTAGGGCAGAACCCTGGCCAAGTCCCAGCTGTTTTGTTTTGGTTGATTTGTTGGTGTTTTCTTTTGCTCTTTTTTTCCCCTCAAAGGTCAAAACCTCTCAGCACTGCTTCTTATTCCTCAAAATACTCCATCAATAAAGAAGTTTTGAGTACCACTACTGTTCTTGTATGCATTAAGTTAGGGAAAGTGGGGTTTGCACAAAAAATACTAAATAATGATTTTGCTTAGAATTTCAGATGCTGTAAGCTGTCCTGTGTTATGGGGGTTTGCTTCCTGAGTTTTGTGTTTTATTTGGTTTAATAGCATGCTTTAGGTAACAAATGTGTTCAACAGTCAATTTCCTCTGCATAATGAAAGTCTTTTGCCTTCATACTCTCAAGTAAGAAGAAAGGCAAGTGTTCTTGAGGCTGTAATGCTTACTCTTGTATACAAAGGAGTCTCTGTGCTAATAAATATTATGGATTTGTCTCTTTCCCACTGCAGTATCTTTACAGTTGGACAGTTTTCCCTTTGGTTTCGGTTTCTGCCTTTCTAGGAAAAAAGATTTGTGACTGTCCAACAAAGACTGCTGAGAGGAAAAGGTAATAGCATTAAATTTCTGTGTTTGATTACTCTCAGGATTTAACTTGCACCTCTTTCTGTTAAACCCTAAATTGGGGATTGCTCTCACAACTGAGAGCAAAGAGTGATGCTGCTCAAGCCTGTATCAAAGCCACATGCAAAACCAATCCTGTAAGCAAATCACCACACTGAGGTGGAACACCAAACAGGACAGAACTGCAGTTCTGCTTCAACAATGGTAGCAAATGTTCCCATTGCACTGCAGCCTACTTAGTAAAGAAATAGGCAGGGTTTGGGCAGTGAAACAAGGCTTGTACTACAAAATGCTCTGACAGAACTCATCTGGAGCTGGGCAGTAATAATGTGAAGCCTGGTGCTGAATGTGGCAAGACAAAGCAATCCTGCGTTATAGATCCCGAAGACCTGTGGGACACTAGGATGCTCCACTGTGAGTGTGCTATTTGATGGGGTTTCATAATGTGGCTAAAGATAAAAAGCAGGATTTTTACTTTGGATAAACCTAGTTGTGACAGAAATAACTTTGGAAATTGGAAATCTCAGAATCAAAAGTTCACTAAACCAGCATTAAATGGCTGTGCTTCCATCTGGCAGAGTCCTACTTGGTAATACTCTTAGAATCAGTGAAGACTGCTGCGTTCTGAGTGCAGGTACAGGCGTTCAGAGTCTGGCTGCTGCCACCTCCAGGCAGCTCACAGTAGTGTTTTTGGATAGGGGTTTGGTTTTTTGTTTTGAAAGATGGGTGATTACTTTATGAATTACCCTTTCTTCAGTTTTCCTTGGATCTCCTCTAGGGTGTGGAAAGAACCAACTTACAGTGGGAGTGAGGGCAAAACAAAATATAATCTAACACTAAAAACCATACTCTGTGACTGAAATGGGATAACTCGGTCATCTGATGTGCCTGCTTCTAGCAGTTGCCTCATCACAGGCTTCCTCACTACTAGAATTCACTTGCTTCAGATTTTTCTGGTTGAAGTTCCACTATCTGCACAATCTCATAACCCAAGGATGCAATTACTAGCCTAAATGAGAGGTCTGGGCCAACGACGACATTTTAAACTTCACTCAGGTCTTACCCATCGTTCCAGAGACACAGAAGATGTTTCTTAATAAGCTCCAGGATTCCCTCGATCCACAGCCAAAAGGGGAAATTTTTATCGTTTATATTTTCCTGAAATTCAGAATTTGGAAAGGTAGGGGTGGGAGCACGGGGATAATAAGAGTTTTGTTAAGCAGCAGAGTGGAAAATAAGGTTTCAATCCTGCTAGTATCTACTTGTTCTAGAATTTTTCTGCCCCCTTTCTTATTTTTTTCCGACCCTTCCCATATTCTCTTGTGACTATTTTCCTTTTCTGTCTCTCCACTCCAGAAGGACAGGGACTATTGGTAATGAAGCATGCACTGAATTTTAAGGCAAGAGGCAATGAGGGAGAAATGCCTGTCTGAGCTTACAGTACCCACAGACATGTAATCCATCACCTCTCATGTGCAACAACACTGCTCTAAGAGCAGATAAAAGACTCTTGTTCCTGCCTGGGCACTGTTCTTATTGAAGTTCTTGGACATGCAAACCATCCCATGGGGCTTTTGACCAGACTGGCTAGCAGATGAGCTTAGAGACATTTTCTGTTTAGACTTGGACCTCATTGCTCAGGAGGCTTCCATACTAATGAACTCAAGTGCTTGCTTGTAGCTCACTAGAGCTTTGCTCTTCCCCTGGAGTCTGCTCCTGCCTCTGTAATCTCTGGCTTATCTATACCAGTTTAGGGTCTAAAGCCAAAGAAAACATGAAGAGTCCTCCTGCCGTGCTGCAGCCAAGGTTTTGAAATCTCATGATGTGGTTTTCTGTCATCATACTGATCCTCCTGGACACCCTGTGCCAATCCTCACCCTCATCCTGCTGCCCCTGGTCTGGGAAATGTCCCTCACTACAACACAGACCATCTTGCTGGTTGCCCTCCTTACATTTTCTGTTATAATCAAAATGGAGAATTATTCTATAAATAGCCACTGTATTAATAATAATGAAGATGCTGTGTTTGAAAGATGCATTTTTTCCTATAGAATTTACATGGATCCAAGGCAATCTCAAAATCATCTCCTTGCTATTGCAAGCCATTTTTCCTCCCTGGGCTGCTACTTTAACCTCACCACCAAAACCTCCTTACACGACCATGTAACCTTTAGAATAATTAGGGGATGTTACTAAAACAATGGCACCTTGAGGGAAAAGCAAACAAAAAAAGCCTAAACAAAACCCACAACAAACTAAGATGAGCTCCCTTGTCCATCTCAATTTTTAAACTACGTTCATACCTTGCAGAATCTCGTCCAAGGAATGAGGCCATCTTGAGTTCCGCCACTTGTTTGCCCTGAACACAATAAACTCATTTCAGTCATGTTCCATGAGTTACTTAGTAAGGCTAAAAGTACTTAAAGAACAAGGTTCTGAGTCTTTATGTAAAACTCAACTGTTGCACTAAGAAAGAAAAGCAAGGGCAGGCTACTGTGCTTGCAAGTTCCCCTGCAGTAGCCATGAAAAGTTCCCCCTGATGAGGTTTTATGATAACCAAATCAATTTAAGCAGACCTTGCAGAATTGGAACCAATTCACTCTGCCATTTTCTATGCTGTGCTACATGTAACACTTGCCAGTTTCAAAATGCTTCCAGGAAGAAGACTGAATTCTTGCACAGTTCTTTCCAGCAAAATAAGAAGACTGCAGTCCATAAACTCTTCTGCAGGAGCTCAGCAACCTTAGAATATCTTTCTGAGATTAAGCACTTTCCTGTCTCTATTCTGGTAACTTGTAGGCTTTTGCCCCAGGAACTATTGACTCTAGATCATCCCCAGCTCATTTCATTCCTGTTGCAATCATTTCCCCCAGCCTTGTTTTTATGTCAAGTGTTTCATAACCACATCCAAACCACAAAGAAAAATCCTATGCTGTGACTACAGTAGCTGGAGCTTTGCAGACCCCCACTGTAGTTGGAGCCAAATTCTTTTCCATCAGAGATCATGTTATGCCTTTCAATAAATATACTTTTCCCTCTCATCTTTCTAAAAATAAAATGGGTTAGGGAGCTTGTTTCTGATGCTGCTAGTGTTAAGAGATCAAGATTCTGTCAGCTTTCACATTGCAAAAACAGCAGGCAAGTTGCATCCTGGCACCCTGTTAGTTCTGTGTTTCCTTGCACTAAAGAACCCTGAATATACAGTGTTCAACTACCAGGATTTTTTTCAGCAATGGGATATTTTTATCTATAGAGATAAAAGTAGCATTCCTACTGTTACCAGAGCTTGACAAAGTCTCTGCAGTTCTGAAATGCAAGCTGACCACAGAAATCTGTCATTGGTCTCTTTGTCTTCGTGTCTATTAATTAAACTAAAATATTCTCTTTGCATAATTCTGAAAGGTAATCTATTAAATCAGTTGCTTTTTGTCAGATCTTAGGGAAATTAGAGGGAGTTAGAGATTGGAATGCTGTACTTGCCCACCTAGGCACACTAATGTCAAATACGTTTAAATATAAATGTTTTCTGAAACGTAAGGTTGCTGGAATTTACTGAATCAACAGTATTTTTATCTACAGTCTACTCTACAAAACCAGTAGCAGCATCAACTGCCCCACCTATCAGGCAAACTGCACAGAGCCTGGAAACAGAACTCATGGCTGATGAGATTTTACCAAGGTCAGTCATCTGGGAGTTATTCAATTTGATATCCTTTAGCAGTTTCATACTGTTTGCACTTTGATATTGCAACTGGTTTTATGCAGAGTAAACGCCCACTGTAGTTGGGGGCATGCTTGAAGCTAAGATGAATGGAAGTGGATTTAAAAACAAAGCCAAAAGGATGCCAAGAAATAGCCTCTTCAAAGACTGACTGCACATGAGTGTTAGTTAAAAAGGCAGAAGCAGCCTCAATCTGCCTTGCTGTAATGCATAAAGCTCCTAAGTTAGAACTGCAGATTTTTTCATGACCTGATCTCATTTACAAACTCCATCATATTGAAAAGTGGAAAATGCTTCATTGCTACGAAGTGTTGTATGAGGGAAAAAGGTGCGGGAACTGCCTGAAAACTTAAAATGGATTGCAGAAAAGATGTAGAATTAGTTTTAATTCAAACAAGCCATCTGTGATGAAAGCAGACCATACCAAGTAGCTTTTCTCCCAGCATGCTCAGCTGATCTGCATTAAGTCCTCTCTTTGTTACAGAAGAAAACTGCCAGCTCAGAACCTCAGAGAGTTCAGACCACTTCGCACAAGGTGGACTCAGAAAAAAGGACAAGTTCTAGAATGGAAGAGAAAAATACAATGCATAGTTAATAAACATTAATTTTTGAATGCCACTTGAATTTTTAGAAGTGCAGTGCCAAAACAAAATACACATTTAAGAATGGACATCAGCTTCAGACAATTATGCAACAGCAGGCTCCTGTTCTGACAGGCACTCTTTACAAGGAAAGGCAATCTCTGGGGCTCTGCTTTGGACATGTCTTCTCCCAGAGTTGCTGGTCTACTCAAATGCACCAAATTTGAGTTCTTGAATGTTACGTGGCTTCTCACTCTGTTCTGTATATACTGAATACGTGTATACTACCCTTACATGTGGGTTTCAAACATTGGCTCTGTTTAGGACAGGGAAGGAAGTCACTGTGCCTCTCTCTCTACACTTGAAAGCCATTAAGAGTCATCTGCAGGGAAAAAAAAATGCAGCAGCCCCTTGCATATGGACAATGCTTGAAAATTACACACAGTACATACACTTGATGCAATTTTTTCCTTGCAAATACCTTGGGATCAGTAGACAGCATGTTGAACCATAAGATGGAAGCCCATCCACTGGGAAGCTGGCTCACGTTTGAGATCACAACTATTGGAAGGGATGTGGTCTGAAAGGGGCACAAGAGGAAACATGTCAGGCTGCCTTGTGCTCTGCTGCAATCTTCCTTGAGATAACACACAAACCCATCTCCATTTTAATTCTCTGCTTGCACAGTCTTAACCTTTTCAATAGAAGTTTGTACATAGGGGAGAAAATGTCAGTATGATGAAATACTAGAAAGACTTTGGTGATTTTTGTCTAATAAAGTCTTTAATTTAGTGTCAGTTATGACAGCATGATGATAGTAACAGCAGAACTCATAGCATATTGCTTCTGAAATAAATGGAAACTGATACCTAGAGGGCTTAAACTACAAGGTTGGTTATCAAACACTTTGCAAAGCACATCTAATCTTATCTACTCAGAGATCTGACAGCATTCTCCCTGTATGTGTCTATACAGAGGTGTGAAGTGCCATTCACATACTTTGAAATAAGTCAAAGTGCTTGATATCCCAGTACTTGGAAAAAAAAAAAAGTTTACATTGTCAGCATGAGTGACACATAGGAATTCAAGTCCATCCCTGTTTCATTTAAGACATACCTCTAGGTCTATTACCAAGCCAGGCTGGCACAGCTGCGTCTCAAAACTCAGAGAGTGAAGCTCTTCTGTTACAATGAGAGGACCCTTTAAAAACAAAAAGAAAACTTTCCAGGGACTGCAAATTCCTAGGGTGAAGGTAATGGGGTTTTAGCACCAAGAACCCCTTTTCTGCCCAACGTTACCTGCTCTAGACTTCAGTAACAGCTTACAAGGCAAAGTGAAGTGATAATGCCGAATTCCTAAAACTGCCTCTCTAGCTACCCTTTTTTTTTCCTGGCTACTACCTAAAAGCCGCAGAAAACAATCTGTGATTACCAGAAAGTCCTGTTAAAGCTAGATGGCAGTGAGAGAGAGTCCCTCACTGCCATTCTGGAAGTACCTCTCACTTGCAGACACCTCCTACGTGGCTCACATTCTAGGAACACTGAACTCCTCCCCTATTATCTGTCATCCTGTGTGTGTCTTCATGGGGCTGAGCAGAGAGCATTGTCTTAAATGCCTGAATGCCTTTTTAGAATTAAGCAAAAACTTTACAAAAAGGTTAGTGCTGCTTACCTCATTTGTTCTGGTTCCTGCATTTTTCTGTTCTTTCAGTTGCTGCAAACAAACAAAACTCCTGTCACTCATTTACATCAGCCACAAATGGAAGTGGTACATAATGGAAATGTTTGCATGCTCCAGTTGCTCAACTGTATGCAAACTTGCTGCATTAGTGTCTGATTCTACTTGGTTCTAAGCTGTGGTAGCCAAAGGATTAAACTGTAACTACTACTCTTTTATAAACTATTCATCTGTGAAAACAGATATTGCAGAGTTATGATGCAATGCCTGTACGTTAGAAGCCTTTTAAGAACGGAAGCAGTTGGAAATCAGGATCAGATGCAATATTGGTTTACCAAAGTGCTCCCCTCAACTGGATGATAAATTCTAGACAGTCTCTGTTCTGGACAACGAAGGGAGACTTCAAGTTCAGTGGTTCTACACTTGCACTGTTCCTTTCCTGTTTTAATAATGGAACCAATCTGTTATCTCACAATCTGCAGATCAGAAGTGTTGTATAGTCTGCTGAAGGCACTGACTCCCTTGTAGCTGTGCACTCCCAGACAATTTTCATCTTTAGGCTCAGAGCTCTTCAAACCTTCCTGCCAATGGGCCTTTGCCTAAAAGGCCCAAACCAACATTTCTCGTTTTCCTTCCTCCTCCAAAGAGCCCATTGCAGCATAAGCTGAATGGCAACAAATGCTCTTGTTTTCATTTCTGTCCCTATTTCAGTGACAAGCAATTGCATTTCACTTGCAACAGGCCAAATATTTCAGAAGGAACAAAGGAGACATAATCACAGTTCCTCTTACACAAAAGCAAATAATTACTTCAATAACAAAAGCAATCTGTTTCCTTCCTACCACACTCTTTAGCCACAAAATTAAATGGCTGTATCAATAAAAGAAAAAAAAATACCCTACCAAGTGCCTGAATTCTGCTGCTAGACTTCCATTAGTGGATTCTTCCATGTTCATTACTTTTGTGTTTGTTCCCAAAATATTAAATTTCCTGAACCTTCACAGAGAGAGAGAAAAAACAATTAAGTCTCACATTCATTGAAAGAACATTACTATACAAAACTATGATGCCACGTACCCTTTGACTGAATTCTTCTCAGTTACATCTCTGTCAAGAAAGAAAAAGAAGGCAAATTAAAAATCTCTTAAAGATTCTGCCGCAGATAGAAAATGCATGTGTTTGTTTTAGTAACTGACAGAACTGACTGAGAACTGGTAAAATGCTTTTGTGAAATTTCCGTACAAAAGGGGAAGCAATTGGTTCATGCAGTAAAAATAAATCTTGTGTTACAGAGTGTGTTTTTTACCAAGGATTAAATGTTGCTTAAACGGGGCTTTATAATCAAAGGAAGTTCTTTCTTTCACTGTGTAGATTTCAAATCTTGCTCTGAGGACAAAAAATACAGTTCTGTCACTCTAAATCTGCTTTTAAACCACATAACTTGTTGAATAAATTGCTGCATCACTTGAATCAGTTTTTCCACCTCTTGGGATTTTGCTGAGTGGCATTCCATCTGGTGCACTTCACAAAGCTCCACCTCCCACATTCACATAAGAATTTTTTTCACTTTTTTCCCATTCCATGTAAGTTTTTGGACCCCAGAGGCACTTCAGGAACAAAATTGCTTGAATGGGAACATAAAAACCCACTTGCTTTCTTAATAGCACAGTCGCTTCTGTTCTTTTGGAGAGCCTGTTACATTTCTTTCCCTGCCCTTAAATTAAGTGCTAAATTCACCCAAACTTCTTATAAAAATATAAAAAAATGGTATTAATCTGTTTAGAATTCTGTATTTTTTTTCCCTAATTGAGATCATCTCCTATGTTACAGATAGACTGCTTATACTTGTACTCAAGGACAGCTTTAGGATAACTACATTCCTCACCAGATGTTACACAAAAATTATGATATTTTAGAGATATGACTGGAAATGGTGGAGTTCAGTTCGAAGGTTTCATTTTGTGCTAATCCAAGGGAAACACCCACACCTGTTGCCCTGTGCCCAGCCTGGTTTAGCAGTAGTGAGCTCTCCTTGGTGCACCCGAGTGGAGCTGGTGGCAAGAAGCTGAGGCCACTTGTACTTTGTGACATGTCACTCATGCAGAGGGGGTTTTAGAGCAAGGGCATGGGTAAGAAAAAAGCAAAGGATGTAAAACCTCCTGCCATGGAGAACAAATCTGCTTCTGGCCTACTCAACATTCACAGTATGACTACCCTTGGGTTTCCGAATGTGGGGATTGTTTACCATTAATGTACAGAGGGATGAAAAAAATGCAACATACTTATCAAATAAAACTTTCACTTTCAAGTTGTAGTTCAATTCCTGCAATTTCACCAGCAATCTGGAAGAGAAATATTTTTTTTAATGTCAGCAATTGAACAGGATGGGTTCTCTTCTATTGTATTGCTTCTCACAGATATTTAAGCAGCATACTCAGGACCACACACAGGCTTCAAGCCTGGTCCACACAAGACAGCATTTAGAGATGAACTAAACGGGCAAATGAGTTCCTCTTAGGCATGACAAAGTGGTCTGCTTGTGCCTTCTGCTGTTTGGCTGTGCTTCCTATACACCCCATTTCTGGTAAAGACTAAAAGCTGATTGTGAGTTAAGCTCTGGTAGAAGAAAGCCCCCTCACAGGGCACTTTCCTCTTTCTGACTTTAGCACTTGTGCTGCAGTGCAAGCTGTGCAACCCTCTCCGCTGTGAGAAGCCAATGACATGAAAGCCTTACCACAAAACAGGAAGAGAGAAGGGGGGAAACATACCTCAGTTTTACAGTAAACTGTACTCCTGTCTTCAGGACTAGTGGCCTCTGAGGATGTGTTGGCATGCAAGGCTGCCTCTCCACCACAAAGGAGCTATGAATGAACAGATTAAAGGTACTTTATATTATCAATGTTGTTCTTAAGAAATAAGAAATTACATAAAAAGTGAACTTTAAACAAATGGTAGTGGTACTATATGCTTTATTCATTCAGTTTCCATCTACAGAGAGGAGTGTGTGTGTCTTTTTCTTTCAAAGTCTCAATGGGGCTAAAAATATGGCAAGTATGAAGTGATTTCATATGGGTTGGCTTTTCTTAAATACACTGATGGCTTGAACAGGGAGATTGCTACATCAAACTCCTCTGAAATGAACAGCAAGTAAGCACTGTGATGTAATTAGCACAGTCCAAGTGAGGAGTGGTACTTTATATGCCGTTCCCACAGCTTGCTGAGCTCTTATGGTGACACTGCTATGTAACAACACGTGGCCAAGAGAAAGATATGCTAGCTGGGGATTTGATAAGGGCTAGCTAACCCCACAAAGCAAACTTTTGAGGCTAAACCTGTTCAGATACATCCCCAAACTTGCTGTCTTGGGCATCTTTTGTGTAGCACTGTGTTGTGTAGACATAAATCTTGGTAGCATGGAGACTTTTCTTTCCACTGTACTCACAGGAAAGAAATGTAGACAGCAGCTGGATTTCTACAGCTCTTCCTCATCGCCTTCACTTCACTGAAAAGCAGCAATGTGTTTTCTAACTGATGATCAGTGATCAAAACATCTGAATGGGACTCTGGAAACCTCAGTTCTAACCCCCACAAGAGGCTGTTAACTATCTCAGCTCCTGTTCTTATCTGCTAGATTCAAGTCTTCTGTAGCACTGATTTTTCTCTACTATATGTTTACAGATTGGGACTCTGGTCTTATGTGGGGCAACTACCAGCTGCAGTAACATGCACCGTAGAGAAGGTATAGACAGGGCTGGCCTCCCTGTGCTGAAGGCAAAGAGGATGTGTCCAGAGACAAAGGGTTGAAGAATCTAGTGTGTATTTATCTTGGGCAGAGCTCGATGTGGACTGTTTCCTGCCTTTCTTTATTTGAACTTTGCAGGGCTGAAGCTTGAAGCAAGTAATGGACTAACAGATGAGTTTGATTCTGTAAATCAATGCATCCTGTAACAAGGCTCCTGCCAACTTCAGTAATGACTGATCACAAACCCTTTCCATGGGCCTCAACCTCAAAACCAGTAATTTAATGTTTGTGACAAACTTAGGAAAACCACATAAAATGCCAAGTTAGTAAGCAGGACATACTGAGGGAACAGTAGGGAAGACGCACTCCACCTATTTATTCAAGCAAATACAGAAAGATCCTTCTGGTCTGTTACCTTTGAATAAGCTGTTTGAAAAGACTGTACGTTAGGTCCTGAAGAACTTGTTTATTTTTTGTGATGGGATCAGAGTCATAGGTAAACTTCTGTTCCAGTTCCTCAAGCTTTTTGAGCTGCTGACGAACTTGCTGTAGACTTTCAGCAACAATGGTAAACCTACAAATACACAATCTTATTACTTTTAGCATGTTTTTGTATTGTAATAATGCAGAGACAACAGTCAGGTGACTGTCCCTAAGAACGAGACAGTGCACAGAGAACACTTCATGCTCTCTGGAGATGTGATGAGGTAATAAAATGAATGAAATGTAGTTATGCTGTGACAGAATGAAAATGCTTAATATAAATAATCAGTATGTTTCATAGATCTGGTTTTCCTTCGTAACATGCTTCAATGTGGTCCCTGACTAGAGACTTACCAGTTCTGTAGCTGGTCAAGACAGGCATTGGGTGGGCCACCAATACAGGCTGTTTGTTGCCTGTGCTTCCACTCCACCAGCTCCTCATTAATAAGAGCACTCTGTGTGTGCTCTGTGTTGTGCAGCAGCTGTATTATCTTGTTCACCACTTCCTACAGAAAGTATGAAATTACCCTGTTTATTAAAAATACAAAAACTATGTACTGTTTTAGTTAGTGCTCATCTGTCTTGCAAAACTCCACAAAGACCTCAATAATATTCTGTCAACAGAGGATATTTTCTGAAAATACCTGCCTTTTTTTTTTTTTTAAGCTGGAGCATTTGCTAGACTAAGTGGAGAAACAAAGCATATTCAGTATTGCTGAACTCTGAACAGCCAGTGTCTTGCATCCATGTATGTCCTAAGTGTATTTGTATTCACCCAGTGCTTGCTGGAGATTTGAGCACTGCAATGAGAGTACATTTAACTCTAACATAGCTGAAGACTTAGTAACTTTTTTCCTCTAGAACATAATTATTGGTATGACACCTTTTCCTTCGCATTGTTCTTTTAGCCTTACCCAACGGAGTTTGATAAAGGTTGCTAGAAGAGAAATAAAATTGCTTACAGAGATTCTAAATTTTCAAACAAGATGGAAAGAACAAAATCCCAGGTCAACATTTTCTACTGGTAGTTTGTTATGTCAGTCCAATGAAAATGAACATGTGTTTAAAATGAAGACCTGTTAACTTCTGAAAGAAAACTTGAACACTACCTTTCTCTTGCGGTCAAGTGATAAAAACATCTTCTGGAGATTCAGCTGTTCTTTCTTATATTCCTCCTGAGACACACCATTGGACTCATGTTCTGTAAAATAAGTCCAAATTGTGAACATGAAGCTGAAGGAGTGCTGAAGTATGGGTGGAAGGAAATGCTGCAGGGAGAAGGGGATCTACCTGGCTAATGTCAAGTGAAGTACATCTTTAAAGCTTAATGGAGGAAATGTTTACTGACTCCTAGATTTTTTTTGATTCCTCCTTTGCCTCTGCTGAAAGGGCAGAGTCTGCACTTAAAGCATTAATGCAAGGAAAAAACACTATCCCAGTGAAGTAATTGAGATGTGAATTTGCTTGCTTTGCAGAGCAACAACTTGATTTAAAATAATGATTATACTGTGTAAAGATACAAGCAGAGCAATTTGTTCTCATGCTGACTTCAGGCCTGTATTACATAACCTGGCAACAGAAGTTAACTGTTATTTCAAGGGAGAATGTTTACAGCCTCCTGACTTTGCTCACAGCCCAGGCTGACAGATTCTGTGTAACTGCCCTAGTTACTACTCATGCTCCTACTGACCTTAAGTTAGAGGCTCTCATCTGGCTCATGGAAGCACCACCTGCCCCCAAGTACAGAGCAAGATCATGGCTCAGTGCTTCCCTCAGTATCTTCTGAACATGTCCCTCTTCTGAGGGATAGTCAACTGCCAATTTTTGTTGGAAACTGAAGCCTTTTATAGAACAAAGAACTCAACAACAGAGACAGATCGGTATAATTAAAGCAGTGTGGACTCCAGCTGCATGCAATACCCTTTGTACACAAAAGCCTACATAACCTGAAGCAGGAGGGCATTTGTGAAATACAAGATGGCTAAGAGAAGCCTAAACTACACTAATTAGGTGTACACTTCAAGGGTCAGAGTCTACAGTGTTTGCTACTTCTAGTGGCAAAGGGATGTAAAGGACAAAGGAATGCTGTGTTAACAAGGAGGCTCTCTTATGTGTAACGAAAGACAGATGCAGAATATGCATTTTCAGAAATTTAGGTTTCAGCGAGAAGGGGAAATTATAAAGGAGGGAAATTACCAGTAAGTTTGGCTGTGTATCATTAGGTTTAGTATCCTGACATAAGACAGCAGAGTTTACTCTGCCAAACCATATGCAATAGGGTATGTCCTTGAAAAATTACTCACCTCTATTCTGCAAGGTTTTACATTTAAAGTCATATTCATCTTGCATATCCTCCAATGTTTTGATGTCCTGCTCCACGTCCTATAATGCACAAATCAAGGTGGCAATTATTCTACATTTTCAAATAATGCAAGACTACATCTGATTAGGAACTGCCTGGTATCAGCCCTTTACAGACATGAAGTTCAATTTTGCAGCAATGCTTTTTCTTGGAACTCCCTAACAGGAAATATCTCCAAACTTCACCACCTTCTCTTCACTCTCCCTCCTTCTCAGCTAACTGAAATCTGCTAATTATAAAAAAAAGAAAAGCCCTTGTTGTCTAGCCATGTAAGTTCAGAGAGTTTAGGAGAACCTAGGCAACAGTGGAAAAACTTGGAACAGCACACAACATTTTAAACTTTCACATTTTTAAGTATTGTTTGGAGAAAAGCTTTCTGTTGTGATTGTATTTGTTAACACAATAAACATCTATATGCTAAAAAAAAAAAAAAGATACAGCTTCTGGTTAATAACAAATAGGTCAGTACATGATTTAGGAGCTTTCCCTCAGTTGCTAGTACTTCAGAGGGGTAAAATGTTTTTGTAAAAAATTAGGCACAAGAAATTTGACCTTGTTAAAACAGTTAAATACTAATCAGTATAATGGTGCTACTGACAAATAATTACTTTCAGTCTTTAGACAATCACTGGTCATAGAGTTGAAAACCAGACAATTACCTTATTTTTACTTGTCATTTATCAAATCTTATGCAGTGAAAGCTTTTCAGCATTTGTGAAACAACAAACACTACTACAAAAAGTTACATTATACTTACTGTAACACTGGCTTTTACAGCCTTAACTTTGGCATCAAGTTCCTTCTGTTTGTCCAGCATCCCAATCACAGTGTTCTGCACACCTCCCACTTCCATCTGAGAGAAGCAAAACAACAACAGAAGTCAAACCAGAGTAACCCAGGACAGCAAACACTTTTTTGTTTATGTAGGTTAGTGGCTTTGTTGGCAAACAACCTGGGGAAGCATGGCTTGTTCTGGCAAATCATACCAAGGTTCCAGAGTATAAAATCAAAATCAGATGAATTTGGAAGAAACAAAAAAGGATTAAAATTGCCTGTCGTGTGGTGATGCTGCACTTTTTTCATCACAGAAATATCTGTTTTATCTCTGCACAAATCATTCTTTTGCTTGCTTATCTTCATGAGTTTCCTAAATGTATTTCAAAAAAAAACCCTGAAGGCCGGATGACATCAAGTATTGGAGTCATCCATACAGGATATGGGGAGGAATGGGCTAAGAGCAAGAACAAGATAGGTCTGTGTTACTGTTGAAGTGAACAAGATAGGTCTGTGTACAGGAATAAGGGGTAACTTAGTATGCAACTCTCTTCCTTTAGGATATTCAAGCACACTCTACAACTCTGTATAGCTTCTTTGAGAGTTGACCTCAGTATACTTCAGGAAGCTTGCTGCATGACATCACTCAGCTGCAGTAATGTGAAAGACAGGATTTGTACTACTGGTGTTAGAAACCTGCTGTTCCTCCAGTGCAGGACAGTCAAGTTTGCATCGCTGCTCAGATGAAATCTTCATCTTGGGCTTATGTCATCTACAGTATTTATTCTGGTAAACTGATAAAGGTTTACCCCCTTTAAGTCAGACTATTGCAGCAATCTTAGCATCCTCTAACCTTTGCGGTTCTCCTTTGGTTTTTATGATGCTTATTATAGTGCTTGTTTTGTATTTTATCCTCTCAGCTTTGGGAAATGAGAGCAGTTACAAGAAAGCAGAGGTGTTGTATGGTGTTGTACCTACTGCCAACCACAAACAGTGATGGAAGTGATGGCCAAACTGGAAGGAGCTTGGAGCAACCTGGCCTAGTGGAAGATGTCCCTGCCCATGACAGAGGGTGGGAAGTAGATGATCTCTAAAGTCCCTTCCAAGCAAAACCATTCTAAAATTTCCTTTCCCTTTTTGATGACCCAAATTTATTGCATACTGGAAAGGCACTAGCAGGTGCTTTAGGTTATGAGGCAGAACTGAACAGCTGTGCTGCAGCTACAAGGGCTCTGCCAGAGTAACACTCTTAGAGGAGCTGTTTTGGACACTGTTGCAGTAGACCCCATGCCTGAGCGCTCCTCCCACACTACTAATGCACATTCAAAAACTTGCTATAAAATGAAGTATTTCAGGATCAGGACTTAATGTGTTTGGTCAGTCATCACTTTATTTCTACAGAAGTGGATGACAACTATCTATGTATTTTGCATGCCTTTCCCAGCTGCAGAATCTTTACTGCAAAAAAGTTCTGGCACAGGAAAACAGAAATATGAGTTGGAGAACAGATGAGGAAAGACAAGAATATCGCATTATCCATGATGCAGAGGAAAAAAAGGCCTTCATTAAAAAAACCCTAACAAATCACCAAAAATAGAATCACTTGGAGATAACTGGGAAGGGGAATGATGCATCATTTTCCCAAAGAGACAGTCCAGAGAAGCATCAAGGTTCAGCTGCTTAACTCAGGAGTAAAATGCAAAAGAACAAAGCTAAAAAATATTGCTGGATAAATAAGATAAGCACTGATTATTGAAATAAAATCCAATGAGCACATCAGGCTACATCACACCACAAAAGCATTAAAAAAACAGCATAGCTTTTACATCACTCAAGGAATAAAAATTATTTCCAGGCCATTTCTCCTCCGAATGTTTCATTGAGCAGAAACAAGCCATGCTGTCCAGCTGGTGTGTCCCAGTGTTCTCCAGCTGGCACATATCAGTGCTCACTCTTCTATCTTTAAGAAACATTATTTGGCCTGTTTCCCCTTTCACTCTTCATACACTCCCCCTGTCCCAAATAACAGGAAAGGGTAGATATAATTGCAGTAGACGTTTCAAGACTGTTACCTCATTTGACAACTGGGCACTGTTGAGTATTTTCCTCTCTTCTTTCAGACAGTGCTGGATGATCATTGCCATGTGTATTGGGTCTTCTTGGAAGTTGTCCTACCATTAGAGACAGTCTACTGTTTAAATTCATACACATAATTTCATGTCCTTCAAACTGGCAAAAAGACTAGTGAGTGACCATGTGGTCATATCCTGCTCCAAGACTACATGGTATGAGAGCTGCAACCAGCTCTAAGAGTGAGTTTCTATTTTAGTTCATTAGCATTCAATGGCATGAGACTGGCACAAAACAACAGGAAAGGGTCAGAGACATTACTGGGAGAAGTGAGGTACTACCCTACAGTCCTAGGGAGTGCTCATCTCTCAGAGCTGCCTTCCCATCCTCTGACGTATGGCTGCTGGTTTTGAAGGGCAGTGTGCTAGTCTGGCAGGTACAGCTCTTGCTCAGGGATGGAAAGCAGGCATGTTAGCTCCCACTTAAACAAATGGCCAAGGCTGGATGCAAATTCAACCTTATGGTTTTACATCCACACAAAGTTGAAGCATTCTGTGCATTGAGTATTGCCCTACCCTGCTGAGGATGGTGCTGCCCTGGGGGTCACTGAGGTGTACCAGCCTTCTTGACTGATCTTTCATTGCTGGTCTCTAGTTACCATGGTATAAATACAGTCAGGTCATATTCTGTTCTCCTCTCCTCAGGAAACAGTCCCCTGGTCACCAACTTGTGGTGAGCAGAAGCTCAGTGTGTGGGAATTAGGCTGTGGTGAAGGTGACTCTATGGAAGACCCTCTGGTATAGAGCTCTACAGGGAAGAGCAGAGGACTGACTAATGAAATTAATTAATAAGTCCACTGGGGATACGTCCTGCACTGCCACTCCCTCTCAATTGCTTTGGCCCTTTTCTTTGTCAGTGCAATGCAACGCAGAGACCTGTCTAAGTACAAGTCCCTTGCTGTTAACTGCAGTCCTGCAGTTACACCTGAAGGATTTCTTTCCCCGTGTTTCTTCTGCATCAAGAGCTTATTATTAACACACTGAGGGAACTAGACAGGGAAGGGGTGGGGTAAGTGAAACTGCAGCTGAGTAAGTGCCCCAAACACATGTAGTAAACACCTCATAACTACAACTTTCTTTTTCCCAGAGCTCTCAGAAATGGTAACTGTACCTGTAATTAAACTGTAACTTTCTAACTGTAGCCAATTAAAGCAAAAATGGAGCAACACTTGAATTCTAGCTTTTAAATTATGATTCTCACACTTTTTCTGTGAAAATCCCTCATGGCAGGGTAGTTTGCTTAGAGGCATCCAATTGCACTACTGAAGCAATTCAAGCAAATGTACAGGTATAGAACCCCAGCATACCTGAAGATTACGTTTGCTTTTCCTTATGTTGTGTTGCAGCAAAAAGTTGTTTTCTATCAAGAATCTACTAAATTGGTCATCAAGCTGTGACAACAGGTCATGGAATAACACCGTAGCAAAAGATACGTTGTTGGCTGCATGTTCCCTAGAATAATTTAAGGCATGCTTGTGTTAAATACACTTCCAATAAAGCATCCAAGAAATGCATACAGGTGTACTTTATTTCTAATCCCTAACTCCAGTTGTAGAATATGCAAGCAGGAAGAATTACTTTCAAATGTAAGCCAGTTTCATTCTCTTTGACTTTATTTTCCTTGATAATGTTTTTTTAGTCTGTATTATTCTTGCCACATTGTGTGCAAAATCATTTGCTCACTTCATGCACATCAAGGATCTAAAAGTGACCCTGTTGCATGTGCATGATGTACCACCCTTCAAATAGAAGATTCTCTACAGAAATCTTGTTAGAAGTTCAAAGTGAGAGACTGAGCTACCAAGACAGTAATTGATAGGTCTTAAACCAGCTGGTTTTGTTAGACCAGCTGAGAGCAGTACGAGCCAGGACACTTTTACTGCAGGTGTCAGGCCCCTCTAGAAAGCCCTGAAGAGGGGCAGGAACACAGGCTGTGGCACCCACACAGCTACTGAAACATCCTACCAGCAAAGGTTCAGCTAAGCAACGTGCCTCCCCAGTATCCTCCTGCTGCCTATAAGGGAATGCTGCTTATCACACAACCCAAGGGCAAATGTCTAAGCTTACCAATCCTGGTTCTCCAGCCACTGTGCCAGGTACTGCCTAATCTCCATGGGAAAGCTGTCATCATATAGCTGGTGAACTTGCTCCAAAAACTTGGAATCAAGTTGCTGTAGCTGATACCACTGAGTCATCCTGCAGAAGGGGAGGAAAAAAAATCAGTGTAAATGTTTAGGTGGTGTTTGGACTGAACTAGTGAAAAACAACATCTTGTAAGTTTTCATGAGCATTGATAAAACTGGAGGATGTGCTGATTTTGGCTGGAATAAAACTAATTTTCTTCACAGTAGCCAGTGTGGGGCTGTGTTTTGGATTTGTGCTGGTAACAGCTTTGGTAAAACAGGGATGTTTTTTGTTATTGCTGAGCAGGGCTTACACATCGTCAAGCCCTTTTCTGCTCCTCACCCCACCCCACCAGTGAGGGGGCTGGGGGTGCACAAGGAACTGGGAGGGGATACAGCTGGACAGCTGACCCCAACTGACATTCCACACCACATGGCACCATGGTCAGCCCATAAACCTGGGGGAAGAAAGAAGGAAGGTGGGGGGACGCTTTGCATGATGGCATCTGTCTTCCCAAGTCACCATTAGGTGTGATGGAGCCCAGTTTTTCCAGGATGGCTGAACACCTGCCTGCCATAGGAAGCAGTGAATTAATTCCTTGGTTTGTTTGGCTTCTGCACACAAGCTCTGCTTTACCTGCTTACCTGTCTTTATATCTCAAACCACAATTTTCTCCCTTTTACCCTTCTGACCCTCCCTCATCCCACTGCATGGGGAAGAGGGGGAAGTGAGTGAGCAGCTGTGTGGTGCTTAGTTGCTGGCTGGGGTAAAACCATGACGAGGAGTAGGAAAGAAAAGGTTTCCATCAAACAAAAATATTTTATTTTCAGGTGTAACAGATATAGATGCTAGTCAATAAAACCCTATACAACTTTTTCTGGGCTTAACTATAAAAAAAAGAATTAACAAATTAGGACAGGGCACTGTTCTGTGAAAAGTAACTCCAAACTAAAATCACTCTTTCCCATGAAAATTTGCCTTTTTCTTTCTCATGTGAAGCCCCCCTTTTCACGGCATTTAGGGTACTGGTAGTGTTACTGCTCTCTTGGTTAGCAGGGATATGGGAATGAGGATCTGTGTGTTTGATACCTGTACCCTGCACGACTGACATCCTCCATGTGGAGTTTCACCTTCTGTGGTTAGTCCTCATCTAAGAGCATGAGTGAAAAATCAAAGAACACTCTACGCACCCCCTTTCAGTTGCTATTTGTGTACCCACTTACCTGATGTGAAAATGGACTAGATCTCAAATCACTTTAAATGGAGAAGTACTGGAAAGATTTTTTTCCTGCTATGTGCTTTAGTTCTCATGATCACATTCTCAGGCTAAATTCAGGCAGTCTGTGCAGCAAATACACGGTATTTAAATGAACTTGTATTGTACAGCATGGCTTCTGTTGGCCATAACACTTGTATGACAGAATGGCTTTATATTCTGATTTATGGTCTCTAGCAGCAGATCAGCTAGTTTTCTCATTAGGCTGCAGGTTATCATCTTGTAGTGGAAATGCCATGTAAAGACATGTCCAAGGAACAGTCCAGGCTGAGAACACAGGTGGTGAGATTTAAGTCCACTCACATATGCAACCTTTAAAAAAAGGGGGATGGGACCTATCCAAAGAAACGGGCATCATCAGGCTGAAGGACCACCTTGAATGTGCCTTCCTACTAAATCTGTTAGTGTTTGTATGTTGGTTCCCTCAGCTGCTGAGTGGCATATGCTATGTGAGAGAAGCAAATGAGAGTTAAAAATGCTATTACATTTTAAGTGAGGCCATTGAGGTGTGTGCTATTCACATTACAGGCAACACAGCATTTACTGCGCCAAGGCACACAGTTAAACATGACATGGTTGAGGAAAGCTGGAAGAATTTGTCTAAGTGTGTGAAGTTTGTCTGCTGCTTTCCCCAATGCTTAAATAAAGATGTCCTCCAAACAGCCTGTGTCTTAAAGCAACCAGCCTGGGAAAGGACTTAGGAGTAGAGCAGAGAACCCTCCAAGGTGGTTACAGAGCAATCTAATAATGTAGCAAACATGACCCTTGGGGGTGCAAGCAGGGAAACACCAAAAAAGGGGTAAGTCAATACCATTTCGTGGAGGAGGCATCAGAGAGGCAGACCCACAGTGGGGTGCACAGCTCAGCCTGCCACTGACAAACTGACAAGTGAGGTGGTGCAGGATGGACAGCCCCTCTTGCTGTTCTAACCTTACCCAAGGGAAGGGCAATATGACTGACTGCAGCCCACAGGTGTGTCTGGAGAAAAGGAGCCCTGTTGGAAGTCTCTAAAAGGGTAATGTATTTGCAGCTCTGTGGGTCTGTGTGCCTCATAACACCCATGCTTGGGGGTGCCTTCCACAGCTCAGCTCAGACAGTCACAGAATAGTTAGAGTTGGAAGGGACCTCTGGAGATCACCCAGTCCAACCCCCCTGCCGAGGCAGGGTCACCTGAAGCAGGTGGCACAGCAATGTGTCCAGATGGGTTTCGAATGTCTCCAGAGAGGGAGATTCCACACCTTCCCGGGGCAGCCTGTTCCATTCCTCTTCCACCCTCAAAGAAATTCGTCCTCATGTTGAGGTGAAACTGCTGTTTTAGTTTATGGCCATTGCTCCTCATCCTATCACTCAGCACCACCAAAAAGAATCTGGCACCATCCTCATGGCACCCGCCTTTGAGATATTTATATGCATTAATGACGCTCCCTCTCAGTTTTCTCTTCTCTAGGCTGAACAGGCCCAGCTCCCACAGTCTCCCCTCATAACAGAGATGCTCCAGACCCCTCATCATCTTTGTGGCCTCCACCAGACCCTCCCCAGTAGCTCCTTGTCTTTCTTGTACCGAGGAACCCAGAACTGCACACAGCGCTCCAGATGTGGCCTCACCAGTGCCGAGTGGAGGGGGAGGATCACCCCCCTCGACCTGCTGGCCACACTCTTCCCACTGCACCCCGGGGCTCCTTCCTGGCCACTCCAACCACTCTCATGCCGGTCCCGGGTGACCGCGGCCGCCCCACGTGGCGCAGCTCGGGAGCCACGGGCGGGCCCTCGCTCGGCTGCGGGGCAAGGTCAGCGCTCCCTCCCCGTGTTTGCCCCGCTCCCCGCCGGGCTCAGCCCCGGCCCCGGCCCCGGCCCCGGCCGCGGCCCCGCGGGCGGCAGCACCGCACTGTACCCACGGAGGGGTCGCACCTGCTCGGCAAAGGCTGCCCGGGCGCTGCGGACGCGGCAGGAACAGGAGCACCGGCCCGGCACTGGCGGCCGCTCCTGGGGGCTCCCGAGCGGGCAGCGACGGGAATCTGGAGACGCGCAGGGGTAGGTGCAGCTGTCAGGAAGGAGAGAAAAGGCGCTCAGAGAGTAGGATTTGGAAGCAGACGCAACAGGTGACGGAGGAGCAGCGCTGCTGCCCGGGAGCCGGGAGATGCCCTGTTGGTGCCCCTGCCAGGAACGAAGACCCCGAGGATATGCTTCCCGCTGCCACAGCGGGAGCGACACCGACGCGTAAGGCTCGGGGGGCGATGCCCGAGCAGCAGCAAGGGGAAGGGGCAGGGGCTGAGGACGCGACAGCTCCAGCCGCCACCCCGCGAGGTGCCGGCACCGCCGCAGGAGCTCCCTCCCCTCACTTCCCGGCTCCGGCTCCTTCCCGACGGCAGCTCCTTCACCTCCCAGGTCTCTCCCAGCCCTTCCCGGGGGCAGCTCCCTCATCTCCCGGCTCCGGCTACTTCCCGACGGCAGCTCCTTCACCTCCCAGGTCTCTCCCAGCCCCTCTCGGAAGCAGCTCCCTCACCTCTCGGCTCTCTCCCAGCCCTTCCCGCAGACAGCTCCCTCACCTCGCGGCTCTCTCCCAGCCCCTCTCGGAGACAGCCCCACTCACCTCCCGGCTCTCGCTCCTTCCTGCAGGCAGCTCCCTCACCTCCTGCCCTCTGCCAGCCCTCCCCGCCTCCGGCCGCCTCGGGATACCCCACGGCGCACGGTGCGCATGCGTCGCGGCGGGGGCGGAGCGCGGCTGCAACAGCCT
>JAOXXN010000102.1:7447887-7481591 GCA_026770055.1 Myrmophylax atrothorax
CCTCCCCACGTGAGTTCTGGGAAAGCCTTTGGAACCGGGAAGCCGAAAGCGAAAGCGCGGCGGCCCGGCGGGAAGGGGGCGGGCACCGCCGGCTGCGCAGTCCGCGGCTGTGGATGGGATCTTCATCCGCGACACCAAGAATGCCTTAGAGTGCTGGTTCAGGCGGCTCGGCGTTGTCGCCCTTCCCATTCCTTCATCTCCCTTTTCGTGCAAGGAATAGGATAGGGAATAGGCATAGCGGCTCTGTTGCTGCCGCCTCGGACGCGCACGGTCTGTTTGGGTTTTGTCTGGTGTCCGAGGCGTCGGCACAGACCTGGGTACCAAAGTGCAGGAGCGAGTCTCCAGGAGGGTCCTGGGATGTGTTTCGGCATCCTTTGTGTCCCCCCACCCATTCCTCAGACGGTGGAGTCAGTTCTTACTCCGCGAAAGAAACAAGTAAGGAGAAGGTCTGTTTGGCAAACTGTGTGCCATGTGATACTGTGGAGCAGTGGCTGCAGAAACACAGCTGTAAATAAAAGCTACAGCAGGAGGTAACTGGCACTTTCCACTGGTTTTTAATTACCATCGTCACAGCGATGCACCGAGACGCAACGCACTCAACAGTCCCGTTATTTTTTAATTTGCTGCTGCAAAACGCAGCGGACGCTTAAGCACAGATAGGAAAAGCTCTTAAAAGCGGATGTTTTGTTTCTTCTGGCAGAGCCTGAGGCTCCCCTTCTGTGTGGTATCCGCTTTCCCCATCGTTTTACTGGAGAACTCTATTCTTTCTGGCAGTGGCATAAGGACAAAATTCTTACTTTTTTAATGGAAGGAGGCTTAGGCTCTATATATTTATCTCACAGCAAATTGCTCCTTTAAAGCAGTGAAACAAAGTCATATATATGCCTTTCAATGACATGTTAAACCTACCCCCTTGCAAAATCTGTTCCAAAGCAATAGTAGAAACTGTAATGCCAAACCCCGATCCACAGTGCTGTTCAGTAACACCGATTATATCGTGCTGAAGTTAATACCTGAGGGTCTTGAAGGGTTGCATTGCCCGGAGAGGAAGGAGAGAGGAGACTGCTTCACATGTCTTGTCTAGTCGCTTTTCACAGTACTTCTCATGAAGTTTAGATGGCCAAAAATACAGGATATACCCCATTTAATTTGTATTAAGATTTGAGAAGAGGTTAGAATGAAAACAGTGTGATGCCAGGTGAAGTTACGTTTGCTGCTTTAGAAGTTACTGTTTGTAGTTCAGACTTGAGACCACAAAAAAGCAGCAAGACTATTTTTGTGTGCCTTGAAATAAATTCCACAGAGGTCCAGGTATACAACTTGAAGCCAAAATCTGGTTTTATTCATGCTGGTTATATAAATTACAGATGTTACCAAACTATATACAGAATTGCTCTTGATGTTTTGGAAAATTATTTATACATGGTTCTTTTTGAGAGAAAATGACTTCTTATGTGCAGCTTACTTTAAATCACTCAGATCAATGAAGAGATGTGTTTGGTTCTTTGAAATCTACTCCCATGTATCACAGAAATAACTCATTACTCTGTTTCCATTCACTTGCTTTCAACTAACATAGATAATATGGGTGAAAGGAGCGAGTAAAAAAGGAGAAATGAAAGTAAAATCCAAGTCTTACTGATTCAAGGAGGTTATGTTTTCATCTCAGATGTCTAACTTGTACCTGCTCAAAAAAACAGTAGGGTGCAAGCGTTCAAGGGCTTGTATTTTATGATCTTTGCATGCATTAACCATGCATTATGTGGATAAGACTTAAATCTTGATTGAGCCTCCATGTGTCCTTGGAATTGCCTCTTTATAATTCTATTAACACAGACTTTAGGGATAATACTGAGAGGAAAAAAAACCCAAAAAACCCAAACAACCCAAACCGAGCACTAAACAGTGCCTGAAAAAAAAGAACTAAAAAAAAAAAAAAAAAGAGTATTTTAAAAAGGCAATTTGCTGTTTATATAAAAACTAAGTATTCTGCTTTTTAAATGAGCCTCTGATAGACATGTAATAATCTGTCATGTAGCACAAATTTCCAGTGGTCAGCAAATGCTGCAACTCTTCATTTTTTTAAAACTATGCTTTCCAGTTGGTGTTTACCAGATAGTATCCAAACTGCATCAGATCAGGATTTTTTATTTGTAGACTTTCTGGTAGTACTCGCTGGAGGATCTGAGTGCTTCATGCCCAAACAGATTTACTTTTGCAACTGTTTTGTGAGGGGGGAAGTTTTACTAACTCCCAATGGCAAAATGGAGACAGCCTTTCTGACACCACAAATTTTGTGTCTGCTTCCTTTCTGCAACTCCTTTCTCTCCCCAGCTTAGCCCACCTGCCTTCCACAACTCCTGCTGTGGTGTCAGATAAAGATCTGTGCTGAAGGTACTTCTGCTTTGGAGAAAAATGTCCCAAACCCCTCTGGGACATTTGAACTCAAGGGAATGAGAATCTGCTATGAAATAGAATCTAAACCAGTCGTGTATAAGATTATGATTAAACAGAAAGTATTTAACATAATCCCAATTTCTCCAAACACATTAATGTCTTTAGTTATCTTTATATGTCGTTTTCAGAAGCAAAGCATTTTGTCCTTATGCTGTAATATTTACAGCAATTCTATAGATGTTAGTTAATTCTGCAAGTAAAATTTATCTCTGCTGGGACCCCACTTTCAAGCCAGAAAGTATTTGGCCTTCTATGACTCACAACAACAAATCTGACTTGCAGAAAGCTATTTGAATTCCTAGGGAGAAAATTCGTTGTTTACATGTTGATTGATAGCAGAGGCCTAAGAATAACATAATGGTTTCCAGGAAAAGCTTATTTACAAAGACAGTGGTAAAAAAATTAAGGCATCTTTAACCCATCCAGTGTTCACACAATTACTTATTTTTCCAATATGTGAACTTCAGTCAGTTGAGTAAGGAGAACTCAGCTGGAAGAGAAGAAGGAAAAGATTAGTCTCATGCACTTAAAGCTGTTCATTCAAGAGTAACTGCAGATGTCTCTGGCTCAAGGTAAAGCAGGGTCAGCTTGACAATGTAATAGTTCTCTACAAAATACAGGAATGCCCATCAGAAAACACTGCATGGGGAACAGTTGCAATAAATATTCATTTTTATATAAACTTTTGTGGTTCTTGCAGCCTATGGATATGTATAGCAGGGTTATTCCTAAAGTCTTCTTTTCCTGATGGGTAAGGGAATCTCGAGAGGGAGAAACAGAAGGGAATGCAGAAAGACTGCAGCAAGTGTATCTTGCTGAGTTACCGAGTTTTCTGAGGATATTTTGTCTCACTGCAAATTTCCTTCTTTTTTTCTGTATCTCTCACAGTGCTTTTTTTTTATTGGCATTGGAGAAAAAGTATTGCTTTAATAATGCAGATTGTCTGCTTACTGTACTTAGCCAGCTCTTCACCAGGGGAGATTGTTGTGTGAATTTGGGGGGATATAGAAGAAACTTCCACATTTTCCTCATTTCCATATAGCAAGGTAAATAGAATGAAAAAAGGAAGGAATTCTTTAAAAATCTTCTAAAACTATTTTTCTCCTGCAATTTCTAGCAGAACTTGAAAACATTTCTAGTAAGAGTCTACAGAAATATCACCTACCATCTAGCAGCACTGAACCACTTTTCTTAGTACCTTTAAAAACCACAACTTGATTGTATTTAACTCTTCCAGTTTGCCACCAAACACATTCTTTTTGTTTGGGTAAGACTCTAAGAGGTGGAGATGGTCACAGCTTGTCTTGAAACTGTGAACAGAGCTGTTTTGAGATTTACCGTGCATGATAGAAGAAACCAGAAATGTTTGGAGCCTGATGGTAAATGAAAGTGAAGCCAACTAGTCTCTACACTGCCAGAACTGTGGGAAATGCAAATTCGTAGTTCACAAGAGCAGTTTTAGAAGGTCAGAACAGTTTTCCTGTATATAAACCAACACAGAAGTGAGTGGGGACATGTCTTGGGTTGGGTTTAGTAGGTTTTAATGCAGAATTTTAATTCAGGCTGGTTATTTCATTTTCAGCTGAAGAACTAGTTTGTCATGAGTGCTGTCAGAGAAAAAAGTGAAGAAGAAAAAAGAAGATACTTTGCTGTTGAGCAGTTCAGCAACTTGATGCATATTAAAGAACTCATCTATTTGTATATAAAGTTTAACTGTGCTTCCAATCATCAACAGTCAGGTTCCTAATTTAGTTTTGTTCTCTTTGTGGGTGAGGAGGACTGTCTACAGAGACGTACTGGAAGGGGAGTTGACAGGCTTTTAAATACATAACTATTTTAAGATCATAAATCATTGGACGTACAGGAAACTAAGAGCTGGTATTAAAATAGGAAATTTTCTCTTAAAACTGCTAAAGCCAAACCACTGTTGTGTTTTCTGAGAGAAATCTGCTGGACAAATCCCCAGCTTGGTATACAGCAGTGTGCTAAGGACTCTAAGCCATGATGATTCAGAACAAAATTTCTAGTCAGTAGGTAAAAGAGGAAATTTTTTCAAATATAATGTTTGAAGAGTATTTTTCCAATCTTTCTATATGCTTAGTTAATTTTATTTGCTGAAAGTGTTTTAGTTGACTTTTAATTTTGCACTTTGGTGCCCCTTGTGAAAACAAGCGTCATGAAAAGGTTGTGCAAGTTTGCTGGATCGAAAATTTTTTTGTTCCTTGTGCAGCTCCTCTGAGCAAGTCCAGGCCCTTTTGCTATCTACAGAATTAATCGAACTGTCATGTATTTGTCAATGCAAAGCCTTTGTTTGTGCAAGAACTCTGAGATCTTTGTGTTGTGACATTAATGGTTCGTTGGCCAGCATGTCAGGCAGCTCCATGTCACAGCCCTTCCAAGATACCTGCAGGATCCTGTACCATTTACAATAGAAAACATCTGCACCATAGTTTCAGAATGTAATACAGCAAGGGATAAAAGAGCTCTGATTCCTTCATAATTGTACAGGCAACCTTTTTATAACCAGAATCTCTGTTCTACTCTGTTTGCTTAGGAATGGAAACCTTTACAACTTACAGCAGTTTCAATGGCTGTGGGACTCAGGTGTTCTCTCAGCACAGCATAAACGCTTGGAGACATTGGAAGAAGATCTGATGGAGAATGTGGTTCTATGGAATCATTTAAGCTAAAAAAAAAGAAAAATAAGGAAAAACAAAATATACAAAAATAATCTTAGAAAAATATCCTTTTACCTTCATGCATATCAGTGGAGCATGGTGAATGTTTTTTAAGTTAATTAAGCCTGTACTTGGGCTTGCTGGTGGCCATGTAAGCACATGCCAGCAGCCTGCTATACACTTAAAAATGTAGGAGATGAGAGTCAGGTTTATCCTTTCTTCCCTTGGCCCTAATATCAGCTGCTGGAGATAAAGACAGGGAAAGATAAGTAGGTCAGAGTTCCATAAAATCTGCATTCAATTTTTACAAATGCTTTACCACATGAATGGGAAAAGCACTGTACAGGTGAAGTTCTTTACTTCCCTTTCTTGTGTTTAGCAGTCCTTGGCCAAATGAAAACACACTATGTATTTTTGTGCCAAACTATATTCACATAAAATGGGGAAAGGAGGCAGGGGAAACTCTGAAATGGGATGTAAGTTAAATAAACATAGCAGTTGAAATGTAATACATCTGTAAGGATACTTACATTTTTGAGACTGGGATAAATACAGAAGGAACATAACCTTTGACTCCTCCATCTGAGGGCTTTGAGACTAAAATAAATATTAGAGAAATTAAATATTGTCTAGTAATTTTATTATTTATTTGAAATTGATTATTTGCTTTAAGGGCTGTAGGTCATAATAAGTTGAAAAGGAAAGTCCGTGTATCTGCATAAATAAACAGCCATAAAAGTGAGGGGAATTCCTGAGATTAGTCCTTGACTTCAGGTCTTAGTCACATAATTGTCTGAGCTGCCTTGATATGAATCACCATCTCAGAGTATAATACTGCAACTGATGAAAGAGATCTCATTAAGGCTTCAAAAGCAAATATACAATAACTCTATAAATTTGGTACTCTGAGCCTCTAGATTTCAGCTCTGCAAATGCTTGCATGGAGCTCTATCTGTACAGATACAGCTTCAGCAATGACTTTGGCATGAAATTAGGCATACAAAATTTTAGAGGATTGGAGTACTAGGCAAAGCCCCCTGAATTAAAATGAAGAGGGAAAACATTGTAGCCTACAAGTATTTCTGAGCTGTGTAAGAATTTAAATTCAAACAGAGTGGTAACCCTTGATACTGAAAGTCCAGAAGAATGTGTATTATTTACTAAAAAAATATGGAGTTGAGGCATTTTTTTTTGAGAGAATGAGTTTGATCTAAAACTGATCTGACTTGTAACTTGGACAAAAGAGAGCATGGACCTGAATGTATTTGGAGCATTCTTGTCTAGCCTTTTTGCATTTTCCAGTGCAGTTGTGGGGGGTTTTCAGGAACATTGTCTGCCATAATAACTTTGTAATTGTGCATTATATCTGCAAAAGGCAGTGCAAATAAATGACCTTTGTTGTATGGTTCCACTGAGTGAAATGAAATAAAGAAGGTCTTCCAAGCTTTTTGAAAAATACTGAATTTTCTTCAAATTAAAAAGACAGCTACAGCATAACACAACTATGAAGCCAGTAAGCACGATGACTTTTCATTTTCCTCACCTTTGAGCAGCCAAGCATTGAGCTTTGTAATGCATCAGTCAGGAAAAAAAATCCCATTTTTTGTCTCTATCTACCCTAAGATCTATTTCTTAGATTCTTTTAGATATTGTTGTCTTCACCTCTACTGTAACCTCTAAGACCAGGGATGTATTTGCAAAATGAAGCTGTCTAAGTGATAGACACATGCTAAAACAGTTCTCTTAAAGATGACTATTAAAGGAGGCATCTTAATCTGTCTGTTTCCTCCTCTCTCCACATTCCTCAAATTGCCTCTTGACCGTGCAGCTGCTTTGCAGAAAGGATAAGTAGAGAAGTGGAGCCCAACCTTCATTTGGCTGACAGCTGTAGTGTTTGCCAAAGGCCTTATCTTTGGGAATATCTGGGTACAGATACTTCAGAGGGTTTTCAGGAACGTTGTCTGCCATAATAACTTTGTAATCACGCAGTATGTCGGCAAAAGGCAGGGCAGATAAGCGACCTTTGTTGTAGGGTTCCACTGAATGAAATGTTACATCTCCTGTAAAAACAAAAGCACCAGAACCTCTGATAATTAGTAGGTCAACATGTGCAGCTGGAACACGTCTTTGCCTTCCTTTTTGAAGTTTACACTTGCATGGGGTTTACCTGTTCTTCCCAATCTCACTACGTTTCAATATGTAATTTCTGCACATATGGGAACAAATTTAAAGCCTGCAGTAAGCAGGAACACCTCCTAAAATGCTGAGGGATAGACTGCCAGAGTTTTGGTTTTTGTTTGAGAAAATATGATACTTGTATCTTGCCCCAAACCATATTAAGACATGATACACATGAATTTTACTTTCAAATGAAAGAAAACTTAACTCCTATATTAAAGGTATATTGCAGAGTTTGGGTTGGTTTTGGGTTTTTTGTTTGTGTGTTTATTTGTGTTTTTTCTTAATTATACTTACCATTTTCTAGTTGATCCACCCAAGTAAAGGTAATTCCACCCAGATTGCTCTCACTAAACCTTAATAAAAATGTCCCTGGTGTCTTGTCTTTGAGCAGAATTCGTTCCTTCTCTTTGCTTACAAATCCCATTACGTACCTGAAGTGTAACAGGAGATCATGGGTTAAC
The DNA here is from genome assembly GCA_026770055.1 of Myrmophylax atrothorax. Classification (NCBI taxonomy): domain Eukaryota; kingdom Metazoa; phylum Chordata; class Aves; order Passeriformes; family Thamnophilidae; genus Myrmophylax; species Myrmophylax atrothorax. The sequence continues at coordinate 7,455,665 of JAOXXN010000102.1, forward strand.
TTTTGGAAAAAAATACAGACTTCGATCTGTGTATTGCATAGAATTACAGAAGGGCCTGGGTTAGAAGGGATCTTAAAGGCCATGCAGTTCCAACCCCTGTGCCATGGACAGGGACACCTTTCACCAGACCAGATTGCCCAGAGCTCTATTCAGTCTAGCCTTGATCTGGCCAGACTTTATATAGCTGTTCAAAACCTGATTATAAAAGTGTTACAAGGCCTGGAGACTATGACCAAAGCTTCATGTGATTTATATGTGGAGTATGGCATTGAGCCCAAAGTACTAAGAAGTCTGATGAAATTTATCACAGTACTTGACTGTATAGACAGAACTGAAGAATAGCTCTAAACCTGCCGTTCTAAGAGGCTCAGTGTTGTTCCCCTTTGGCAAAACTTTCCAGAAGGTGTAAATGGGAGAAGGGAGACAGAAGTATTAAATTCGTTGCAAATTCTCTTCTGCACAGCTAAAACTGAGATTAGTAAAGGACAGAGGCAAAGTGGGGAGAGATCAATAAACAGCAGTTTCCTTGTTGCTCACCCATCAATCCAAAGAGGAAGAATGTGTTTTTTAATTAAATCCAAGATGGCTTCAAGCCAAACCCAAAAGGTAAAAGACTTTCCAGGCAAATGTTCCTAATGGTTAAAAACAACAAAACACAAACAAAACCAACACACAAGAAAAGAATTGTGAGAGTGTTGTTACCCAACATCCATGTGACATAGCTATCTCAGTTTCTTAAGAATAAGCTAGTTTGTTCAAGTGAGAATGACAATTTGAACTGCAGTTTTGAGGAACGTCTGTCAGCCTGACATAAAACCAACTGCTTTTTAACATATGCATTGGAAGCATCTCATTTCTCAAGAAAAAAGAAATTGTATTTATTGTTGCTTCCTGGTTATGAAATGACATTTGGCATGAAATGATAACGAGAAAGCTGAACGTCCTTCCAAGGTTCTATACTTGTTTCAATAATGTAGTTAACATGAATAAAATGGGCTTACCCTTCTTTGTCAATGAATTCTTTGCTCCTCATAAAATTTATTGCATATATTGACTGTCTTGAAATAATTTAGGTCACAACTGAGCATATGAAAAAAAATTAGTTATGCTTTATGAAAAAATTAGTTATGCTATATGAAATTGCATGCTTCGATAAGACAACCTTATTGATCATTTACAAAAATATGTAGGGCACACGAGGCACCCTATAATGGCAGTTTCTGATATCTGTGGCAATATAACTAAGTAGATCTCTTATCCCAAGCTTTAAACTTCTGAAGTGTTATTTTCCTAGTTAAATTTTTACAAGGGATGTGATTGTGCTGAGCTGCACATCCCACATATGGCGAGTGAGAATCTTATCAGTAGCAGCAGGGAAGCAGAGTTAGGCACGTGTGTTGGTGTCCAGAAAAATAAGAGTTTAGTTTTACTTTTAGAGCTGTACCTTGCAGAACTTTGCCCAGGATAGTTGATAATCATTGTAACCGACTTGCTGTCCTGAAAGAAGAAAAAAAAGAACAAATGGTGCATGTAATTCTTCCTGAGTTTTGAAATAGATATAGTGTGATAACTGTATAGTTGGGTGGAGTGTGCAGGGAGAGAAGTACAGGACATCCAGACTTGGAGAGGGGCACGCAGATCAATTTTTCTGTATCATTTTGAAGCAGCTGATGGCAGTACTTTTGGGAATATTTGCCTCAAGTGTCTGGGACTTGGTGTCTCCAACACTACGTGCTCAGTTTCAGTTTTAAGCCTGAGTGTTACTTCTCAGCTTTCCCTAAGGCCTCTCCCTTCTGGGACACAATTGGGTCAGGGTATTCAATAGTGCATCTTGCTGAGGTTACAGGGCCTCTTTGCTGTGCTGACACCAGTGAAGGATGGGCCCCCAGAAGTAAACAGACCCACAAGGACAGATACTTAAAATGAAACAAAACTCAAACCAAACTTCATAACCAAGCAAAAATATACTTCCTTTTGATTTCAGATGCAAGAGATAATTACTTGCTAACGAAGCAGAATAACATCACAGTTCAGTGCAATTTTGATGCCTTTTTTACAGCCTGGAAGTTCAAAAGTTGAATTACTTTTTGATAAGAACAAGCTGATGCATGCTTTTCTTTAAAGAAAAAAGTTATTGTGACATGTTTGACATTAGCTCTGGAAGTGTAGGTCACGCAATGCTGGTTTTGGCTGGGGTAGAGCTCATTTCCTTCACAGTAGCTAGTGTGTTTTGGATTTGTGGTAGAAACAGTATTGGTAATACAGAGTTGATTTAGTTCCTTCTGAGCAGGGCTTACACTGAGCCAAGGCCTTTTCTGCTTCTCACCATACCTCACCAGTGGGGAGTGCCAAGAAGCTGGGAGAGGGATCAGCTGGGATAGCTGATGGTTAACTGGTCAAAAGAATATTTCAAACCATAAGGAAACATGTTCAGCACATTAACCAGGGAAAAGAAGGAGGGGATGTTTGGGGTGATGGCATTAGTCTTCCCAAGTAACATGTGAGATGAATCCAGCCCTGATTTCCAGAAAAAGCAAATAAAATCGGTGTATTTCTACACCCTCACCTGTAAGTTTCTCTGCCAGCATGTTGAGCTGTTCAGAATTGAGTCCACGACCCACGTACGATGAAAATTGCCAGCTCAGTACTTCTAAGAGCTGGCTTAAAGCGGCAGCAGGGGGGTTGTTGAAGAAAGACAAATTCTGCAACAGAATTAGTGTTTTGTTTAGACAGTCAGCAACCATGAAATACATTGCAGGCTGTAAAGGGAGGCTGCAGGTACTTGAACAGAATCTGGAGATGTTAAAAGTGAGGTCTGTCTGTCTGGGAAACATGAGGGCAAATATGCATGGGCCCTCCCACCTGCAGCCACCCACCAAGTCCACTTGGTGCCTGGGCAGAGCTGTAGGGCGAGAGTCCTTGTGTGCATCTTGGATGATAAAATACCTTGCTATGTTTCTGGGAGTGTTGTGTGTAATGGCAATGAAAATATGCTTAAGTCCTGTCAAGAAATGTAGACATTCTCACTATATTTTAATGTTTGGTTACCTGCTGATACAGAGATATGTTATTGCATCATTTGGCTTATCTTAGTTTTTCATTTGGTTTCCAGACTGTACAAATAATGAACATACTGAAGACTGTGCAAAAAGACTTTGGAGTATCACAGAGACATAAAGCAGTCCTGCCGTCATTCCTAGGCACCCTCCATGGTAAACTGTCTGACTATGGTAAACTGTCTCCATGGTAAACTCTCTTCCCAACATTTATGTGGCTGCCACCCATCCCTGACTGAAAAAGCCTGAGGGCTGTTGACAGCTCTATTCTACAACCTGCAAATACAGTGACCACATCTAAAATACATGCTGAGACAGATGCAGCCTTAGAATGATTCTGCTTTTGCTCAGGGTTAGAGCCACCAGAGGTTGTTACTGAACATTTATAATCATCTCCACAGAAAGAAGGCCCCTGTAAAATGCGTGAGGGAAGTGAATTACATACCCACCTATATGCCTGCTTTGATGGTTTTGAATTGTACTGGTAGAATTATTTTGTTACAGGTCTAGTTATGATCATCCACACCCAAAAAGATTAATTCAAGCTAGAGAAGTTGTAGAGAAGGACTGTCACCTTTCTTAGTTTAAGAACTACTACTTTAGCATGCAAAAAAGGAAAGCCAAGGGTGTGTGTGGTTTTATATCTGGGCAGGGAACAAAAGATAAAGAGAATAACAATAAAGTGTGATGTTGATAACAGTGTATGAGAAGAAGATAAGGCCCATTTAAGAGGAAAATACATATTTTTATAATGAATGTATTTAGTAACCAAATAATAGAAAAGTGAAGAAGCATAAAGTTACTTGCATATTGAAGACCTACCTGAGGATCATTGGTTGACAGATTGTACCAAATAATAGAAGCCCACGCATTGGGAAGTTGGCTGACATTGGAAATCATCACCACAGGCAAAGAGCTGGTCTGGGGGAAAGAATGAATGCAGTATGCAAATGCTGCTGAGTAAAAGTGTTAGTGCTGTGTTGTGCTTTGGTTTTGAATCCCCCTGTTCCTTCCCAAAGCTTACACTTCGTTTCCAGAAGTCTGGAAGTCTTACACCTGTGTGTGGTTACTGCTGAAGATGGGATCTAGAATAGACAGCCCCGTGCTCTGGCCCAGCATGGTTGTTCTTCTACAAACTGCTGGAAAATGCATTTTATTTTTGCTCCAGAAAATCTGTCTAGAATACTCACTTCCAAATTTATAGTCAATCCGTACAGGCAGACCTGTGTTTCAAAGCTGATGGAGTGCAGTTCCTCGGTCACCATGAGAGGGCCCTGAGGGAGTGAGGAGGTTATAAAAACTGTGAGTTTTGTAACATAGTTGGCATTTAATACTGTTTTAGTGATCCAGCTGCTGAGATTACACTTGGAAAGAAAACACATATCAAATATATAAGTAGAACAGAAAAAGAAGGAAGTGAAGGAAATAGTTTGTTTGTTAAATTCAGACATTAAAGTAGTCCAGAAGTCTGGTATTATTTCCTGATGAAAACTTTTAACTTTTTCTAAAACGGTATTTTTAAATGCATATTTGCACACAAAAAGTTAACAGATAATTTTGTCTGTCTGATAAAGATTGTTTCCAACTTTCCTTTTCCTAAAATTTCTTTACTGATTGACAATTCTACTTTAAACAGAGATGTTAAACGTCAAGGAGAAACAAACCGGAAACAAAAGAAAAAGCCACAGCTTTAATGACCAGTAGGCCTTGGTCCAGGATCACAGGTTTGTTGTGTGTACTTAAATGGTACTAGTTGAAGGAGTAGAGGTCTAAATCATTTATCCTAAGTAAATCTGGTATTAAACCCCCAGCACTTTTCTTGGATGGGAAAAGAAAATCTGTTTGTCATCATTGATTAAAGTTTGTAGTACAAGTGTTTGTTTTGATTACAAACCAGCATAGCTCTGTAAAGATCCAAATCTCTGCCCCTTAGGAAACAGATCTTTTGAAATACATTTTCATCCCCAGAACTCAAAGTATAAAAATGTTTTAGTCCTTTTTCTCTTTTTTTTTGCTGTTGTTCTTTCCCTTCCCATCATGTGTTTGTCAGAGTTTTCTTAAAATTAAAAAAAAAAATTGCAAATCAACATGCTCCCATTTACTGAAATACTCTGCTTTCAGTCAATGTAAACTAGAACTATTCCTTGGCAGAGTGCCTCGTGGCCTTATCTTTCCCATGGAGCATCTCCTCCAGGACATGTACAGGCCACTGCAGCAAAAGATACTGAATAAATAAGGGATTGAGACCACAGGAGATCCTTAGGCATCTGAATAATAAAAATCTGCCTTGTAGAGGGAAAATCCAGCTTAAAGCTGAAGGCTTTTACCTGAAATACTCATCCATCAAATGAGCTCAAATGTTTTAATACAGGTAGAATCAATCCAGCTTAACCTGTATTGCTGACGCAGAGTTGAAAAGGGTCGGTGAAATTACCCTTCTTGCCTTACGCCTCTGTCCCATTACAATTTTGCAGACATTTAGATTTTTCTCCTGGAAAAATAATCTGGGCAAAAAGGTACATCTACACAAAAGGACAAATATAAAATAGAGAACTTCTACTTCAGTTTTTATGAGGCAAGTTATATTTAACTACACTTTGACCGTACACATCCTATAACAAGCCAAGTCTTAAAATTGTTAGAGTTGCTGTTAATAACCAAACCCCAACGCTTGTTCATGCTAATAATCACTCGACAGACTGACTTGACCAAGGAGAAGCTCTGTTTGAGGAAATCAGCAGCGAACCAGGTCACAACCCAGCTGCCCTAATTTTCCACAGCTTTATATAGTTTTGAAGGCACAATGTGTAGAAGTGGGAGGAAAGTGCTACCAAAAATACAGCACCAACATTTTTTAACCTACATTTTTGCATTTGCTTTTCTTGATGTAAATGACTTTGTAAGTTGCAAAGTAACTGGGAAGCAAGCCTTGAGTTTCAGTCTTGCTAATCGAGTTGTGAGTTACTCAGTTCAGAAACTCTGTGTGTGCACTCCTGCCTTTCCCCACCCTGCCCCCTGCCTCCAGTTGCTGGATGAGGGTATTGATGCCTGAAAAGTCTGTAAAAAAACTCCAAGCCAAATTTTGGTAGGAGATAAAAATCAAAAATCCTTCCTGCATCAGTATCCTGCCTTTTCCCCTGCCACGGATGCAGAAGGTGAATGGATGGAGACAGTAATTTCCTTGCCTGAGATTCTTCTTTTGTCTGTGACACCTGGGGCACTCGGGGAATCACGGTTTGTAGGAAGCCAGAGCTGAGAAGGACAGAGGGTAAAGCTGTGAAGGTGGTGAGGAAGGGGAAGGGGTGAGAGGTTGGGCAGGGGAAAAAGAGAGGGTGGTGGTCTGGATGTGAGGGGTGCTGGAGGGTAGCACAGGCATGGAGGGAGCGCTCTGTGCTCCAGGTGAATGCAGGGCACGGTGTCCTGGGCTGGGCTTAGCGCCGATGTTAATATTTGTGTCTTCTCCACAAAGAAAGGATGTAGGGATTTTAAGCTCCTCTGCCAGCAAGCAAGTACCTCTGACACCTTTTCTTAGGGCTGACGTGCCATAATCAGTGTCACCACGAGAGGGGAACCTACGACCGGATTGGGACGAGTGTTGGTAAAGTAAGCACGCTTTTGGTCCTGGCCGAGGCAAGCAAACTCCTTTGATGCAAAACTAATGACACCTTTACTTCAGCTGGGAACTTGGCCAACAGAACTCATATCTAAAGAGCCGTCCCTACAGGAAAAATTGTTTCAACAAAAAAATTTAAAAGCTTGGTTTTTTTCAAAATGTAAATGACCAAAAAGTTGACCTCAGAATTTGAATTATTACTTACTACTTTCTATTGTAACTTTTCTAATATACAGATTTAAGGCATATAATTAAAATTTCTGTGAGTAGTACTGAGAAGTTCTCATTATGCTTATTCCAGCATATGATAATTTGGTCCTGTATTTATTATAATAGTATGTATTTCAAAATCTAACAACTCTTTCATTTAATAAAATCAAATCTGAAATACTTCTGAGAATGATCAAAAACAACATGTAAAATAAATGCACAAACCTCATTTCCTTTGCTTCCAGCACTTGTTTTCATTTCTTTGGGTTGCTGTATAAAACAAAACAATATTTATGTGTCAGAGGAATTATAGAGAAGTACGTATAGAGAAAATAATTTGTAACCAGGATGCTCTTAGTATAATAAGGCTTTGTTTGCAATATAAAAATACACTGTAATGAAGGCTCTGACACTGTGCCTCAAAAATTCTATTCAGTGAGGAGTCTTGATATTTTTCAAGATTTTTCAAAGAAACTAAGTTAATGTAACAAAGCATTAATTAAGGTGCCTGTGAAGTGTATAACAGAAAAAAACCCACTAAAGACCATTGATCTCAATCTCCTTTTGCAAAACAACACTGATGCATCTGTGGTTAAGCCCCAGAAATACCATAGGTGGGGGAGTCTAGTGAGAAAGTAGGATTCCCTGGGCTGTTAGAGAAGTTACCAAAGCAGAACTGTAGCCTCTCAAAAGCCACTTATCACAGCTATTAATTTTCATTAGATATAAAGCAATCAACAGCTATTAATTTTCATTAGATATAAAGCAATTCAATTTCCCTTAAACAATGTTGGTGTGGTCTGGGGTTTTTGTTTGTTTGTTTTGTGTGTTGGGTTTTTGGTTTGAGTTTGTTTGGTTTTCTGGTTTTTTTTTCATTGATTTTGGTTTTGTTTTGCTGTTTTGGTTTGGGGTTTTTTTAACCAAACTCAGTTTCTGAAAAGCATGATTAGTCTTTCCCTTCTTTAGTATTAACTAGGATTTGCTTTGTAATTTCTGTGAAAATATATAGTCTTATTTTATCAAATGGATGAAGTATGGAGCGCCATAAAGAGTTCTAGGAGTAAACTTCCTGTATAAACAGAAAGAAAATGAGTGTAGGCTTGACAGTAAGACAGTTCTCCATCCAGAGTTTTCAAAGAATCTTTTATTTCTTTATCAGAAGTACACACCAGTAGAAGAGCAGTCAAACTTACCAAATGTCGAAATTCTACAGACAGGCTTCCGTTTGCGGATTCATCCATGTTCATTGCTTTCACGTGTGTCCCACACAGAACAAATCTGCGGTTACTGTGGAGGACATTACACTTACCTACTCAAGTACTGCCACATTGATAAAAATTAGAGAAATATGATATTTTATTGTCTTACCTTACAGTTGAAACGTTCCTAAAACAGAAGAGCAACAAGGGGGAAGAAACAGATTGTGAATCAGTAAATATGCAAGTTGTAACTTATACTGAGAAATGTATCTTGAGATGGCAGATTCTTGCCTTGTCAAGGTTAGTACATATTACCAATACAACTTCAATTTTTAAACTGAAGAACTGATATTCATATTGTCCAGTTTGACTTTTGCATCTGGCCACGTGTGAGTAGTGTATCTTATCTCACTATTTACTGTCAGACAGTACATGGCTTTTGAGAGAAACAATCCTGGCTTCTCCCTTACTCCTTCCTCACTGGGAGTGTTTTCCTTCTTTCTTGTGGGCCAACATCTATGTCCATGCAGTCAAGGTGTTTTTTGGGGGCTTGCAGAAGCACGACAGGCAGAAGAAGGGGTTAGCTGGTGCCTGTGGCTGGGGAGAGTGCATGGTGAGGGCTTGGAGGTAAGTGGAATTTCAAAGTTAACTATCCCATGAATGCAATACAGTCTGATTTAAAGTATTTGTGGGATGCTGCTATAGCAGACTGATGAATTTTGTCTCAGTCTTGAGACAAATCTCAAATGGACTTATTACCTCTAATTTGAAAATATCAATTAGATTGAACAAGTATTTTTAAAAAAGAAATATCTTACACATTAAAAAAAAAAAGTGTTACTCTGATCTTTTAACTGTTTGGAGGTTTTTCCTTGTGCTTGTGTCTTTTTTTTTCTTTTCCTTTTTAGAGCAACTTTTAAATCAGATAGGGTAGCCATTGGAAAAAAATGTGTTGTATCTGTAGGGAGAGAGAGAATATATTCACTTTCGAGTTTCTTACTTGTCAATAGTTGCTTTCACTCTGATCTGGTAGTTCAGCTCTGGCAATTTAATTAGCAACCTTCAAAACAGAAAATGCAAAATTGAATATTAATAGAGTACATTTTTCACCAGAAAACCTTAGAGACTGGTAACTCCAAACTGAAGTATCTGAAGTTACTATAGCCTGAAAATAGAGTAGGCATCTAGGATTACAACACAATTTACAGGGTTGAATCCTCAGAAGGAGGAGCTTGGCTGTTCCAATGGCTGGAGTTCTACTCTCCCTGCAAGTATGTGGGAAAGGTAGTATGTGTTTGAGGGACTGGCTGGAGAGACACCAAAGAAGTAATAATTAAGACATGGATTTGTACAATCTCTGGCTGCACCACAGAGGTATGTGCACTTTCCTTCATGTACCCTTTTTCACCCTGCCTGATTTCCACACATTCATTTGCTGTGAGGTGGAAATGAGATGAGTGTTCCTCCCCAATCTTTGCTTTCACAATGTCAGGCAAGGAGCAAGTGGGAGAGAAATAACTTGTCATTGATTCACCAGAGACCAACAAAATGCACAAGTTTCTCTTTCCTGTGTGCAGAAGTGGCTCTGAGTATTCTGATGTCAGCTTGTATGATATGGATCATTATTTACTCAGTTTGTAAAGTCATTTAAACAAGAATTCAATACCCACAGAACCCCAAAGGTGCTGACTTGTGGCCACAATCTGCCTCTCTTCCTCACACTGTTTTACTCTTTATTGCATGACAGATTCTGTGGACTTTATATCCCCATTCCAGAAAACCTCCCTGGCATTAAAAGGATCCCTAACACAAGTTGGTCTGCTTTGCTTTGTAGATTCTCCTAGGATAAAATGCTGTACACAAATGAAGAAGTTTATATCAGATTTCCTTCCCTTACCTTAATTTAACAGTGAACTGTATTAACGTTTTAAGAACCAGTGGTCTCTGGGGATGTGTTGGCATGCAAGGCTGCCTTTCAACCACAAATGAACTGTGTGAAAAGAAGTGAAACAAATAGATTTTTAAGAATATGTATCCACAAACAGCTGTTTCAGTGGGCAGGGAAAGGGGCCTGGTATCTTTTAAAGACTTATTTTTCTGCAGATGCTGAAGTGGGAGATGTGTGTTCTATCTCTGAGTTCTCAAAATGATCTAGCAGTCTAACTTACAGTGGAATTGTTTGCATAAAAACAGATATTTGGAACATATGGAAAATCAAACCAAATTCTATAGTCCTAAAACACAAGGCTGATAAAAATCTTAGTCTTCCAAACTTTTATCAGAACCATAAAACAGAGTATGAAAATACACTGAGCATGGCTCCAATGAAATTAAAAAATCATTTCATCTTTTTTTTTATGTTTGTTTTTAAAAACATAAAAAACGAAGTGAGCATGTTTTGCTTTAAGATGCTCACTTATGGTAGACCTCTGGTACAACCAGTACAAAAGGCAAGGGAAATTATAATATTTTATGTATTAATAGAAGGATGCATTGGGAAGGGAGCAGGAAGCATATCTTGCTGGGGAAGAGGAAAGACAAGGAGCACTTACTTTAAAAAAAAAGCAAAACAAGAACCACAAACTCCCACAACTTTTCTCAGCAGAATGTACATAAATCCTATTAAGGAAAATAAGTGGATTTCTGGCATTCCCTTGCAGCAGAACTTGATCACAAACCCCCAACTGCTACCCACAAGAAGCTGCTTGGCACCTTCACATTCTAGGAGTGTTCATGACAGCTGTACATGTTTCTTAATTTATTTTTCTTTTAATTCTTAACAGTATGGTCTCATTGTTGACTCAGTTGAGGCAAAGTTGTGTGCATTGACAGTGGCTTACGCACTTCCGGAAAAGATTGTAGAGCAGAAGGTTGACTTTCTCCAAGAGCTGAGGTCTTTGCACAGGAATGGGATCCCCATCATAGGTCAGTCTGGTCAATAGTTCATCCAGTTTTTCTAGCTGCCTTCTAACTTGAAAGAGGCTCTCTGCCAGCAACGTAAAACTACAGCAAGACAAAGAATTAATTTGCAATCTTCTATGTAAACCATTTCTTAGAACATCAGAACTCATGAAGTTCTTGCTTGGGGAGGTCAAAATTGGTGCTTTCAAGCTTTACCCAAACTCTTTTGTTTTCAGGAATGTATTAATACATCTGGCAAATTACCTACTTTATTCTCAAATATAAATATTTTTGCAACAACATAACATTGCCTGTGACAAATTTGGAAGAAATATATAGGTGGTCCTGATGTTTTACATGCAGAGCACTCGTGCCAATTTTAATTATTTCCTGCAGCTCAGTAGTTTGCAAAATATATTATTTGAATGAATAATATTTATATAAAAGGAGCAAGTTTCCAAGACTGAGGAAGTGTAAAAACAGTAAGGAAAAATAAATCCAAACACACTTTCTAACAGTTCAATAGGGTATATGTGTATAAAATCACATTTTTAAGCTCTTTTTAGCATTTTCATTGGAAAAAAACCTCTTCAGTTAAAAAAAAATCAAAAACCACACGCACAAAAAGGAAAAAAAGAAATTAAAATATCTTTTTTTCTTCAAACTCTAAAAAGTTCTTCTTTCCTTTTTAGTTCTTAATTTTTACTTCACTTTTTCCATAAGAGAAGTTTGATGAGCAAGAAAGGACCAGGATGCTGACATTCTCTGGCTGCCTTATCCTTTAATGCTATTTTCTTTTTATTTGCAATCCCTTTAGAGTTGCCACCACACAGACTATTGCCATTCAATTCCTGCATAGTTTGAAGTCTGGAGGGGTGATGTACTTAGTGAGTCAAAGCATAAAGTCTGCACCCATCTTCTGCCTAGACAAAACTCCCACTGTCCTCAATGACAAACTCAGTCAGCACCATTCTTACTCAAGCAAAACTCCCAAGACAGTACATATCATGTATCTGGGACGACTGGCAACCCCAAAAATGAATGGCTCAGCAGTTCACTGTGAAGTTATTAATTCTGAATAGGAAATATTGTCCACCAAATCAAATTGTACACTTTGTTATTTACTTGCTTAGCTGCTAATAAATTTGCTGCTGTTGCAGCTGCTCTGAAGGACTAATCATTTGCAGTGCAGTAGAATTCCTGTGATTGCCAGAGGAAACAGAAGCTCAAGGCAAGTTTACCAGTTCTGGAGCTGATCGAGCCCACCGTGGAGAGGACCCCCAATGCAGGCAATCTGCTGCCTCCTCTTCCAGTCCAGCAGCTCCTCAGTCAGCATGTTGCTCATAAGCATATCGATTTCATGAATCACACGCCCTATTTTACTGAGCACTTCCTGTAAAATAGAAAAGGTGTCACAAAACTGACCACAGGCAACAGCCACAAATTTCAGCAATTATCATAAAGTGCTGATTACATTTTTTCAATTATTGTGAAAGTAACCATATTTAGTTCCTACTGCTTCAGTGACAGGATTCATCACCCACTGTACTTGGAACTAATCCTGAATCTCTATGAACTCTTCTTCAGTAAAATTTCTATTTTGGAGTGGTGGGAGGGAAGATTGTTGCATTCTTTGTGGGCATAACACCTCTGAGATGTTAGCACTGGCAAGTTCAAAGAGTTCTTCTTTTGTTTTGCATCATATACAGTGCATTGGGTTTTTGTGTGCTTGTTTTAACCATAACAAAAGTTCCATGGACTCAAACAAATTGCCTCACTTCTACTGTGTGCAGAACCATATCCTTGATTGGGCTGTTTTTTTAATTGCCAGTTCCTTAACTGCTAGTCAAAATCACCCATACTCACCTAAACATTTTGTGGATTTTTAAATCCTAAGTAATTTGTCTGTTCTTCTGAGATGAGAATTGAAAAAGACACACATACACATTTGAGTATTTGGTGTGGGAATAAGGGGAGAAAGCAGATGAACCACAAATGACAAAACATTGTCACTAACCTTTCTCTTGTAGTCTAAAGTATTTAGCATCGCCTGCAACACCAACATTTCCTGTTTAATGAGAGCGCTGTTTTTGTCATTCTGCTCTGCAGGGGATGAAAAAAATCAGTATAAATATGTGTGTGGGTGCATGTGCATGTTTATAAGGGGAGGAGAGGAAAAAACCACAACCAGGGTGCAGCATGAACTGGTGAAAAAATAAACTGTGCACATCAGTAGATTGCGTAACAGTGTATTTAATTTGAAAGGACTAACTTTAGAAGAAGTTTAACACAAGGTTTTATGGCTTCAGTCTTCAGATTTGTATGTGGAACAACAAAAGGTAGAAAAAGCATGGATGATACCTAGAAATCGCTACATTTCTCATTCATGTTCATACTCATGTTTATTATGCACATCTAGCTTGGATCAGTGATTGATCTGTACACACAGATATGCTCATGGTGTCAGCAGTTATAAACTGCTAAAGCTCTTTGGACTTGATGTGAATTATGATGTCTAGCTGAGAGAATGGAGGTTAGGCATTTGAAACAGAGATAAATGTTCATCCCCATGGGGATTTCAGCAGCCAGGAGTACTGATCACTGGCTATTTCCTCCCTCTCTAACTTGTGTCCTTCTCTGGACCATGCACCACTTTCAAGTGTCCCCAAGCTTACCCCATGCTCTTTCATATGCAGCTCTTCCCCAGCCTCACCTTTCCCAACCTTTTACTCTTCTTACATTTTTCAAGCTACATTGAAAAAAGAAATTGGTGCCAGCTGTGTCTCTGCTAAGCTCTGGATTGATGCCTTCCCTCTTTTTCAGCAGGGGCAGACGAGTAACCAGTGGTCAGCTCAGCCACAGTGATTGCTCACACACATTGTAAGCTGGCTGTGTTGATGTAGAGCAGCTGTGGCACAGTGAAATTTGAAACCCTGAAAGTCATTTTTGTAAGCACGTTTGATTTTGCAAGTGGGGCAGGCTTCAGTCATCTGTGTGGTCAACAATTACAATTGGTCTGATGATTAACAACTCCTTAAACTGTGGCAACTTGAACTCTTTTGGTTGTTGGGCCGTATCCAGCCTTAAACATATAGGACTGACATGTTTAAGGACTCAGACATTTCAAGCCTGGTATCTTTGCACGTTAAAAGGAAGATAACATAAAGATATCTGAGCAGAGACAAGCAGCTCCCAGTTTCTTTTCTGAAAGGGACCATGCAAGAGCTGTCACCGTGTGCAGATCTCAACCATCATAGGCTGCTGAAACATGCAATCAGAGTGCTCACCAACTGGCTATCCCCACTGTGGCCAAAAGAGAACAGAAAGCCAAGTTAGAGGCTAAAAAGATCAGTTTTGCACAACTCTACTTTGGGAATTAAGAGGCTCTTCCAAATCCTGGAAGGAAGTGCCATGGCATAGGTGAGGAAATTGAAAAATAGATTATTTAAATGAAGAAATTTTTTACTTTTCATGGCCTTATGCAGCTTATCTATAGAAAATAACTATATTTGCTTGGCAAGTTCCTCTTTACCCTCTTAACCCCCAAAGAGTCATAATGTTCCAGGATTATAACTTCATGCAAACTAAGTTCTGTTTTTATGTTTACATATACTATTTGGGTAACACACAAAACCACCTGATGTTGGAGTCTAGCTGCAGAACCAGCCATTTCCCAGAGGATCTAAAGATGATTATAATGACTCTTACCTAAGCTTTGTATTGTTTTATACCTGAAGTCAAATTCCTCTTGCAAGTCTTCCAAGTATTTCACATCTTGATCGGTCAACTTTCCCAGGGAAAAGAAATGAACAAATGGATAATGTAGTATTTTTACTTTCCTATCCTTTGAAAATCTCTGAACAGTTCTAGGAACTCTGGTTTACTATCTTGTAAATGTTAAAAAAGATGATCAAGTTACAAATTCACATTTATAACTACAGATTTATTTTACTTGTTTAGAAAGTCGAGTATTATCCTCTGTCCTGCAGTCAATTGCTAGTTGATACAGCTTTACCTCCTTTATTATTTGCTAGTTCAATGATATCCTGGAAAGCAGGAATGATTACGTTTAGCCTGAGATTAACTGAAATTACTATACCAATAAAGTTATTCTCTTATTCAAATTTTAAAGCAGGGCAAATGAATAATTTTGAATTGACTTAAATGGAATTTGCAGTGGGGTGTGCAAAGCCATAAAAGGTGGAGGCAGAGACAGGAGCAGAGCTCACAGAATTTAGTGACAGAATTACTTAAGAATTTAGGTAAAGAAACAAAATGTTTTTGCTGCTTTGGCATTTTGCAAAAGTTCTTTTTAGAAGGTGTTTTCTAGTAACAAGTCAATGATAATTCAAAAAAGCACATCAATAGAAGGAAAGTAAAAATTAGGAAATCTTCTGTTTTACTTTGAAGTTCTATTTCTGTGATGTTTATAGGAAGCCTTGATTTTGCCAACAACTCAAAAGCCATCCTTTTTAGTTTCCTGAGACGTGCATGTTCAGTGTCCATGAAAATACAAACCCACGTTTGCTAAATTAGGACACACACAATTAGCCATTTTGGTTTACTCTTTATTTTGGAAGCTAAAGTTTTAAATTATATGTGTTAAGTATGAAATTACATATACGAGGAGCTGGCTAATTTCTGTGTTCAACTTAGTTACCTATTAAAAAAAATCTTGTATCTAGGAAACATTCTCATTTTCACTGGTCTTTCAGGGATGGCTTCGCTTCTCCACAAAGGCAGAAGGAACAGCATGATAGGCTGTTGCTTTGTCTGCTTCCACTCTGCAACTCTTATCTTACAACTTTATACACAGATAAAGATCTAGTATTGCATTCTTCTAAAACTAGTTTATCCTTTTAAGGTTTTGGTCACCCTAACACTTCCCCACGAAGTGAGACACTGATGAGAGAATGCTACTAGGACCTCTTTACAGTATGGCAGAATTTTTGCTCTTAAATGAAATATGGACAGGCATTTTGAATATAGTTTCTACATTGAGACTGCTGCAAAACTGAAAGTGGTGCTGGGATAGCAAAAGCCATAGGTAATACAAGTCCTTCTCCTGCCTTGAACTGTGCAGACAGGTGTTTTCTGAGTGAGCTTTCAAGGTCCCTGTGGGAAATAGCTACAGATTTGACTAAGCCCAGGTCTGCCCTGCAAGGGTATGAGAAACTCCTGGAGAATGGTTACCACCAGCTCCCAGTGTTCTTCTCCCCTCATGTCTCCAAACCACATATTTATGTCATGTAGCCTTCAGCTTTACAAAGTTCTTGGTATGTGACTCAGAGGTCATGAAGGTTAGTTACTGCTGACCCAGCTAAAGGAGGTGAAGTTGCAGAAATACTTTTACTGAACCTCACATCTCTTTAGAGACAGTGGGTATGTTCTAGCTGCACTCAGTGCAACTTTCATTGGGATGAGTGTGATATCTTAAAAATAGGTAGCTCTCACACTGCACCCAGAGCAGCTGTTAACACCTGAGGGTCCAGGTATGTCTGGGCAGTTAGTCTGGGCAGATGTCCTTGCAATAATGTAAGATGGTCAGTGCATCTTGTTAGCAGAATTCTTTGTGGTACCCAGCTTAAAGATAGTTCAGGTATGTCTGTATGAAAATCATGTCTGCAGAGATGGCAAGTAGGACAAAAAAAGCTACCTGAGCACTGTTCTTGATGGCTGATACTTTGTGTTCAACATTTCTTTGACGTTCTGAAACCACAGAGTTCTGCAGAGACTTTTCCAGTGGCCCCTGCAACACATTGAAGGGATAAATGGTGGATGAGTAGTAATAAAAACTGATAGTAACTGTATTGCAAGTTCTAGCATAGAGAGGGAATTAAGAGGCTGGTGTTCAACCAGCTGGAGACTGGTGTAAACACACAGATCTGTTTAATTCCACAGATTTGAAAAACACAAAGCTTTAACTTTGAAATCCCAAAGGTCAAAGAATGTAGGTACACTGCAGTCATTAAACATCTAGTAAATTAAAGAAACTGAAACACAGACTATTAGGTTTCTGAAAAAGACCCGTGGCACAAGACTCATATAGAAATATGTATTACATCCACGGGTAATTAAAAAGAAGACAATCGCCTTAAATTTTTTTTCTGGGTTATAAACATGTAACAATTTCCCCAAAAGTAAGTTTTAAATGTAGATTTAAAGTTTGGGTTT
Source organism: Myrmophylax atrothorax (assembly GCA_026770055.1). Taxonomy (NCBI): domain Eukaryota; kingdom Metazoa; phylum Chordata; class Aves; order Passeriformes; family Thamnophilidae; genus Myrmophylax; species Myrmophylax atrothorax. The sequence continues at coordinate 7,472,818 of JAOXXN010000102.1, forward strand.
TTTTTTTCCTTCAAACAACATAAAAATCATCAGTGCCTTTGCAACATATTAGATGGAATGTCTTTTGCATTCTGCAATTAATATAAATTAATGCATTGCATAATTTAAAATACACACATCTGTTTAGCAAAGAATAATCTCTTTATAACCTTTCCCACAGATTAAAGTCTTTGAAGATTAGCTGTGACATAGAAGTCCCTTGTAGCAATATTTGCAGCAATACAGCTACTAATGAAGTTCAAACACGAGTTTAAAGGGCAACATTTGGCAACCCCTAGTGCACACAAATCACTCCAGTGGAATGAGGGGGCAGGATTTGGTCTCAAAAGCATATGAGCAGATTAACATGGAGCAGATTAATGAAATGTAATTCATTACCTGTACAGGCATGCTAGCTGCAGCCAATATTCTTCTCTCCTCTCTTAAGCAGTTTGAGATGATCACTGCTATGTGCATGGGATTACCATGATATTTGCCCTGCAAGCACAAGTAAACACAACTTAAAAAAATTCAAAATTGTCCCTGTGGAAGTCACAAGCTGTATACTTTAGTGTCTGTGAGTTACATCCTGGTGCAGGTGGAAGAGACTCCCCTGTTGTTTTTGGCCTTTGATAGTGCTGGTTCAGCCTTGCAGTGCAGCATCAGTCAGTGCCATAATAAAATATTCTTAACAATGTGCTACAGAGATTATAAAGATACAATTCTGAGATGTATATCATTTGAAGATCAAATTGCTCCACTGCTAACACAGCTGTTTTGAAAGGGCTTTCCTGTCAGCCTTTCCGTGCATGATTTTATCACGTCTTCGATTTTCAATAGGATGTTGCTGTTTGCATGTAGCACTTGTGCCAACAAAAGTTTGTAAGCATATCAATATGGTAATGATGCAAGCAGAAAAGCTTCCTCAGCATAAAGTAGAAGGCTTAAATTTTAATGTCTATGAACAATTTTTCTCTTTCAAAAAATAATGTGCCTAAGATGAAGGAATAAGCAACTCTTGTCCCAGGCCAAAGAACCAAAATGTCTGTATTTTTACACCACCAGAAATAAGGTGCAGAATTGCTAATGTGTGACTGAGGACTGGGCACAATATTAACCAGTATTGGTTTATGCTGTATTTATCAAATTGGAATGATTGAGGACTCTCCAGCAGCTTCTTTCATCATGATGCATCACTATCTGTCATCACAGATATCACTGTGTGATCACTGTCTCAGTATCCTTCATGGCTTTCATTCAGTATCATTCATTCAGGTTCCCTTCATTAAGTGCTCATACAGTTTATGGCCATTCATCAGAATTAATCCAGTTCATATCTCTTCCTATGCAGTTTATAAAACTGGATTCTAGAACTTCTGTTTCCCCCTCTTTATGATTAGTCTTTACTTTCATATTTTTCTGCCACTCAGAACTTCTTTTATTCTAGCTTTCTCTGAATGTGGCACAGTAAGTTCACACATACTTAAAATGGTGCTGTATCTTCCTTTACTATCTCAGGCCAGTTGTATTAGAAACAAAGGTGTGAATTCATCTGATAGAAATGTGAACACACTGCTTCTGTATGCCAACAACTACCATGGCAGTGAATATACATTTCTAAAGCTTTTTACTAAAAATTTCCATTTATGCGTGCTTCTGCATGCAATCTATGGAATCTGAAAGACTTTTTCATAATATGTTTTGACTTCAATTACAAGGTAAAGAAATACTATTTTAAAAAATGGTAATTTTGATCATGGAGACTTGGTTTGAGCTGCTTGGTATGAAATACTGTGTGTGGGTTATAGCTGTGTTTCCAGGTATCACAGAATATTCTGAGCTGGACAGGACTCACAAGGATCTTCAAGTCCAGCTCTTCAGTGAGTGGCCCCTCCAGGGACAGAGCCCACAGCCTTGGCATTGCTGGTACCAGGCTCTAATCAACTGAGCTAATCTCCGGGTTAATATAGACAAAGGTGAAAGATATAGGGCTCTTAAAACTAAATAACTAAGGCACAAAGTGTTCCCTTCTAAGGAAGCCTTGACTGCCACTGCATTGTTAGCAAGAAAACTAAACTTTCTATTGTTTCTAGGGCTTCTAAAGTCTTTTCAGGACAGATAAAGTACATGCCCACAGTGCAACCAGTGCATACCCAAAGTAGTGCCAGTGATGTGCCTCCTTTGATCTCTTTAAAAGCAGTTTAGGATGGTGCTTTACTCCTGCAATCATCTCTATCAATTACCCCAAGGAACAGGATTTATGGACTTGACTGTTTTTTTGGGAGTTTCTCTGGAATACCATCCCAGGACACACTCAGATGAAACACTAAGCACTCCCTCCCTGCCTGCTCCTTCCTGGGCAGTGAGGGGGATTTTAAGATTAAGGATACACTGCTGATTTCCATGTCAAACAACAGTGCCAAAGATCTGTTATTACTCCTGTCTCCCTGACAGCTCTTGGCTATAATGGTGGTAACTATGTTCTTGCTGCACACTTCCTTCAGCAATTCAGGTCCAGTAATATATTCATAGTCCCTTTTATTGAGCACATTCCCAATCTGTGTAGTGTCAGGATGTAACTTTGGAAAGGGAATACAGAAACATGGGAAATTACTGTGATCTTCCTGCAAAGGATTGAATGGAGGGTCATGTGGAAGTAAGGCCAAGGTATGGTCCAACAGCAAGGCCAGAGCAAATTAACTGCAAAGAGTGGATGTGCTCCTGGCTGTGCCAGCCCTGTGCCCATCTGATTCCTTAGGGAGTCAATCCAGTTTGCTAACTGGGAAGCAAACAACTCATGATTTTTTGCTGAATGGGTTGTCTGCTCCCCGGTGGACTGAAATTGTTCAGCAAAGGATGAGTTTATTGTTAAGGACCAGCACACGTGAAGTCAGGAGAGGATGGCTGGGAGAGGGGAGAACAGTTCTGCATTGTTTCAGCTGCAGTCAGTAGTATTGCTAAGCCTGTCTCATCCATCTGTACCTTCATTAGAAGGAAAAACAGTCCTATTATTAATAAAGCTTGGGATGAAAGCTGTGGGGAGAAATCTGTGACTGGTGTTGATGGGCACATTAATTACTCAGCTAAGGTCTGTTAATTTCTCCTTGTAGCTGTTACTTTTTTTTTCTCTTTTGCACTTTGGTAGTAAAACAGGATTCTACCTTCTCCACAGGTGGCCAGTCAATGAGGACCATGCCACAAGCTGGTATCCTAACCTACAGTGCTTGAGGAGTGTAGTCCTGGCTCAGCACTGCCTGACAGAATACAAGAACCGCAAGAGTTTAAAGGACTCAAACAAAAACTATTTAGCAAAGTCAAGAACAAAAAAATATCGTCTCTTGGAGCTGGAAAAATACATTTATGTAGAAGAGGCGCTTAAAAAAATACTCTTACAGTGGGATGTGTTAAAATCCCCCATAAACGATGCCAGTTATTAGGGACTTTCCTAAGCATTTCTTGACACTATTCATATGCAAAACTTTCAAAAACTCTTCCTTTTTCTATTTTTCTTTGTTTCATTAAGAGAAAACCATCTGAATCAAAAGATAAAATGGAAATTCACTCTTTTAAACACTTCTTCCCTCACTAACTGATAAAGCTCTAGTAATAAGCTGTGCCTGTAATGATTCCTGTACTTGTGCCTGCCTGTCGCTTCTTCAACTTGATTCAGTTTGGGTAGACACCAAGAAGGTCAACAGACAGCCTGTCCTGTTCTCCTGGAGCAGGAGCTCCTCAGACAAAGCTGGAATAGTGGTGGATCTGCAGTACAAATGCTTGTGACCAAAGGCTGGGAACAGGCCTTGCCTTCCTGCTGGGGAGATGCTCTAAGCCGTGGACAGCTGGTGTGGAGCTGAGCTGTTTGCACAGCCTGAGTGGGCATCCCCTGCTGCCAGTCCAGCTCCCTCTCCTAGAACAGCTATATTTGTATGATGTAGCCTGTCTCAGAAGCTCCTTTTGCAGCAAGCTAGCAGATGGAACACAACTCAACAGTAATAAACTGATAAATAATAAATAAATTGTAAGGTTAAATATCTCAATAATTGTAACTAATAAATAAAAATAGCTGGTAAAAGTCACAATAACCAATGTATTTGTCTCTGTCAAAATAATAACAGTAAAATTTTTCTTTCTGTGTTTTATATTTCTCAGCAGTAATTATTTGGAATGCACCACTTGGTATTCCCTTATTATCCATCTACTGCCAGCTCTTGCTGTTCTACACGTCCATTTTGTCTTTGTTTAGGGCAGAATTTTCTCAAAATTACATTGGTTTCTGAATGTCTAATAGAAAACTCTGCCTTATCATCATAAGAGTAGTAGAAATTGGAAAATTAAGGAATTTTAACCAAAAAAAGCTTCAGGTGGAGGAAACCTAACTTAGTGTGACATGAACATTAGCAGGCAGAAGAGGAAGAGTGTGGATTTTGTAGTTAGGCAAAATTGTATTATTAAGTTTAAATATTTATAGAGAAATTGCCTTTTGTAAATACCAACAAAGAAGATTCACTTTTCATCTGAAGTTTCAAAGAGAGATCTGCTAATATTACTACAATTCTGTTGTTCTTAAAAGATTTCTTTCTCTTTTCTTCTGTTCTGATGAGGTCTTTCATATCATGACTTACAACAAACAACAAATGACTTTATTTGGACTGGCTTCTTCTCAATAACTACCAGCATGATGCTAAATTGAAACAAACAGGGGAAATTAAACTTTCATTCTGAACAGGTGAAAATTTTCTGTGAATGCTGATGACATTTCCTTGGAGAAAACCTTAATACCACCACCCAGCATGAACTCTTTCTACTCCAGAGACATCTGTTGTGATAATGTCTTACTAGATCATGGGGAAAAACAAAGACATTTGTGCAAAAACAATTTATATGTTATAGCATGCAGAGTTTAAACCCTTTAGCCAAATTTTCAAACCGCTTGAACTATTTGGGGTATGTTAAAATGCATGAAACAATGGCTGGGGAAATGCAAGATTTGATTCTGTAAGTTGCAAGATCAGGGAGAAAATTTAAAATATTTATTATGACACTTTAAAATATAGGGTTTTTAAACAATAACACCAAACAACTCTCAGTTTTATTATCTGAAATTTACTGCTTTCGCTGAGACAAATGAAAGAAATCTTGGCTAGAGATTAATTCTCTTACTCATCTTTTCTTCCACTTTTTTAAATTTTTCAAATTTTAGCTCATTATCCTGTGGGCAGGCCCATCACAAAGTGGATCATTCCCAATCCCATCAACAGTGGCCAGCTTGCTTTCCACGTGTCAAAGGTCTCTGTGCACTGTACACACCTTTCCATAACATGGGATGTGCAGTACTTGCACAACTGACTCCATTTTCAGTGGTCAAAGTAAAGGATTAGGTATTAGTGCCTGTTGGTCTCTACTTGCAGAAGGATGTGCTGTGCAACCTTTAGAAAGTCAGTCAGGGGTTTGCCTGGTAATCTCTTGGTTTTCAAGGTGACATTAAAAAAAGCAGTTGAGTAGGTTTTAGTGCTTTCCAATTCTGAAAAGGCACTTCAGAATTTGGTTGTCATTTTTCTTCTTTTTCCATGTTTTTTTTTAAACTATCAAAAACATCAGCTGTATTATTTTCCCATTTCTGCTAGAAGAATGCTTCTTGATCCTTTCAATTGTATACAGTAGGACCTTTACTTGGAGGCCTGAAACCGTCAGATAGTATGACCATTGATGTATTTGTTCTTATTGAATGAATATTTAAAGAAGCTGATGGAAGGGAGGTGCGACATGAAGAGATGGGAAACAGGATTATGAAGTCAAGCAAAAATGCATTTCCTTCCCTATTTCTCACTTGTGATATGCTTATTTTATGAAGTCTGATACTCGGCATCTTTCCAGATAAGCAAATATCTCAACTTTCATGAAATCAAAAAACAGGGAGAAAACCCCTTTTTGTCTATAATTTTATTTTTGAAAGAAATAAGATTTGGTTTAGTTGTGTATCTCAAAGAAATGTGTGGGTGGGGAGGCATAACCGTACATACTTATTTCCCGTTTTCACCTTCAAATATGACAAACAACATGTTGCCTTGATTTGTTTTCCACCTCTGTTTATGCATCCAGGCAGAAAGTCTAATGAAGACAGCATTAGAATACAAAGAAAGAGTCAGTCCTTGTGTTACCCTGATAAAGATGAAGTCCTTGGGAGTTTTTTGAAAGCCTTCATTTAAACAGGTAGTATTCTTACTAAATAACATTTCTACTAGAAAGGTGGCTCTATTTTATCTAGGTCTTTCAGAGGAAGTACCTGTGACATTATCTATTTAGACTGCTCTTGTTGTGCTTTTATTTTTAGATTTCCCCTGCCCTGTCTTAAAATAAGTGAGAGAACTTAAAGGCAACCTCATTATTTAAGAAAACTCCTATGATGTATGGGAAGTCCTAAAACATAGGTCTGTAGTCTTGTAATTCTGCTTTTCTCACAGGGTATAATGCATAAATTCCAAAAGATCATAATTTTTGCGCAACCAAATTGCAATAGGCAAAGCTGTCTGAAAAAGCAGTGAATGAGCTACGAAGGAAGAGATCATTTTGTCCACCTCTTCAATTCCACTGCTGAGTCCCTCCCAGCAGCCTCTAAAACCAGGCAAGGAATAGTTTGTAGAAACAGGAGATTTCTAAGCAGATAGGGTGAGATACAGCTACAGAGAATACTTGTCTGGGGAACTCACCACCAGACAGTAGAGCTCTAGAGCCAAGGAGGGATAGATATTGTAGTGATGCTTCTTATTTAAATGAGGTTTATTTGAAAATAAATAAAAATACAATGTTCCCTATGCAAAAGGGTAAAACAGCAGAGGACAGAGAGGACTGATCCCCACCTACCCCTCCCTCTCTGGACTCAAAGCCCTGAGTATTATTAACTAATCTCTCAGGCAGATGTTCAACTGCAACTGGGCTCTTAATAATTCAGAATGAACAAAGCCCACAAGAGGTTATTTAGTTTGTTTGCTTGTATTTTTACTACTGTCTGTAAGCTAACTCTTATTCATTCTACAAAACTGAACTGAAACATTTTTAAACAGTTAGAGTTGTGTTCCTTAAACAATAGCTAGAAAACCAAAATTATTTTACTTCTAATAAGTAACCTCTTTCAGTGTTGTATCAATCACTTTTATGATCTTTGTTAGCTGCCATGCAGGCAGCAGCCTGATTGCTGGGAGCAGACAGCTAGCTGCTTTAGCAGACAGACTTCTGTGCGGGGTTTCCCATTTATATGCCAAAATTTTTTGTTAACAGCTTTAATGTTCGAATTGGAAAACTCACTGGGGGCAATCTAACACAATCTGAATTGTGTTATACAGCAGGACACACTGGTTTGAAACACATGTCCTACTTTAACATGTTGAGTTGTTGATCTGGCAGGCTGTGTGAGTGCTAAATATATGTAAATAACATTTTGAAATGGATTTTCTGTAGTTTATTAGGAACTTTCTCTATTTTGTTCCATTCTTACCCTTTCGCGAGGTTAACAGGAAACTGCAACTTAAACATCAATGGCTGTTTCCACTCTTTGCAACTGTTTCTCAGCACAGGGCTTATTAGAAGTGTTTGTCAAGTACCAACTGGAATGTTCTGTTTCAGATCTCACGCTACTTTGTCCACTTTCTTTGACGAACTGAAATAAATAATCTCAGGAATCCTCATGCATGTACCTTTCTGATACAGAGGCTTATGTAAACTGTGTTAAGTAGCATGACATGAAGTAAGATGCTGTTTGTTTGCACTGCATAGAAACAGGGTGAATTTCATATGGAAAGAAGTGCCGTAATGTTAATATATGTAGTTTAAGGTGACAGAAGATACTTTCAGATGCTGTTCCAGACTTTCCTATAAAAATGAAAAAACAGAGCTGTGTAGGAGAAAGTAATGTAATTAAACTGTTGTTTCCCAGTAACTTAGTATAAGTTCCAAAAGCTTGGGTTTGTATAACTGGTTGATGTGAATCATCAGATCTCGTGATTCTGCCTGACCTCTCCCTTATAAGCAGATCCCAAGGTGCTAGTGCTCTGTGTCCACACAGACCTGCTCATTCAGGCAGAATTCCATTGCCTTCTCTCCCCTTCCCTCATCTTAGACTCTAGCAGGGCTGGTGATTGGGTAAAGTTCACCAATACTGGAGAATTTCCTGTGAGTATAAAATGAATTTCATGAATATACATAATTTACAATAAATTGTTCCCCAGAGCACACAATACACTAATTAACTTGAGCTTCAATGGTAAATGAGCAGAGCAGCCCCTCTTCTTACTCCTGAAATCTTATTGCACTTTTATAAAGGAAGATTTATGTAATCAGATTTCCCTCTGAATACCATAAACAGTGATGTGACACAGGTGCATGTTGCCACTAATGAGAAAGGATTGCTTTCACAACTTATCTTGAGACTAGAGCATAAATGAGGGCTTCTATTATGAAGTGGATAATTCTGGGAATTTCTGCTCTTTTCCTGATGTGGTTGTCCTGCACCCATTGCAGTGCACAGCACAGATCATGGCTCTTCAGCTCGCGAGAGCTCACCTGAACTCATGGTTCTTGAGCTACTTCTTGTCTAGCGGGTACCTGACAAGTTCCCCAGATTTCCAGCTTGGAGTGTAGAGGGAAAGGTCATCCCTGAGATGAACATCACTGAACATTGCTAGAGACCTACAGGCAAATGCCCACCAGCATCATTCCTAAATGGAATGGTGAGACAATGGTGCAGAGTGGCCACCTCTGATTCCCAACCTACTCCAAGCCTTCCCTGCCTTGGCTCCTCT
>JAOXXN010000102.1:7481678-7492774 GCA_026770055.1 Myrmophylax atrothorax
CATGTAAAAACATTCCTTCTGAAAACTAGGATGGCCAAGGTCATGCAGACTGTTAGATCTGCAGTTTGTTTCCTAGAAGTGCTAGGCAGTTCTTCTGAGCTTAACATCTGCCCTTTACTATTTGCTGTCATGGCAACTGCACAAACCATCTCCTTGTGACTAATCTGCTTTGCTTTTATCCATCTAGGTTTTAAGAAGGAGAAAGAACCATAGGCATAGTTTGCCCACTCTTTCCTCTGCTCCTTCTAAACATTTTCTCCCTTTACCCTTTCCAGAACCACTGCTGGGCAGAGCAGCAGCTCTGTAGGAAGTTGGATAGAGAATTTGACTTTAGAAAGTGACTGTGCTGTTCGGTCTCCCATTGAAGAGCACAGCAACAAAAGGATGTTCTGCTGTAAAAATTAATCCGATTTGCGGACTAGAGAGGTAATAATAATGTAATAAGTAAATATGAAGGATTTTAACATAAAATACTGACCCTGATTTTGATGCAGTATGTGCATTTATACCAGATTATTGTCAAGAAGTGATGTTTCAATGAAAGCAAGAAATAGAGAAGAAATTGCAGAGAGCTAGCAGTAACCACAGCTGCTTAACTAGGTTTCTCAGCACTATTTTCAAGGGCTTATACCTTTTACAAATTGCATGGTTCCTGGTCAGTCTTTCTTTTTGCCATTAAATAATTTTGAAAATGTAAGCAGTCTGAGCAGAAATGCCACACTCCACGGTTATTTCTCTAATGGTGAGAGAATAGAGATGGTCCCTGTGGCATAAAACCAAAGGTGCCAGGAAGACCCACCTTTCTACTAAGGCTTCTGCTCTTTGCCCTTCACAACACCCAAGATTGCCCAAAATTTAGTATTGCAGTTATGAGGTAGGAAAATTCTCTCTTCTTTCACTAGTTCAATTGTTATTTTTGTGGAAGAACTAACATGTTTATGTAAAGATGATTCAGGTGAAGGTCAGAAGAGAACATTTTCTCAATTTTATGATGAAAAGGAATCCCAGGGAGATCTTTCAGGTCAGGTATGCTTGGCTGTGGCGCTGGAAGCTCCTAGACACAATTCTCTTTAGATTCAGTAACAGCACCAGGAATCCTAAAGAGTCCTCATCTGTCTGGCAAACAGCTGGACAAACAATTTGTAAAGTGTGCATTGCTTCCTCTTCTAAGGTTGCTCTTCACTAATGCTCTAGTTGTATTTCTGATTAAATATTAGTCCCTCATTTTGTGTTTTGTCAAGAACTGCAGATTGCTTTTGAATAGCTTCTGTGTGTCCTCTAATTTATTTGTATTTTTTATCATTACTATTGTCATAGTATTTAGGAACCTTTACTATACCTCAGCATGCTATGCTGTGTACATAGTGATAAGTGCTGATTTCCAGCATTATCTCATTTGTCGAGTATTACTCAGTAAGGTAACACAATTTGGCTCCAAATAATGAACAAAGATTGTACTCAGATCATGTATTGAGGTTGAACAGCCTTGTGTGAGTGCTCGCTGTATGTGTCTCTGTATGTCTCTGTGTGTGGTAGAGAGAGGAAGGAAGGGGAGTGAACTGTGAAATTTCAAAGAAGTGCCTGCACTAGAGAGCGAGGCAGAGATAAAGGTGGGCTCCTGGTAACAAACCTTAAGAGAAAGTCAAACTAACACTGCTCGCCAAGTCACCAGAAAGGAAAAGATGTTTACAAAAGCAGCTTCCTCTCCTATTTAGGAACCCAGTCTTTCTTTCATCAGTCAGTGAAAAATCTCATTAGTGTACCCTTCCAGCCTCCCTTTCTCTGGGTGGTATGTTGGCACAAAAGAAACCATGACACTCTGCTGTGTATCAGTCACATTTTTCTGGTGGTGTCCCATGAAACTGTTGCAAACTGGCTGAAATTGCAGGAGTGAGGTGTCTGCAAGGGCTTCCAGCTGTGGGTGAGAAGCCAAATGCCCATTTCTAAACTTCTCATATATTCAGCAATAAAATGCAACTGGTGATGCATTAAAAAATTAGACCCATAATTTGCATACTCAAATTTAAGAGCATTACAACAGATACTGTCCATGCTATGTGTCATGTAGTGTTCATAGTCCATTAATAATACTTGACAGTTAATAACAAGCATAGGCTATCAGCTGATTTTAACTACTACAGCATTTCCTTCCTGATGTACTTACCTAACCAATGAAGATACATTTTTATCAGCTGAAGCCAGGAGACCTGTGCAGCTCTACAGAACATGCAGCCCATACTTTGACTGAAAATACATTTATCTTTTATGTTCTAAAAATTAAAAGTTGTAACACTGCAGGTTGCACAAACATCCAAATTATTGGTGTTATAGATTTCTTAAGACAGGTTAATTTATTTGTCTTATTGAATAATAATAATAATAACAAACAACAACGACTCTGAAACACTGCAAGAGCCTGGTCCTACTCCAACCTAAATAAATTATTCTGGAAACCAGAATGTAGACTGTGAGTGATAGTGCTAAAGATCAGGAAAAACTCCAACATAAGTATCTGGTGGGTCATGTGTAATTTGAAACTGAATGAGTAGCTTTTTGTGTAAATACAGATTACCTGCTGTCCTGATGTAATGGAGAAAGGCCAGCATTATTAGTGATGGGGAGAGCTGTTGGGTTTTTTTCTTAGCTAGAAAACATTCTACTAAAAGCTCAAGACTCAGATCCTATTTTATTAAGCAGTATAATTGCATCATCACACACATCCTCTCAAGGAGTTTGCAATGTTTTAGACTGCAAATCTACAGACCTTAGCAAGCCAAGGGAGCAGAGGGCCCTGGATGCTTGAGAAAGCTTGCTAAGGCAGGGCCTTGCAGTGCTATAGGGTGATGGAGAAAAGTTGGTGCATATGGCATATTGTGGGGCACTACTTTTCAGAGCCAGCAATGAAGTGAAATGATGGGCCAGGCTACTCCACATGGACTTGACTATTGCTTTATCCAGGAAAGGAAAAGAGCAGCTCTGGTGCTGGTGCTCCTGTAACTAGTCCATGGTAACTGTAACCTAACTTCAGCCATCTGAGAAACCATTTAATCACAAATCACTTAAAACTCCCTCCTTTTGTCTGTCTGGAATAAACCTCCTTTGCTTTGTTCTCTTCACAAAGCATATCATGAAACAATTTCCAAACATGGCAGGACTTAAAGGACATGGTTTTCTCATTCTGCCCATGTTCACACTGGTTATTATGTGAACTCCCATGTGTAAGGCCTGATTGCTTGTCTTGGTGCACCCAATTTCCCAGCACATGCAGAGCTGATGCTTCAAGTTTTGGTAAAAAATTCAGAATAAAACAAATGATGTGAATAGTGGAAGGAACAATGACAGACTTTAATTTTGTAGAGCTTGTCTGTAGATATACACTGGTCCTTCTGCATGTGAACATTGTGATGGTATAATCATAAATGTACTATCTTTTAAGCCAGGAATACACCAATGTAACTGCTTGCCCTGAAATGCTCTTCCCACACATATGCCACTCTGGAAGAACTCCTTACAAAGGTGAGACCATGACAGAAATTACAGGGTTAAGCTTTCTGCAACTAATGCCAAAAGCAGTTCAGTAAATTTGGTGGTTGAGTTTTGAGTAGTACTGAAATTATGAAAAGTGCTGCTGCGTAAACCAGGAAAGAAATAAAAAGCGACTTTAAGCTACAGAAGCTTACTTGCATAACACAGGATGAAAAAGTGGTAGTGATGGAAATATTGTCATGTTTATAAGAAGCTACAATTAGGAATAAAGAAAAGAAAGACATAGCCATAAAGAGAACAAAATAATTGGCAGAGTCATGCTAAGATTTTCCAGACCAGTGTGCATTTGTATGTATATATATATGTATATATATCACAATAGAGAAAATGTTTTGCAAGCAGAGAAACTATCACTTAAGTACTTATGGAAAACACCATCAAAGAAGAGGAAAACCCCCAAACTTTCATTAAACTCAGTTGCATATCTGCTTTATGCAGAAGACAGATAGATGTCAGGAAGTAGGTGACTAATGAAGTGGAACTCTGAGAATCCTTGCCTTAGATAAACAATTATTAGAGAAACATTCAGCTAATCAAAATATCATCTTGCAGAAGCCTAGTGGAAAATCTTTTAAGTCATTCATAACAAGTAATCCCAGCTAAGCATAAAACAGCAAACATGCTAATGATTTACAGGGATTCCTTCTTCATGGTGCTGCCTTAAGCCCCAAATATGTATTTTTATTCCATAGTTAAATATCTGTATGTGGCTGAAAGGTGTTACAATTGTAATAAACATGAACCTCCATAAGCACTATAGTCTTATTTGCACAAGGTCAGTGACATGCAGAAACAGAGCTAAGGAGTCACAGCACTTGTATTCAAGCTGCATGCATTAAAATATGAATTATTGTTCCACAAGCAAACAATGCAATTATTATTTTGATTTATCTTGTTGAAAGCTCGGTCTTCCCATAGCTCCTTGGAGTCTGTGGCATTCAACAGAGGTTGGGCACAACCTCTAGAGACCAGTAAGAGTGTACAGTGCAATTTGTCATCTGAAATAATGACCCACCTGCAGCAGCTTCCTGATTCTTTTCAGGTTGTGTATCAGAAGCAGATTCTTCTCCTGTGAAACCCGGTCCAGCTGTTCATCCACTTGTATTATCAAATTCTGTAAGAGGATCATTGCCATTGCTTCATTGTTGGCTGCAGCCTCCCTAAAGAATCAAAGAACGAGAACCATACATGTTTAAAATGTTGTGTAATGTGCCAATCTATCAGTACAGAAAACTATAATCTGTTCAGAAATCTAGGCAGGAAAAAAGGTTTTAAATATATGGTGACTTGCATATAGTTAGAGGTTTGTGAATAATTGATTTTTAAGATTTTGTGGCTTTTTATACTCACACAGATATGCATCTATAAAAACAGGGTGAGGTGTTAGCACAGGCAGTCGAGCCAGCTAGAGGAGACAACCAGGGTTTTTTAGTCTCTACTTCTGTGAATATTTAAATACTTCTAGCTCACTTGTCAGAAGAAATAGGGCTTATGCAAACTGTGCCTCTCACTCAGTCACACAGATATAACTTCTGCATTTGCTGTCCAGTTTCAGACAAAGCTGACAACAGGCTTCAAGTCCAAAAGATAGTATGTTCTTACAAATTTCATGGAAATCTGGCAGGTTGGTAGAAGAGAGGAATCCAAATTAGTGCCTCCACTGAGGAAAATGGCAGTAATAACTTGCTCCAGGAGGCAACAGCCAGATGGCCAGTCAGCAGATATATCTCTGCACACCAGGCACCAGATGAGCCTTTGCCTCGCCAAACTATTTGGGGATACAAGAAGACTCTGAAGCTACTGGTGAAGGGTATATAGGGGACAAAGGACACAAACATCGACAAAACCAGGTTTTACTGGTTCTGCTGTTGATGGTACAGCTTGGACGTGAAGGGCAATAACATTACAGAGCAAAAAAGATGAAAACAGAGGTTTTATCCTTGTCCTTGGGATAGCCTCTTTCTTTGCCCAACAGATGGCAGATGCCTGTTTGAGATATGCCTGATAAGTCTAAGTCTAGCAAAATGGAGATTTTAATGTTTTCCACATTCCTGCAGTCCCATAAATACTGAGCTATAAACTGTAAGGAAAGATTATACTCCTGAGCAAATTTTCTTGGGTTGGTTGTTTTTGTTTGGTTTCTTTTTGTTGTTGTTTTGGTTTTGGTTTTTTGTTTTGTTGTTGTTTTTTGTTTTGTTTAGGGTTTTGTTGTTGTTGCTTTGGGGGTTTTGTGGGATTTCTTTTGGTTTGGTTTGGTTTTTTTTTCCGTTGGTTGGTTTTCATGCAATAGTCCTCCAATAGTCCTGTGAGTTTAGCTTCAAAAATTGGGATATAAATAATATATTTATTTTTTTGCATTTAGTTTGGAATTTTCTTACAATAACCATCAAGTGAATTCAATACAAATCTGTGCATAAATTCTCCTTGTAGAGAAGAGTTTCTGTAAATAGCTGGCTTTCCCCCCAGATTTATCCAGCTTTAAGTGCAGTTTTGGACAAGTGAATAATTTATGCTGCAAGAGGTAATTGTATAACACTTCCATTGAAAAGTAACTTGCAATTTTTTTAGATGAAAAACCTGCAATATCATTAATGTGTTAGACCATCTTTATTGAATTTTGTTTAAGAGTAAATTCAAATGTGAAACCTTGCCTCCAGATATTCCTTAAGTTTAAACAGCTAAATCCGTAACTAGTGGAATACTATTCCTGGAGTGCAGATGTCTGCACAGTTCATAAATGAGCATCCCCCAAACTGCCAGAAATCAAAAGAATTGTTCATAGTTGAAATAATATGAAAGAAAGTAAATGTCATCCTACCAGTCTTGGCTTTCTATCCACTGTGCTAGTAGGTGCCGGACTTCCATGGGGAAGTTATCATCATAGAACTGGTCTACCTGCTCCAAAAACTTTATTTCCAGTTGTTGAACTTGACTCCATTGGGACATACTGCAAAAGAAAAGATGCAACGTTTGCCCTTGAAAAGTGAATATGAATTATGAGTAAATCCAAAGTCCATAAATCACTTATTTTCATTGTAGTTTTTATATGCTTTAACATTTCTGTCTCTTCTGTCTTTCAAAACAGTTGGTACTTGAATAAATTTAGTCAGTTAAGGGGAAGAGGGAGAAAAGTGGGCAGGACCATCAAGAGAACTTCTGGGTTTTACACTTGCCGATTCCTTTCCTTAATGTAAATGTTTTGGGGTACTTTCTGATGCTTATGAAGTAGTGAGATTTACACAGCATCTCTCATCAAGCGAAGTAGTTTAGGATTGTACTTTTCAAATTCAGGTATAACTATTCTTACTGAAGAGTAGTAGAAAGCAAGGAATTTGTTCTCTTCTTGGTGAATTCATACCACTCAAGTTTTTCCTAAAGCCATAATTGTTGTGTGCTACTGTACTGTTCCTAAAGCCCCTCATCTTCTGTTTCAAGAATACTGCTTTACAACCTCGATTGTTTATCTAGTACATCTTCTCCATTTTAAATTGCCATAGAATTGTATTTGATGTCACAGAAAGTGAAAAAAAAAGGCAAGTATAAAGTCATATGAAAACTGTAAGTCAAGCAAAGGTAGCACCACCTGACGACAGGCTCTGAAATTCTTAGTGAAAAAACTATCCCAAGTAAGTTTTGCCTTTTTACTGAGATCCTGGATGTAGAAGCTTTGTTGTTCCAGATTTTAGGTGGGCTGAATGAATACCTGCTCCTCTCCATGGTCTAAAGAGATTATTTGGGGTGAGCTGACTCTCCCCATGGACACTTCAGCCTCAGTGACTCTCTCCACTCATGAGAACATTACTTTTCTGATACCTGCTCTCTAGGGTCATGCCCCATCATCATTAATCCCACTGGTGAAAACACCATTTTCATTGTGATGTTCTCAGTGCGGGACAGATTAAAGATTAAACATTGCTTCAGGGCAGTGTATGCCAGGCTGTAACCCTAGATATGGCATGAGGATAAAAAGTCAGTGGTAGGGTTGGGAACAGGCCACCCTGGATGAGAGGAGAAGAGGGATGCCCTAGGCCCTGGGATCTCAGTCCTTGAGTGGACTCTGCAAACACCCTCATCCCATACCAGAGGTGGTCTTCCTGCTCATCACAATGTTTGTTCACGTTAACAAAAGACACAAAAGCCAGTCAGGGGCTAATGATTGCATTGCAGTAGGTCAACAAATTAAAGGTCAGTTTGAACATTTTTGATAGAAACTTTTCCTGAAAAAGAAAGATGAGATTTCAGGCAAAATAGATAGTTTTGTAGAAAGCCAACCTTTCTATAAGCAGCTTTTCTATTCCCAGTTCTGAACTGTAGTTTCAGAATTTCAGGTTTGAAATAGAGAAGACATATTTTTAATGCTGTGGTCTTTCTTTTTGCTTTTTCTTAAGTCAGAGTTAAAAAAAAAAAAAAAGATGAAATATCTCTAGGTGTGTAATGGAGTCCTGAATACTTAATCATGCAAAAGTAAAAGTGACAGGGTTTAGTTTCTCCTTATCAAAGGCTGATGGGATGATTCAGTGCGTGGCATGAAGGACACTATATAACGTCAGTGGAAATGTGCCCAGGAACATTTCCCTCATCTTTTATTTCTTCCATTCTCAGAGGAGAAAATATTGCCCAAATATTTACTTTGTTTCTTTAGATTGCTGAGGAGGAGTAAGGCACAGGAGTGTTTCACTGTGTTGCTGTATTGATAGTTACACAAAATCCCAGATCTTGTTTCTGGAGATACATACAAAGAGCCAAATCATGATGCATTAATAACTTACAGAATAGAATCACAGAATTGTTAAGGCTGAAAAAGACCTCCTAGATCACCAAGTCCAACTGTAACTTTTTACCTGAACTTACACTAAAGAAAAAAAAATCAGATTTGTAAGACTGTTCACTTTCAGTGGGACTTTTTATTGCAATTTCTAGTGAATTATGGTGATTATGATCTCCTAAAAGAGATTAGTAAGGAAACGTAAAATTTTTATCTAAAACCAAAACAAACAAAAAACCCTAAAGAAAGGCAAGATTTTGCGCCTGTGACCCCCTTAGGCACTCCCTGTAGTGCAGAGATGCTCACAATGCCTAAGTGCTTACAAAGCATTTGGGTACGGTTTGTTCCTGAGATCTTTGTGACATTCTCGGTACAATACACGTTCCTTTTGTGGAAAAGGAGCTGCAGGGAAAGCTGATTAGCAGATGTAGCTCATTGTGGATGGCCCCTGAAGGGAACTGAAGGGAACTTACAGGATGAAGCAACACTATTTACAAGAACGTGTCGTGACAGGACAAGGGGGAACAGGTTCAAATTGAAAGAGAGTAGTTTTAGATTAGATATTAGGAAAAACTTCTTTACTATGACGGTGGTGAAGCACTGGAACAGGTTGCCCAGGGAACTTGTGGCTGCCCCATCTCTTGAAGTGCTGGATGGGGCTCTGGGCAACCTGGTCTGGTGGGAGATGTCCCTGTCCATGGCAGGGCGAGGTGCACCGAGATGATCTTTAAGGTGTTCTCCCAAGCCAACCCATTCCATCATTCCAGGCAGGAGCGGCTGACACGTGACGGCGGGTTTGAAGATGCGTCCAGCTGCTCCCTGGACAGCGAAGACCAGGCACGCCCCGCTTTCCGGGTGCGCTCAGGTGCTCGCCCGGCCGCCGTCGGGTTTGCC
Source organism: Myrmophylax atrothorax (assembly GCA_026770055.1). Taxonomy (NCBI): domain Eukaryota; kingdom Metazoa; phylum Chordata; class Aves; order Passeriformes; family Thamnophilidae; genus Myrmophylax; species Myrmophylax atrothorax. Next base: position 7,490,884 of record JAOXXN010000102.1, read on the forward strand.
CCGGAGCCCCTCTCCAGCGGTCCCACCTTTGCCGAGCGCCCGGTGCGCCCCCGGTGCGCTCCCGTCCCGCCCGGCGCTGCGCTCCCTCCATCCCTTTCCCGGCACCCCACTTGCCTTTCCCGCGGGTCCCGCCGAGCGCTGTTGCTGCTGCCCGCGGCTCCCGGTGTTCCGCCGCCCCCGCTTTAAGCGGCTGTGTCCGCCCCCGGCCCGGGCTGCGCCTTCCTGTGCGTCAGCCCCGCAGGGCCCGGGCTCTGCCGGGCGCTAAGAGAGCCCAGGGCGGGGCGCCGAGCCCGGCGCGGCCCCGCTCCGGGTGCTGGGAAACGTGCGGGGACCAGAGTCGTGACAGCTACCTGGGCAAAACTCGCAGCGGGGAGGAAGTTGTTTGTCTTTAGGAGGCTCAAAAATATAAAGATCTTTCCAGTTCGTACTGTGGCAGAGCGCTGGGTCACGCCACGCTAGGGACCGGGGCATCCTTGGGCAACCGGGCGCCTGCTGCTCCCCCGGGAGCCACGGAGCCACCGGCGTCCCCAGGCAAGCACCCCCTGCCCGACCTCTGCTCAATGAACGCTCCTGAAAAGGCAGAGGACAGTCCTTCTCGGAGCCGGGCTGTAGAACACAGAAACAAAGTGTCTTGTGGCTTACGATCGTAGAGGTTGGAAAAGACCTCCAAGATTTCATCGAGTCCAACCTTTGACTGAACCCCACCATATCAACTAAACCATAGCAATATGTTGCTTGAACACCTCCAGGGATGGTGACTCCACCACTTCCCTGAGGCAGTCTGTTTCAATGCTGAACCTCTCCCTCCATGAAAAAATTCTTCCTGATGTCCAACCTGAACATCCCTTGGCACAGTTTAAGACAATGTCCTCTCATACTGTCTCTGGTTGCCTGGAAGAAGAGGCTGACCCCCCCACCACTACAACCTCCTTTCAAGTAGTTGTAGAAAGCGTCTTTCTACAGCTTTCCAGGTAGTACCTGGGATGCAGGAGCTTCTCTCCAAAAGATTTTCTCTCTGTCCTAAGGGATTAATAATCCAGTATCATTATCTGTAAATGGCAACAGAGATGTTCCAAATATCTTTCCCCTTAAGTACATTATTAGAAAGAGGATTTCTGTAATAGCAGGTGCAACACTGCTAAAACCAAAGTGAGTGGAAAATCCTAAATTATGGCCATTTCACATCCATCTTACCTTATCAGACTTAGAGTGGTAGGATTGTGGCTCTAGTATGATGTGAAGCAACTGCAATCTGCCCTAAAAGCAAAACCTTTTGACTATTGTTTTATTTGTCATATTTTGTCTTTTCTGGAAAACCCAGTTTTTGAGCAAGGCATTTCTGTGCCACACTGTGCAAACCTGGAGTAAGAGCCAGGTTCGCAGATCCTGCCAGGGAGCTGAGTGAGCAGTATTACACTGTCTGTGCACTGCAAGGAACGTGCAGCCTTGCTCTAGGGAAAAAGCCAGGAGCTGGAGATGCAGTTCAGAGGAAAGTGTCACTGCTGATGCACAATTATATTTACTAGGCAGAGCAAAGGGAGAACTGAATGTGAGGTGAGACCTGTGATACAAAGGCAACTTCTACAAGATTGTATACAGGTGTCAGCAGCTGACCCATGTCCGAATATTGGCTGGGTAGAAGGAATCATATGTACTGTACAGGTGTTTGAAATGAGATTTGGCATTATCTTTAATAGCACTTAGCAAATTTTCAGGTGCATTTGTATACAGGGAGACAGGATCATACCAGAAGTCTGCAAAAATCCTGATTTATAGATTTGTATGGTTCAATCTATATTTCAGTATCGTCTCTCTAGTTCTGTTATTCTTTTCTCTTTTTTCTTTTTCTTTCTTTTTTTTTTTTTTTGTTGTTGTTGGGGGGGTGGGTTTG
>JAOXXN010000102.1:7493466-7511061 GCA_026770055.1 Myrmophylax atrothorax
TTAATCTTCACTGTGTAACATTCCATCCCACTTCACCCATGTTTCAGCACTGGTCAAAGCAGGAAGAAAAGAACCAAGTGTCTAAATTGTGTGAGCTATGTAAAGGCAAGAGAAAGTCTCAAGTGACAGAGAAGGAATTTAAGACATAGTAATCTTCTCATCAGAAGTTCATAAAGTTGTTTCTAGGAACACTGAGCCAATTTATTACTTTGATCTGTCTGACCAACCTGTAATCAAGATTATCATCTCTCATATTTGGCCTCTAGTCATTATACTCCTTGACTAACCTTTAATTAGAGAATGCGTCATCTGTCTTTTGCATAAAGGAGACATTTAGCTTGTACATGTTATACATGTGTTATGTCTTGTATCTGAACTATTCATAGCTTTTCTTCTTACATTCAGAACATGGACTTCTGGTCTCAGTGAGACTAGTAAACACTGTAATCATGAGAAATTGTCTTGCTGACAGTGTAGTTCCTTCAAGTCAGCACAGCATAAATCAGCAGTTGTGTGTGCAGGTCACATCCCTTACTGTCCTCTGTTTGGAGGAAAAGACAAGAACAGCAATGTTCACCTAAAGTTACATGTTATAACAAGCTATTTATAAATACTGTAAACAACTCTTATCTCTGTGCTTGCATGTACCTGAAAGAGTGACCCTCATGCTTAGAAAAGATAGGGGGTTTTGGCTGTTTTGTTGTTCTGAATTACTGAAATACTACTTTCCCCGTTCCAGTAATGAATGAACCATATGTGCAGGCATATAAATCTATGTGAAGTAAAGATACATATCTCCCCAAATTCAACATGACAGCAGCTAGAAAAAAATTAACTTGCCACATGGAGAATAATGAGAAACAAGGAATTATAGAAAATGAAGCTTTCTCCCCCTGGGCTGGGCTCAGGTCTCTGCTTTCATGGCAGTGTGGCCTTTTGATACTGCAGTCTCTAGCTTCGCTTTTTTTGGCAGGTGCGGGGACAGTGACCACTCAGCAGTGCAGGAGTGGGTCAGAATGAGTGACCTGTAGGTAGATGACTTCTGTCCTGAGGCTTTTTGCTGCCCAGACCCTAATGGAGGGTTCAAACCCATCCATACTGCTGGGTCGAGGATCTTCTACACCAGTTCATAACAAGATCAAAGTGGGAGGTTCTGCCAAGCTGGGACATTAGGAATTTTCTTCTTTTATTACCTATTATCTTTGAACAACAGTTGTGTTGTTTTGATGCATGCCTTTTTTATCACTTCACTTCTTGATGTCATATTTGCAAGGTGATTTAATGCATATCCTGGGAAAACTTGGAGGTATTTGCTCTCAAGAAAAAAACATTTGTATACTGTGGAGAGATTTTTCTGGAAAGGAAGTACTCCTTCTAAACAGAAAGAAGTCCTTGGATCTTGTAGAAGTTAAGGGCAAGGCCACTTGGGGTCCTACAGGCACCATGCAAACCTATACACCGACAAAATTAAGGTAGGAAGAAATTTTGTGAAAGGTCTTTATTCCACCTGAATGCCAATCAGTTATTGTTTATGGTAAGGGCATGTGTGAGAAATGGGGGAATCCTGAAAAAATGTGAGATCAAACAGAGTAGTTTAGAAGAGAAAGGAGAAGGAGAGCGACTCTGTGGACCTTGCATTAACTACCTTGTAGTGTACATGAAACTTCCTTTTGATAATGAAAAGTTGCATATGTGGAATGTGGTTGTAAATAAGCTTTGCCATGTATCCCTGCTCCAGTCACTACTTTTTCAGCCATTTTCAGCATTAGAAATATAGGAGGGATTTAACTCATCCAAATGATATTATGCAAATTTAAGTTTTACTTTTTCTGAATTACTTTAGAATCAAGTTTTGTTGGTTTTTTGTTGTTGTTGTTGTTGTTGTTTATGGTTATGTAAATTGTTAGGAATGCTAGTAGTGCTACTTTAGTAGTCTTTTCCACTCAGTGAGTCTGTGGATGCTCAGGAAGCTTTTCTCTTATACAACAGCTTCCCCGGCAATTGGTAATGCTCACTTTTTAGTTTGCATAGAACTTGAAGACTTTGCAATTACTGGTTTCCAAAGAAGACTGTGAGAAAGGAATACAAAGTCACTGTGATTTGGTGAATGCTGTGTTTTTTTCTGTATGTTCCTGCAAGGTATAACCTGGAGGGCAAAATTGAGACCCTTGGTGATGCAACTTGATTAATGTGTAGGCTGGACAAGAGAAAAGAGAGATTTTCATAGTAAGCTCACCTGGGGTTTGTGCTGTCAATAGTTACTTAAGTTCTTATTGCATTCCTTGCCTAGGATCAAGATGACTATGCATGATGGTAATTTCTGAGCATGCTTAGGAATATTTTCGTTTTGCAGTCTCTTAGATCCTTAGAGGACTCCTTGAGTTTTACTAAGCCTGCTACTATATGCTAATTGCAAAATCCAGTTTGATGCTGAAAAATGACTCCCAAATGAAAGGATCAATAATTTTAGAGTTAGTAATGGATTGTGCTCTGAGAAGATAACATGGTAAATTAATGTAATAAAGTATTTTCACAAAGGGAGCAATTAAAACAAAGTCTGATTATCTCTGCTTGAAATACTATATATTAAAGTTACAGGTTTTAACTCTGATGGTACCAAGAGGACCTGTTGATTTATGTTACACTCTGAAACTCTTTGTCTTTTATATTATTTGTATAACAAAGCAAACATCTTCAAAAGTAATGTCAGCTTTTTCCTTGGCTAGGCAATAAGACACCAAGAAATCTGAAGCTGTTGTACAGTTGACTGTGATTGTATTGTTGGATATCACAAGGGGGATGGCAATCCCATGCCTATTATGGACTCACTGTCTCTCTTCTAGGATGCACAAAAAGTGGTATTTGATTGGATCTTTCTGTTCCTCTCCAGTCTCCTATAAGAAACTCCAGGTCAGATGAGGTTTTATTTTTCTTCTGTAAACCAGCTTTTCCTGGATCTCACTGTAGGTAAGAGCCCTTGTGATGGGAAGGTTAGCTGCAAACTGGCATATCCCTCACTCCATGCAATTCCTATGGCAGCAGAGAAGGAGAAGAATTATGGATGAGTATAATGATCCTTTATTTATTTTGAAAATCATTATTTCTGAATTTCCAGGTGGGTTTTTATAGTATGTTTCAAAATTTTCAGATGATGTAATTTTTAGTATGATTGATTCATGACAGAAAAAAGCTGAGATTTTTTTTTACCAGGAGACAATTGAGATGATATGAAGAACTAAGGCTATACATGGAAATTTAACATTGAAAATTAGTCTATTGGTGTGAGCAATACCCATGTTGTTCCCTTGTCTTCACAAGGAGAAAAAAAAGTGATTTTAGAGCTGACTATCATGAGGTGAAATGCCAGTGGAGAAGAATCAGCTTGTGCCTACAAAAGGATGTCGGGAAAGCCAAAGCTTAATTGTTTTGTCAGTTTATGGTCATCAAGCTCAAGTTTTGAAAACTCACTGTCCCTGAAGTTGCTCTGGTCAAGAGGCTCCCATAGGGTGGGATGAGCATTCTCTTATTTCTCCTGGAGAAACAGATTTGAAGGTTAAAGGAGACAGTTTGCTTGTTCACTGTATCCTGGCCACTCAGGCAGTCCATCATCACAGTCCAAGGATTTTGTGCTTAATATGATGTTATGATGTCTGATATATATATGCAGCAGGAATCAAAGCCCAGGCGCCTTCCTAGTAAAAGCTTTTTGTGTTTGGGCATAATGATGTTTTCATTCCTGGTCTGGATGAAGTGGCAAAGCTCTCAGAGAAAGTACATCCTCCCTCGGTAACACTCCAAAGCAGCCTGCAGCTTCAGGATTGCAGGAGTCTGCTGGGAGAGGGAATGTGTCTGGGTTCCCTCAGTCAGGTAAGGAAATCACAGCAGGTCTTTGAGTCCTGGTGAATGCTCTAAATACTGACTGACTTACTGATTTATTTGTGAAACAGTGCATGGATTTGAAGAGGAGGGTGATTGCAGAAGGAATTCCTCCCTGAGACTGGTGCATATTGTGTGTTCTTTGAGCTTGTACTCTGGGTTAGAGTGCCCTGAAGCTCTTGCCAAATTGGAGAGTCCTGAGTCAGAGCTGGGTTGGGGCTGAAATGGGCAGCAGGCTGTTGAACAAACCTGGGAGTGTGCAGCACAACTTCAGTGGCTTCACTCAGACACCCACAAATTTTAGGTGTGTAGAAGACTGGACAGCAATTATGAGGATTGTGTTCCTCAGGTTCGCTCCTAAAAACCACCCAGATTTCATTTAAGGTGCATTTAGGATTTTGCCTTTAATTAAAAATGAGGCTGAGGTTTGTGTTGATATGCTTCATATGGTTGGTAGACAATGACCTGCTGTGTTGCTGCTGTTCAGTGCACATGGTCCTGTTGGGTGGGCTTCTTCTCTTCCACCCTAAGTGTCTAGTAATGTAAATATTGCCAAAATCTGAAAATGGTAGGTACTATGAAGGTACTATTCCAAAATGCAAGCCATAAATCACTTATTTTCTGACATTGTTTCTTATAATTTTCAATACTTAATGGCGTGTGTTTATCACAATTCTCAATGCTTTGAACACAGAATAGAGTTCTTTTTTGTATTCTTTGTATCACTGATTTTAAAATCAACATGAGTGAAAATTCCATAGTCTTAATTTTTCTCTTCTGTCCTAGTTCAGGATCCCCAGTGTCTGCCTACTGAGAATCTGCAAGTCAGATTTTCAGACAGAGAACTTTGATGGTGAGGCCATCTAGACCAGTGTTTTCCAAAGGTTTTTTTATGGCCACCTAAAGTTGTTGGAAAAAGAAATCTCAGAATTGCCTAACCTCTTTGGGGGTAAAAAATGAATCACAAGTGCACTGTGGAGTGCTGCCACAGTAGTCACCATTTGCAATCAAAATAATGAGGCAAAGCTTTTGAATTATTATCATTTTTCCAATGTTGATTTTGTTTAGTTCTTTCCATACCAAGGAATGTACAGATATCTTTTAAAAACATCTTACTTTGTGTGTAGTTGTTTTGCAAACTACTGCATGAAGTTTTATGACCTACTTGTGACCCAGAGCCTGAGAAGTGCTGCTCCAACAGCTACAGCAGCACAGATAACTTACACCACTAAAATTTCTGTTGTCAAGAAAGAAACCACTGGGCTCTCTGAACTCCTGAGAACTGAACAAGAGGTTCTCAGTTAAACTCTTGCGGTATTTTTTTTTAACTTTGTTTTACAAACCCTCTGGTGCTGTTTTTTTAAAGTGCTTTTACTGAGAAGGAAATAACCTAATGCTGTATTTGAACATACGGAGCAGACACAGCACTGGGAGGTGCAGGGCACTGAATGATGTGGAAAGGTGTGATATTATTGAAGATTGTAGTATTTTGTAGTATATGGCCCCATTTGTAGTTTCTTTTGAAGCCCTGGAAAGAAAACAGATAGCTGAGGAGTTTTGCCCAAGCTGTTTGTCATGCCTGCCTTGGCTGGGAGAAGTGGCTGCCCAATGCCTTGATGACTGGCATAGCTATGGGGCCTGAGCCCTGGAGCACCTCAAAAGGGACTTGCACAAACCCTTGAGGGAGGAAGGTACAGCCAGTCTGTATGCTGCATACTTCAAAGACTACATCTTGTAAAGTGCCATTTCCTTTGTGCACAAACTTCCTTTTTTTTTTTTTTTGGTCCTTGAGATTGTTGGAGTCAGGAGTGTAAGTGCACTTCTGGAATGAGAGAACTGCCACTGATCTCCACCGCTTGGTGGCTCCTATGTCATCAGCTACGAGCACATGCCATACATATGAAGATATAAAAATACGTTTCTTAGTGTTAAAAGAATATTTAGCCACCAGAATTAGTTATACATGCAAACTTAAATGGCCATACTCAGCTGATGAGAAGGACAGTCCTGATGGTGTTTGGTTTTGCATACTTCTGCAGTTTGATTTGAATCTCATGTCTTGAGCTCATTGACAGTGTTGTGTAAATCGTACCATATGTTAGGTATCTTGAAAAGAAAACTGAACAAACCACACAGTAATTAAAGTGGGTTTTTTAAAAAAATAAGCCTTTTTTTGCTTATTTGAAGATTTATTGTTTTGCAGTTCTGCTAACAAGTATCTTCACATTGCTTTGTGGACTGCATTTTTTTTTCTAAAATGGAGAATCACATTTGTGAATAAATGTGGAATCGATGGTCTTCGTGCCATGCCCATTATCATTAAGAGGGGAAACAACTATGAAGGGAATTCCCAATTGCAGCAGATGATAGCTAGGGGACAGCAAAGCCTACTGCTGACTTGAACCTTCCTGTTTTATCAGTCTGAGGAGATACAAGTGTTGATAGGTTTAATGAGGTTCTCAAATTACAGGAGGTTGTGTGCTGATGTGAGACTTGTGTGGTGACTCAGAGGCATTCGCATTTGCATGAATGCATTTGTTTTCAAGCAATGTGGTTTTACTGCCGAGTCCACCAAGGTAAACACTGTGTTTTCCATGTGGCTTTCTGTACTAAAACCTAATGTTGTGCAAGGTAGCGAGTAATTAGCAAGAAGGCAGCTATAAAGAGTTATCCTGATGAAATTACCAAAACGAAAAGAACTGTGTTGCCATTCAAAATGATCCTGTTGAGAAAGATGTATATAAAATTAACCTCTAGCTCATATTATGGAAAGATAATACTGGTCGAATATTGAATCATAGTATGGCTTGGGTTGGAAGGGCCCTTAAAGATCACCTTGTTCCAACCACTCTGCCATGGGCAGGGACACCTTCCACTAGACCAGGTTGCTCAGAACCCCATCCAACACAGCCTTTAACCCTTCCAGGGACGTGGCAGCCACAGGTTCCCTGGGCAACCTGTTCCAGTGCCTCATCACCCCCACAATAAAGAATTTCTTCCTAATATCTAATCTAAATCTACCCTCTTTCAATTAAAAATCTTTACCTCCTCATCCTATCACTACAGTCCTTGATCAAGAAATCCTCCCCATCTTTTCTGTAGTCTCCCCATAAGTGCTGGCAGGCTGCTGTAGGCTCTCACTGGAGCCTCCCCTTTGCTAGGCTAAACAAATCCAAATCTGCCTGTTCTCATAGGTACAATACTCCAGACCCTGATCATCTTTATGGCACTCCTGTGGACTTCTTCAATATATCTTCTTTCCAAACTAGATCTTGCTCCCATAGCTACCTCTGCTTGCCTAAACATTGGCTTGGCTTCATACTCTGCCAGCTGGGTGGGACATGGAGAACCTCTTGAGATTAAGCCAAAGTAACGGGTGTTATGAAGTGTGTTTAATTCCAGTGTGTTGTAAAGCGAGTCATGTCTCGCACTGAGATTCAGACTATTCAAGGAGCTGTTATCCTTTAAAACATGAGATTGGTATTTCTTCCATGAGCTGCAAATATTCGTGCTGAATATGGGAAATAGGCTAAAGAAAAAGCTGGCTGGAAAACGTGCTTCAGGAAGTCCAGGAGCAAAGGCAAGATTCAAATTGTACAAGCCCATTTGGTCTTTCATCAATATTCAGGTTTGTGTATGTTACAGTAATTGCCAGATCACAGCAGTAAGTTCCTCCTCACTGTAATAAACTATTTCACTTATCCTAGTATCTGCTTTACTATTTTGGTATTGTCTGAAAAGGGATTTTTCTAATTGTGGTTCCTTTTTTGTTCTTTTTTAGTGTTTAGATCTTAATCTCTAATAGATACACTTGTTTGTCCTGGAGAAAAAAGAAGCACGATGATGTTGATGACACTGGTGCTTTAGAGTGCTGAGGTTGTGCATCATTTTTGCAGAACAGAAATATCAGATTAATATATAATGAGCATTATTTCAGTAAAATTTCCCTCTTGCAATCATTCCTTCCCATCCATCCTATAGCCAGCCTTAGGACTGTTATCACTCTGATTGTGTGTGTAGTAGTGGTGCTTAGAGACCCTGACTGTATTTTGCTAAACATGGTATACATCTCTCAACCCAAGTGTGCATTATCTAAAGGTAAATGGTTGTGCAGTTGAATAAACACTAGAAATGTAAAAGGGAGAATAAAAGGTGAAAATGGAGCAATGATCAGCATTAGAAGCAGTACTCAAGTTGTTCAGCTGACTCTCTAAACTCAAACTTGAGGCAAAGCCCCTTAGGGGTACCATTTTTAACTTTCAGTAGCTCTGTTTCCCCATCAGTAAAACACAAATAGCTATATTCATCTGGAAAGTGTGTTGACCTTCTTGTAAAGTTCTTGGTTTTGCATAAGAAGGCTGTTGTAATGGCACTGGCATTATTTTGGTTAGTAGGGACTTGTAGTATGATTAGAACTGTCTTACCTAACTTTTTTCAAGTAGACAGTGTTATTAAAATCATCATAATATATATAAATAAGGATATTTGGGTACAGTGTAGGTCACTTGAAAGATCACCTCTGTTATCTGTTAGCTTGTGTTCTTTTGTTCTTCATTTTATTGTTTGTATTTCTGTTACTCTTTTTGGTTGCTTTTGGGAGGGGTACTGTGCAACTCAGTAGGAGGGTCCCCTGAAAATTAGGATCCCAAACAGCCAGGATTTCTATGGAGATTCACATGCTGGGATATGATATGCAACAAACCAAACTGGTGAGACGACACCAGGAAGTGACTATAATTTGGCAAGTTTAGTATTAGAAATGTTTACAGGCATCTTCTTAATTTAACTAAAGGAAAAGTATCCAGATTATTTATTATGATTTCAGTGTTCACAATGCAGTTTCTACTCAGTGATTCTGTCTCTCATGGATTCCAAGATTTCAAGAATCAACAAACTAAAATGCACAAAAAATATGGATTTGAATCCTGCTAAGATTAACATTGAAACAAACTCCTTGCACATAACTTTCTTAATCCTGATGTGAATTTTTAACAATTCATTTTTTCCTGCTTGCTCCCCACTGACCTTGACTATATGGAATTTATCTTTGAAACATATATTTAAAACAGGATTTCAGAGTCATGAGCAGACACCTACATATGTTTATTGTCTGGAATTAGAGTACTTTCATGACAAAACATGGTGTAGCATAAATTTGTTTGGATATAACATTTTAATTGAGCAAGAGTTGCTTGTAGAAACACTGGTCAAGTTGTGTTGGGTTTTTTTAATAAGGGAAAAGATGACGCAAGTGCAAATTGTTGTAATGCTGAAATACTGTAGGTGTAGTTTCTGTGGAAGAATAATACAGTCAGGACTAATGTCTGATACCTCACCTGGTAGTTATTTGAAGGTAGTGAAATACCATTTCATTTCACATGTTAAAACTTGCCACTGTATTGTTTAAGTGTGACTACCATCATATGAATATTTCATTTTAAGGAAATATTAAAAAATGCCAGTGGCTTATTTTTCAGGGCTATATCAAACTATGCCCACCTACAAATGGTGCCTGAGTTCCCTTTAAATTCTGCTGAAGTTCAATAGGAGAAAGCTTATCAGGATTATGAGGCTTTCTATGTATTTAGACAGTTCAGCTCACAACTCCTTGGCTTTGAGACATCCTGAAGTCCATTACCTGTCTATGCATTCCTCCTCAGCAAGAATTGATCTAGCCTGGTACACTGGTAAAGCAAAACTTTAATTGCCTCCCAGTACTGCACTTGAATGTACATGCCTTTTTATGAGCAGGTAGTCTTATTTGCAGTAAAATGACTTCTTACAAAGCTGTGTAGTGAAATAATGATGAAGTCACAAATCTGCAGGTATGTCAAAATGAGAGTAGTAGCAAGCCCTTTACTATAGGTGTGTTTCCTGTATAATATTGAACTTCCCAGTAGGGACCCCTAAATTGGGAAAACCAACATATACAGTATGGTATTCATAAATCTAGGTGGTGTCAAACTTACTGTTGTGGAAGGGGAAGTGCAGGATTTACTAAATCACGTTATTGCTGTGAAGCCTGTTAATCTTTTTCTTGTTTCTTTTCTTTCCTCACTAAACTAAATGCCCTGAGCTATCTGTATAATTATTGCAGGCAGCAATCCACATTGTTAGCTTATTTCCCCTGGGTATATTTGGTGAATTTTTGAAAGTAGATTTAAAAATTGCATGGATCCATTTGAAAGGAATACAGCAGTTTCCATTCAATTTTGCCTCACGGCTGTTTGTAGCAGGCTGAATTACCAGAGGCACACAGCTTCCTGGAAACCTAGTGTGGAATGGTGGAGCACAGGAAAGGTGGTGTTAACACATCATGGCTCTGGTATTTGATGCTCCGGGTGAAGAATTGCAAGAGCAGGAAAAGAAAATCACATATAAGTAATATCTGCGCTTAGTCACTGAGTCTGTATAGGCAGATACCACTGCTACCACTTAATGCATTTGCAGGTGATTGAGCAAGACAATGAGCACAGACAGCATCTGTCAGATTTTCATCTGCATCTTGAGCTTTGGAAAAGCTAAATTCACTGAAACTTTAGTTGGGACTGAACCTCTGATTTTTCTAATCACTAAATAAAAGCACCTGGAGATCAGCAAACTGGATAAAACCTAATTTACTACTTTTGTATTTTTCAAACCAGATCTAATTGAAATGTTCAGCTCAAATCTGCAAGTCTAAGGCTGCACAGTACTCTGAGCTCTGTAAATGGCAACTAAATGGCAGTGGCAACTGGTGAGCAGCCTCCCAGACCTCGCTGTGCCCCCGTGGTGTGGCTGCTCTCTCTGCTGAGCAGTCAGCGTGACTTGCACCTACAAAGAGGATCTTGTACACTCCATGTGAACTGTAGTCAGTGCCCAGTGTTTTCCTCTTCCTTAAATGTCACTACAGCTTGTGAAGGATCTGCATTTCCATGTCTGAATTTCTAAAGGATTTTGCATATCTGTTTGACCATGGTGTTAGTATTTAGTTTGGGTCTTGTGCTTTCCTGAAACCAGAAGGACTTGTCATTTTCTACCAGGGAGAAGCAACTTAATATCAGACTTTCATTTGTTAATAGCTCTTCTTCTGATAGCTGTGGAAATGGTGTTATGACTGAGCAGAAAAAGTAGGTAAATACATTTGCAGTCTAGAGATGGGTGCTCTGGTGTTCTGCTGTTATTTCAGAAGACTTGTTCTTATTTTAATTAAACTCTTTGTTCAATTTCAGAAGAAAATGTTTTTCTTTGATCTGTGATATAATTATTACAGTAAGAAACTGCCTCAATCAATAAGCAAGACGAGGAATTCAAGTGCGCAGCCCACCATGTGTATTGCAATATGCTAAATGCAAGAAATTGTCCTCTTCAGTGGGTTTACATTTCCTGCAGAGACTTGAAGTACAGACCACATCACCAGTTTATGAAATCAAAGGTAAAGCACATGTCCTATCTAAGGAAAGAGACAATAAGACTGCACTTTGAAAATAGGTGATCACTCATCTTATAAAAAATATAAACAAGCCTTCTGCTGGCCAGGCATGAGGAACCCCATGGAAATGTTGGGTTTGTTTGTGCATGTGGTGTAGAAGATGTTACTGCTAAAACTGACCTCCAGCTTTCTGGTAAGTTCCTGCACAACTCTGGAAAAAGCTGTGCAGGAACATACAGAGTCAGAGCTAATGGATTGTACAATTAAACATTTTTGCCAACTTACAGAACCCTTGATCAAGATGCATGACATCTCAGATAATGCCATATGTCTTGCTGTTTGACAGTCAGATAAACACAGGCTTCATAAGAATTACTGCTTGGTTTTCGTAGTACCTGGCATGTTAGACAGTTACTCAATCTATGGAGCTTAGGATGCTCTTGAAATTTGCCTCTTTAGTGGCCTGTGTTGCCTTTGAACTTCACAGAAACAAGGTTTCCTTTGCATTCAGGTGGTGTAAAAATTTCACTGGTCCACTCACGGGCTCGTACATTTAGTGAAAAATTTAAGAAGTTGTCTATCTTTAAGACATTTTGCAGAATCAAGAAAAGTTTCATGGGAAATATAATTTAATTGCAGTAACCATGTTGAGGGTGAACTGACTCATGAGTGATAAAATTTTGGATGTGTCTGATGAAGCATAATTCAGATAGAGTTGTAATCCAGACTCATATGATCGCACTGGGACAGAGGTGATGTGATTTCTCCTAGTAAATGAGACATCTAAATGGAGTCCACTTTTAAGGAGTACATAGCACCAGAGGATACTGCGGGTGTGAAGCACACACTCTTACAGCTCATGCCAAGTAATGCTTCTTAAATGATACACCGGGGCACTATTTTGTGTAACTTGCCATCAGATGACATAAATTCTCTGACAACTCTTAACTACACTGAAACAAGCATTCTTGGAATAGGTTTTGGTACCGGAGCCAAGCAGTTAATCAGGTGTAACGTGAGGCTTTGACATGATTTACTGCCTGCTGGTAGCTTGTACTGGGACTGTATTGTCCTTCTGTATGTTCTGTATAATAGTTTTAAGCTGTCCTTGGACAAGACCCTATTGTAAACAAGCTGTCTGGCTTAACTGGGATGTCCGGTAAAAATATGTTAATAAAAATTGAAGTCATTGTAAAAGACCCTACTTCTACTATTTCTGTTTCCCAGACTATTCCCACCAGTATAGTACAGCCCATGCTCTTAACTCTTGGTGTGCTGATGCTTTGCTAATGCCTGCTAGAGTTCTAATCCTTGTTTTAAATCTGATCAGTCACAGTGTGCTGTCTCAGCTGGCTGTTGGTGTCATGAGTTCCCTTCTGCCTTGTCTTATACAGTGCAGAATTTACCAGAGAAATAAAGCTTATTCTCAAGGGGTCACATAAATTTATTAGCACTTCATTTATTTCACGTCCCTTCATGTCTCAGCTTAGTCAGGTCTATGGAGTGAGTTCTGAGATGGTACTTTATTTAAGTTAAAGGAGTTTTCCAAATGAGGTACCTTGCACTTGGTATAGTAAGTTATGTCAGGCCCTTGTAACCTGGAGCTAGTGGGTCAGCAGTAAACCTTCATGGGTGCAATTTTCAGAAGGATACTCTGAAAAGAACCTGATTCATGGAGGACATGAAAAAAACATGATTCACTGAAGACAACTTTTACTAGACTTTATGCCTGGGGACAAATACTGCAAATGTGAGTTCTTACAAGATCAAGTTTTGTCCCTTTAAATGGAAAGGTGCACTGTGGTGGGTTTAGGCATGCTGAATTTTTTTAGGAAACAGATGCAGAGAGGTGCATACTGAGAGTCTTCTCACAGAAATCACTGCATTTTATAGGCAGGGTGAGATATTTAGGAGACCCTCAGAGGGACCTGCATGGAGGGCTCTTGTTATACTAACCTGCCTGTGGTTCCTGGAGGACCGGCACCTCTGTTAGAGGGACTCACCTCAGTGCGCAAGGAGTAGCACTGAGCAGTAAGGAGAGAATGATGCTTTGGAGGGATTTTTGCTTCCTCCCTCTCTTCTCCTCACCCTGGAGCTCTGCAAAGTACAAATCCTCTGGAATATGGCCACCAGGATTTTAGCAGGATCTCAAAGGGACCTTCTGGTGGCTCTAGAGAAACGCATCAATCCCAGTTTGAAATAGTCCCCCTCCTACCCCATCCATTTTTTTAAAAGATAAACTTGTGATCGCCTTCCTTCAGTGAATCATATATGTAATTTTGAATATAAAGCAGGCATCTAATGTTTTTAGGAAGGATTTGAACCATCCCCATAGTTGAAAAAAACCCCTTGACTGTTGCGTGGTGGTTTGGGAAGAGGGAGGGGTTTGTGTGTGTGCAGCTGTTGAAGGCCATTAAAAAGTGACCTGAGCCCCCCTGAAAGCAAGCCTGGCATTAACTGTAAATTGATATACCAGGTCTTGAACACTAATTTCAGATTTCTGCATGGCAGAGTTTTGCTAAATGTCCTTATTCCAGGTATTCTGGTTACACTAATCTTTCATGCACTTTTAAAAATAGACTGCACAGTAAGTCATCAGCTGTTGGTACAATTTAATAATTGAAGAGTTAATCCTTCAAATCTGCACTAGAAGAATGAATTCCCCATATGTATTTCCAGCATAGTAGTTAATTTAGAACTCATCTGAAAAAAATAAGGAAGAAAAAAAGGTCAGTTTTGATTTTATATTACAAAAGGAAATACTGTTTTTTCTTGGTTGTTTTTAAATTTGGAAATGTATGTTGTCTTTGCTCTGGTAAATGTTTATCACTGAATGATATAGGACCTACTGTTGTGATTCAACTGCTTACAGTTTTAGTAAAGCTTGGAAAAAAATTGACAGTGTTGGAGAGAACAAGTTGGTGGGTCCTGACTGAGGTTTGAAAGACGCTTGCAAGCAAACCTCCCAGGATGCAAACACCACTTCCTTAGTTTTGGCATATTTTCTTTCTTTTTTTTTTTTCTTCTTGATCTTATTAATTTAAAGTTACTGTGGTGAACTTTAAAAGAGGGGTGTGTTGGTTGTTTTCTAGGCATAAGTAACAAAACTGAAATTAATCAAGGCAGGGGACTGGGCATCTGGGGTAATGCGTTTGCTGGATAGGCAAGGAGATGTTACCTGCAGGGAGATTTCTGTGTACAATCCCATAGCTTATGGAATCCAGATATGGTGCCTTAATATCAGAATGGAGACAAAGCAGAGGTATTTTCCTCTGCTAACAGGAATGGCACTTGTGTGGGGCTGAGGGGCCAGTGGCAGAGATCAGCACCAATGCAGTTCATCAGGAAAGGGTGAACAATTTTGAAGTGGCAGAGAGAGCTACAGACAACTGAACAGCCTGAAAAAGGTGGCAGCTGGCTGGCTGTTGGGCTGGCTCTACAGCTCACCTGTGTTTGCAGTCACCTGACTGACACTACTTGAAAGGAAGCTAGCAGGAAGATTCAGGAGGAAGAAAACCATATTCTTTAGTTCATGGAGGTGTTTAATTTTTTAAAGGACACAGTTACTATTTCTTTCGATTCCTGTGGGTAGGATGAGTTCCAATGGCTCTGGAAGCAGCTGTGTGGGACAGTGGTTGCTTCTTTTCAGTTGGAATGTAGAGCTTGTGAGTTAGTGTGGACCTCTTGTGTCTGCTTATGAGATTTGTTTTAATTTTTTTTGTTAACTATTAACTTAATGAAAACACAAGGAATAGAATGTAATTTTTACAATATAACCATCTTCAAAGCAACAACAGCAAAAGCAATCATGTAATAGTGCATGTAAATGAGCATCAGTGACCTTTGAGGGGGGGAAATGCGGACAAATTGCTCATTTTTAATGACAAAAGGCTGTTGCACTTCCCTAGCTTCTCTCTATTTCTCAGCTTCTCTCTGCACCAGTTTGTATGGGAGTAGCACAACCTATTTTCAGCAAGGCAAAGCTGAAATCTCCCCTGTTTGGATAAAAAGGTGTTGAACCGTGGCCTTCAGAATATAATTTACTCATTCAAATATAGTAGTTATGGTAGTCATGTCTTGCAAAACATTTTGCCCTAACTTGTCTCTAAATTTTTCATTGTTGTAATTCAAATTCATCATTTGTTTCCCTCCCTAAGCCAGTGAGACTCAGGAAGGAGTCATGGCAGAAGGTTAAAGCCTGTTGTATAACTCCGTATTTAAGCTGCATACCTTTTGCATACAGTAAAAGCATCAGGGATTAATGAAAACATTTTAATGGATTTCTGTATTCCTGAATCATAGCAGAACCATGAGATCACTACAGATAGCCTGACTACCAGATTTTCAGTCTCAATAGTGGTACTCTATATTTCTGAATACAGTTTTTCTACGCATTTGAAAAATCCCATGGCGATGCATGGTGAGTTTTTGTTGCCCATTATATTTTTAGACTGCATAAGATGCATGATCAGGCTAATAAAAATAATTTTGACAAACAGAATTTATCTTAAATTTGATTAAAGATTAATGTGTATCCTATCATTTTTCTGAAAAACTGAAGGCACTCTAAAATGTCATTTTGTAACACATGTAAGATACTCTCTGGATTCCCATTCATTCCCAATTAATGATGAAATAAGTGATATTTTCCAATACATACATACAACAAAAAACATCAAAGCAAGATAATCATCTGTTTGTTTGAAGGTACGGTAAGAACACAAGATAATCTACCTGTGACATGAAGGATATCTCATAGTGTGTGGAACAATTGCTCTGTGTAATGCCCAGGACTGGAGTGCTCCATGCACTGAAAGGGTGGGGGGTAAAATGGCTGGAAGTGCACAGCAGAGACTGACCTTGCCCATGAGCAGTTTGTGATGCCTCTGCAGCCTCTGTGTTTCAGCAAAGCAACTTAGACTAACCTGAATCTGAAATAGGTTAATACTTCTATTCATTCTCTTAACAGCCTTGATATATTGACCTGATTTATGATCCCCATCAGATTTCTCTAATGAGATGCTGTAGGAAGCTTCTTTTACCATTGATCTTGAGGAGTGCAGGGACTGTGTTGTAGGCTGGATAAAGGATATTTCTTTTATCCTGTGCCTTTATACCATACCTGTACCTTATCCACATGGGTTTACATAGATTGATTATAAAAAAATGCTGCAGTCTGATTTACCCTTATTCTGCCAACAAGTTACCAATGCCTAAGCCTTGGAAGTCAAGGATTTTTTTAACTCCCCTACCACAGGTCCACTGTAGCGTTTTCAGTACAATATGTGTCAATCCTTAACACAAGACTAGAAGGCTATTACTTCATGTTGCTAACAAATTTATAGATGATATATCACTGTGTAAAAAGTAGAATCCGTGTGTATGGCTTGTAGCTACTTTCCCCTCCCTTTAAAAGCTTGGGAGCCTGACTTCTCCCTTTGTGATGGGACCTCTCTACTTCACTCTGGCATTGCCAGTGGGCCTTAGGCTGAGTTTCATACGGTTTTTTGAAGGTGCTCTCTACTTCTGGGGGGAGTCATAGCAAGTATTTAATATAGATGTAAATCAGACACAGCAGGGCACAATAGCCTCGTTCATTGCTCTGTTTATAAAGTCATTAAAAAATGAGGAGAGTGACTTCAAAATAGCAGAATGAGCAGAACACGTCCAAGCTTAATTAGAAACTGAACAAACTGGATTGAAATTCGTGTTTTCTTATAAAATCACAATTGTTTGCTATAGAGACCATATGGAGCTTGACAAGAATAACTGAAATAAGCCAAACTGTTTCAGTTATGAGCTTTCCTTAACCAATCATCAAATTGGTTAATGGCTTTTTCCCCCACCATAATCAAGATAAAGCAGCTACAGTGAAACACTGTAGTGGATAATGCTATGAGAAACTTTCCACGTGGATATAAGTTTGTCCATCTGAGCAATGACATCAAAATGTTGAACACTGTTCTAAAGAAAAAGGCAATGCATGCATTTAGGCAGACCTGGGTTGGTGGCTTACAATTCTTTGTACAACCCTTGCATTTTTGCAATAGATGCAGGGCTTACAAAAACAAAGACCTGTAGCCTGCAAGATTTAATACACAGCACTAGTCCAAACAGACTGTTTTAGGGCATGAGGGGGAATTCACATCTAATTACTACTATGCATAATTTTTTTCAGTTTTTCTGGTTTACTTTCAAAGCATAGAAACACCATTTTCCTTGTCTTCTGATTGCTCGAGTCATTTTGATCATTAAAATACATTTTCTTTTTCTGGCTGCACACATGGGCAAGTTTACCAAATGTTTCT
>JAOXXN010000102.1:7522805-7540905 GCA_026770055.1 Myrmophylax atrothorax
GGTCGGCGCTGCAGCGGGTTGGGGTGGTGGTGTGGGGGGTCGGTGCCGGCTCTTTCGGAAGGAGGGGGCGGCCGTTCCTAGCACGGGAGCCACTGCGCCTCCGGGCGCCCCTTCCCCGGGCAGAACTGCGGCTTCGGGACGCTTTGCGGGCGATGTATCTTTCCTTAGCATGTGCAGGATGGCTGCGGGCTTCGGGCAGCTGCATTTAGGCAGGAACGCTGGTGCGCACACACGGGGAGACGGTCCGGGGCTCACCCTCTGAAATATGAGAGTGTGTGTGTGCGTGTGTGTGTGTGCGTGCTCTTTCCGAGAAGGGACCGTGGCATCTGTTTCTTTTTGTCTAAAATAATTACCGTGTGTGCGCGACTTTGCTGAATTCAAAAGAGCGGGCTCGGATGTGGGGCTCGGGGGGACTGTGGGAAGTATGCTGGTAACTTGGAACAGGATGATGGATTCTGCTGTCGGGTAACATTTGGAGGAGAGACTTAAAGAAGGGCTTTCCAGGGCAGGGTCATTGTCCCAGAGAACTTCCCCGAGGGGACGGGTTGGTGTAGCCTCCCAACCAAGACCGTCTGTCTGCGCCCATGGAAGCTGCTGGGATGCGGTGTGGGACATCTGCTGCCGCTGTGTTTTGGATGGGCATCCCTTTGTTCCTCAGAGTGGCCAGACTCCCCTGTGGAAAACAATGGGCTTCCTAACAGAGCCACAGGGAATGGGGCGGGTGGTTCAGTCACGAAGTGCCGAGGTCCATTGCTCACTTTCCTTGCCCGTCGTACCTATGTGCTCATAGGTCTGTGCACACACGTGCTATTTGCTTTTTGGAGTAACTTAAGGCTTTGGAATTTCAGACCATGTCATTAAGTCAGTTGCTATGTATTTAATCAGGACCACTATTCCAAAGGAGAAGTGTAACAGTAACGAAATAAAAGCTATCTAGTCTTAAATATATGTTAGGGAAGCTATTTAAAGTATGTCCAGATAAGAAATTACCACTGGAAAACGTAAAGGTCAGATATAATAGCTGACTTCGCAGTTTTTGTGTCGAATCATGAGTCTTCCATATCCGTCTGTCCTATTGTTAATTGTGAATTAAGGCTGGCAACAAGCTGCCCGTGCTTCCCTGGATGAATCATCACTTTGTCAAGCCCTGTGTCAGAAACAAGGCTTTCCCTAAAAGTGTGCAGTGTAAAAGAATAGAGAACAGAAATAGTCCAGCCCATCTGTTAAAGTAAAGTTCAGTGCTTGGCTGCTTTTAAACATATTCAAGGTAACAAGATTCTTCTCATCATGCGCTTTTATTTCCAGTTGTCCCAGGCCTGAGTTTAAGAATATTTCCAATTTAGTGCCTAAATGCAACATGCTTCCTCTGGTCTGATTCTGTGTGAAGGTGTAATGGTTGGAGCATTCCCCGTTATTCCCAAAGTAATATAAGTGGTCACCGCTTATGTTGTCATGTAGCAATTACCGATGTGTTAGGTTGCCACAAGTTCCCCCATGTCCTTAGGAAAGGCGATGTTTCTGAAAGACCTCTGTGGTGTTGGACATCTAAAAACCTCCTTATGGGCACCACAGACAAGATGAGTGTTCAGCAGGGCGAAGGTGAAAGGACTCATAAAAGCATCTTAAATCACAGAAGCGTGCTTTTTTTTCTTTTTTTTTTTTTTTTTTTTTTTTTTTTTTTTTTTTTGGTAAGAGGCCTTGTTAAATCGCACCTGTGGGGACAAACACTGAGAAAATGATGCCAGGGGCCGCAGTTTAGCTCTCTGTGGTAGCCCTTTGAAGCATTGTGCAAGACTTAATGTAATTGCCTTTAGAAGGGCAAATGTACTTTGCAAGCCTACTAGTGCTTCTCAGGGAAGGGAAAATAAAATTCTGGCAAATGAGAGAAGGAAGTGGGAGAGAGAAATTGGAAACACAAGCAAAGCTATTAATTTTTCCCACTGTGCACTCTTAAGAAACTGCTGGCAATATACGGGAGATACTCTGCCTCATGGAAGTGTCATGGACTTGCTTCACACGATCCTCTGAGATCATCTGGTTTCTCTGAGCTCTGTGGGAACAGAAATTCCTCATGTTGGAGTCTGATCTCATCCTCTTTCGGCAGCAGTAATAGTGGTGGCTTGGGAATTGGAGAGGAAGGTGAAGAAAGTGCCAGTGGGACAGAGAACAGCTTAGTTCTCATGTAGGCCAAGCTGGACACTGCTTTCCCTCCTTTTGTGTGGTCTGAGCTGGGACAAACGCTGACATCCCCACAGAGTTCAGGGCTTTGTCAGACTGCTAAGCTTATTTAGCGCAGCTCATGTATCAGGCTATCCTATAAATCTTACCCGATATTTCATTCATCCTTTTTACTATACTAATGAAGAACAAACTGAAATAAAGTGGTGGCTTAAGTGACTGTTGTATGCATCAAGCGTGGGGAATCTCCTGAGTTTGATGAAAGACAAAAATAAAGGCTTTTTCCTCCCTTATAGCTATGTACACAGTCTTTTAAATTCTCAGAGCCTTCTAAGTAGCTTCTGTTTGTTGGGGGATTACTGGCAAAAAATTTGGGAAGGCTGCAGTAGTGATGACCAGCCCTCGAGTCTGTAACCTGATCCACAGCTTTTTCTCTTCAACTGGGAAAGGAAGTAACAGCTCTTATTACACCCTTATGTAACCTCTCCATTCATATCCTCCAAAAAGGAGGAAACCAGAGCTTGATTTCTGATGTATAAACCAACATCAAGGCATATTTTGTCGTAAAGAAGTAGTAAAGAATAACATTAATTTTGTTTTGTGGTTCCTAGAATGAAAAAAAAAACCAAACCCCACAACCCCCCCCAAAGTTAAATATTTACATTTTGTGCTGATGGGATAGTGGAAAGCTCAACAACTCTTAGTCATGTGCTGTGAAGTAGCTGTGAAAAAGGATACTCAACTGCAACAAGATTCTTTTTCTGAGTCTTTCCTGAAGGGTTTGAGCACTAGTCTCAAAACATTCATCTTTTACAATTGGGCCCTAGTTTGCTTGTGGTTTGTGAAAGTTTTGGTCTCTTGGTGTGTATGAATCTAGATTTTGGTGTTAAAACACTGTGGAAACCTCCTTTTTAATTTTTTTTTCCTCTTTTATCCTGTTAGTGCCATAGCTTTTAGAGAAAACTACAGAAAGCTGATATTTTTGTCTCTCTCAACTCCTTACTACTGGGAAATTTCCCATTTGGTATCAGAAAGTGATACTTGTATCCATTTCTTAATATATGTTAAGTCTGATGTCAGTCACTGTGGTGATGGAAGTGTTTCAGTGGGAAAGAGAGTTTCAAAATACAGTTTCGTAGGCAAAGTCTGCTTTTCAGATGCCAAACAGTTCAGGAACCCTATGCAGGCGGTATAGCAGGAATAATGAGCCCCAGAGGCAAGAGCGACATCTTTTCTCTCCAATCCAAGATACAGGCACACACTGGTGCTCCAGCTTTTGGGAGACGTGGCTTCTAGCCTAAGTGACCAGATTTAACGTTCCAGCAAACACTATGAAGGTTCAACATAAGGAATCCAAATATCCAGAGTCCCAAGGAGTGAGGGCGAGAAACATTTACTGTCACAAAGATTTTCTCCTTTACAGAGGTGGGTAGTGGGTGTGTCTTGGGATTTAGGTAACTGCCTTGTGCTTGGCTTTGTGCAGTGTTGCCTCAGAATTGCTTTGGTGTGGGTATACAAATAAACTTTTTCTTGTTCTCCCTGTGTCCTGTAGAAGCAGTAGCCCTTACAAGGGTCTTATAGTAGCAGAAGTCCTTATGCTGTTGGGCAGGAGGACCATGAAAGGAAAAGATACCAGGAAGAAAGTAAAAGCATGTATTGAGGAGAAAAAGAGGAGATAATTAAGAGGAATAGGTGCTGAGTATCAGAAGGGATGGTGAGTGCTGTGCTATCAGAATGACTTGCAGTAGATTTCTGTGACTCTTGGGGGTGTCCTGTGCAGGGCTAAGAGTTGGACTCTATGATCCTTGTGGGTCCCTTCCAACTCAGCATATTCTGTGATTCTGTGGCTCCTTACTTTCTAAATACAGGCAGCAAGGAAAGACTCATTTTTCCTTATTGTCAGCAAAAGCAGTTTTTAAAAGTCAGAGACCACAGCCTGTTCAGCACTGGTACAAATTTCCTGGGCCCACAAATATGCGCTGTATGTGAACTCTCTTGCTGTTCGCTTTCTGTTTCTTTTTTTTGGTCATTTTCCATGATTTTTATCATTTGTATGTTCTAAAATGCTACTGTGGGGTGTTTTGAATTATGAATAACAATAATTAAACTGTAGGATTTACTACAATGGAAAGAAAAACAGGTAGAGAGCCATGGTATCCTGAAATCTTTCATCACATCCTGAAATGTTTCTACTCTTTAATATGTGTTTTCTTTATGGATTCTGTTCTTCTTGTGTCTGCAAGAGTGCCCTGGTGTTTGAAGATCTTTGTAAAGATTGGTCTTAAGGTAACCAGTTTGTCTGTGCAATGGAGCATATGCAATGTCCTGATACTGTGCTTTGATCCTTGCCACTAACCTTTGAGAACCTGCACCTCAGAAATGAAGCGAGGAAACTAGTGGGTGATGAAGTTTTGAATTCTGTATCTTGGGAAAGCACAAGCATGGGAAGCTGTGCTTACTCCCTGTATTTTAATGCCTTTGCATTAAACAATTTGAAGCACAGTTAAGGGTGTCCTTTTACATCAAAGAGGTATCCTTGAAGTCCTTATTGCTTAAGGCCTCTTTGGATGGCATTGTGGCGAAAGTTAGTTCTGCCTTTAGGAGAGCTGTTGAGGGGAGTGAAGTTGGTATTAGTCCTCTCCATTGTTCCTCTGGGAAAGCAAATAAACATCTTAACATAGAGGCACTGGTGACACTGGTCAAGAGATGAAGAGGAGCCATTTCTTCTGGGATTCTGGGAACCAGTTCACTGCCCACTGAATAACTTTGATAGAGCTTTGTGTTTGAGGGCAGAGAAAAAAAAAACTTTTCCTAGCAGAGCTCATACTTACCCAATGTAAAAGAATACCTTGGATGTCTAACTTGCAGCAGAAATACCAGCTGCTCCACCTTTTCATAAAGAGAGGCTTGGAAAGAGGTCAGCAGGAAGGTGGTAGAGGTTGAAAGGCAGATTATTTTTGGGAATAGTTAAACCTACACGCTAAACCAGTAACCTGTTGGTTACTTGTGTGTCTGGAGACCCTTCTTAGCTTTTATGTATGAGAGTAGGTCTGTGACTGATGGAGCAGTCGAGTTTTGTTGTGCAGGGTAAGCTAGGGAAGTGCTAATTGCTAGGGAAACTCTGGAGAAGGAAAAACAGGTGTGGAGGGGTGGAAATGAAAATTAATCCCTCTCTCTATGAAGGAATATTCCTGATTGTGGTGGGGAAATACTGCTGCTATGATGTACCAAGAATCCTGTGTGCAGCCTTGGTTAACCCTGCTTGTCGAAGATGGGCTCAAATAGGAGAGGCAGCAGGAAAGAGACATTGGGATGGCCAAGGGAACGGAGAAGCCACTGAGAGGGAAATGAGCAATACTGGCTATGCATTGTTTGGAGTGAGGTTCTTGAGATGATCCTCTCTGAGTATTTTTGTGTGAGGTAGAAAAAACACATCTAAATTTTAAAATCAACCAACCCAAACCCCACTAGCGTTGGCAAAATCAAGAAGAAGTGAATATTAGTTGATTATGAATAAATTTAGGCTAGAAATTAGGCACACTGTAAGAACTATATCTCATAAAACAGTAGAAGGCTGAAAAATCGCACTAAGGAGTAGTGCAGTATAGTAGTCATGACTGTAGGATACAGTGGTTTTGGCAGTAGTCTGGAACATGCAGAACAGATACAGCTACTATTGCCATTGTTCAGCTCACAGGCTGTCAGACTGCGAGAGTTAAAAGGGCTCTGGAGATTACCTTCAGTGATCAAAGAGTGCAGGGCTGTTTAAACAAAGTTCACTCCAGGAGAAACCCTGGAAAATCTTTTGGCAAGCAAGAGTAGAGTTGGAGCTCCTTGTACCTTGTAACAGACTTCTGGAACAGGGGAAGCTTGCCTGGATCTCATGTGAATAAATTATTTTGCATCCTAAAAACTGCCAGATGATAGTTCTTGCTGAAACTCAGGGGGAAAACTCAGTAGCTGCGAGTGTTTGTTGAGTTTGTCTGCCATGAGACCAGCTGTTTTCCTTCTGTGGGAGGGAGGTGCTTTCTATTGATGTTTTGGGAAGGTGTCCCTCACTATAAATCTGTGAAGTGTTATATTTCATTTGAAAATTCTCTGTTTATGATTCTAATTGTTAATAAAAACACTGTCTGCTGGGGCCTAATTTCATGGACATCTGAGGAAGAGCGATTACTGTGTGTTGAAATGCAACTTCACAAACTGCTCCCATTGTCAAAAGTATTTCTTGGTAAGAGGTACACAGGAATAGCTGGAGATGCCTTGATTTAGAAATTGATGACCTTTATCCTCTAATTTCAGGTGCCCAGTGAAAATGACTGTTGAGAATGAAAATGACAAAACTGTGAATATAGTTCAATGCTTGAGACAAACAAAGATGTCTAAAGAGTACATGTAATTTATCTAAGCCTCCTCTTCCTTGAAATAGGTGCTTTTTTAGCTTTGATTTGGACAAATAATGCTTCCTTTTCCTGCAGCACTTGCATCCAAATTCTTTTATTCCTTCTCTTCTTTAAAAAATAGCAGTTTTTTGCTGGACAAACATTGATGTGCAAGAATAAACAGTGATGGCAAATGGTGAGGTGAGACCTTGCACTACTGTTTTACCTTGGCAGCTAGTCCTGGGAGAAATGGGACTAAACAAGTCTGACATCCTACAGGTTTTTCTCTTAAGATGGATTGACTTTAGAAGAAGTAATAATTTCCAATTGAAGTTTTTCTGCCGCTGGGGAATTTTGTGGAACAATTTTTCTGCAATGGCTCTGTGGTACTTAATAAGGGGTTTGTTCTCCTTGCAATCCATGTCTCTGATGGGATGCTTCTGCTTCAATCTCCTCACCTGCTTGCTTTTACAGACATGTGGAAAGTCATCTGTTCAGTTGTCCTTTACTCCTCTGTCCTTTTGAATAAAATTCAACATTAGGTATGTGGGAGAGAGTAAATGAATCGACCAAGAGATGTACCTGGCCTGATTTGTCTTATTTCTGTAAAATGCTAGGCTAAAACCATTCCAATCTCAGTGAGATTTCCAGGAGGAGAAATTGCAATGGGCAAGAATAAGATCCCTGGAGTGGTGTTCAGGTAGCTTCGTTTCCTTCTGTTTTCCTCTCCTGGAAAAGCATAGGGGGATGGTGTGGAAACACACAGTGCTTTCAGCTGTACAAATTTTGGCTTTACCCAGACTTTTACTGCTTGGAAGAGAATAGGGGTGCATGGAAAGTTAGGCCTTGCTGTGTGGGTCACTCCGTGAGGGGTGTCCTCGCTGCTCCAGGAGCTATGGGTATGCTCAGATATTGTCGGTGGCTTGATGGTGGGTAGATGGGGACCCCAGTGCCTCTCCTGGGATCTGGATTTCCTGAAGCTCCTGATTAGTTTTGTATTGTCTATGCCCAGTTTTAAGTCTGGTTCAGTGACTGTTACGGGGACTTTCTGGGACTGCTTTTCCTTCTGCTGTTGGCAGTGGAATGAAGCTGTTGTGTTACCTGGCCCTTTGTTTCTTATTCCGCATATCTTCAGGGCTTATCACCGACTGCTTAACAGGCAACACACGAAGCGTTTGAGGAGATTATTGTGTACACTGTATTTTAACCGTATAGTATTAAGACATCTCTTAGTACCTATCTTACCAACAATGTAAATTAGTGTTCGCTCCAGTTGCTCCACCACGAGCAGTTCTTTTGCAGCAAGGCTTGCTCTCTGCTCAAGTGCTTGTGTGGAAAGGAAAGCAAAAATCCCATTACAATAAAAGTATAAATGAAAGATCTCTATTACAGCTGCTTGCTGGATTGCTCCCAGAGGAATGAAACCTCAGTTGAACGAAGTGATTTGACTTCGTGGGGGCTGGTTAAGTAGTATTTTGTGAGGATCTGCTTATGGGAGATTATTTGAATGCAAGCTCTGGTGTGGTAGCAAGCTACTGGTGTGTGGCAAACAACAAAGATCCTCCAAAATAAATAAATGCTGCATTGGTTTTTGTGCCCCTGTTCTGCAACAGCTATGCAAACTTAACCTTTGGATTGGGCAGATTCCCCCCAAATCGGCAGAACACTTTAAGCGGCAGCTTGAAAGATCAAGATAATCAGTTTAAAAGGGCACCCACCGCTTAGTGGAGTTTGGCTATCCAATAGTAAAGGTAATTTTTGTGGTTTTTTTTTTAGAATGAGAGTGTTTTCTATGTGCTCATACTCATTCATATGTACTGACAACTTTTAAAAAGTTGCAATGTCCGAAGAATAGTGTCAGTCTGAAATCTAGTCTTTGGTTTAGGGGAAGAAGGCAGGGCCTTTGACAAGTTTTGGCTTTGCAGTCACATTTTGCTCCTTATTTTGAAAAAGATTCAAGGATATCGTAGCAAGAAGGTATCTGCCAAAAAGAGACCCCCTTTGTCCCTGAATATTTTACCCTTTCTGTAGATGTGGACCTGGAGCAATTATAACTCTGTGGTTAGCCAGTGACTAAGAAAAGCCTAAATATAGGAAACCACTATGGATCCTGTTTCTGCTGAAGTCAGTGGGAATTTAACCAGAACGTTGGACTGCGAACAGCCTTGTTAGTGAAGATCTATTTCAGATACATTGAAAATGCCCAAGGTGTTTTCCCCATTAAACTGAAGTAATTAAAAAAAAAAAAAAGGAAAAAAGGAAAAACCCCACTCAGACTCCAAAATAACCATTTACAGAAAAAGCTACACCACACCTATATACTTCGAAGCCTGTCAATATAATCCAAAATGATTGCAGGATAAAAATGAAGTACCAGGCACATTTCAGTTGTAATTTAACAGCTGCTAAAGAAGAGTGCCTTAGCAACGTTGAAAGACCCAAAAGTTTTTCCCTAGTATGACTGTATGACCGACACAGATGAGTTAAAGCAAGGCAGCAAGTTGACTTAGGAAATAGAGCAACCCCTGAGTGCGATTACTGGTGGCAGTTACTATGTTGTGGTTGCAAAATAATTATTAGAAGTAATTTGAAGACATGTACTGCTGGGACTGTAAAGTAGAAATAGTAAAATAGATATACCCCACGGTCTCTTAGAGCAGGTAATATCGATGTTAATGTTATTCAAACTGGTATGAAAAAAATAACAGAATAGTAGCCTTAAAGAAATGCAAACACAGGCCCTCATTCCTTCCCTCAGGCTCATAAATTAGTCTTTTTTTTAAGGAGGAGAAGGAGGGCAAAGTTTTATCTTCTGCATTCATGGCTCATGTGATTTTGGTTTTGTGGTGAGGTACTGTGCACCTTTTACATGATACCAGAGTTGTGTGTAGTCACACCATAATATGAATCGAGGCTTGAGAGAGGCTCTGTGTCGCTTTTAGGGGACTAACAACTAATTACTGCTTAATGTGGTTGTAACCAAGCTGATGTAAAAATAAAAAAACTCAACCCTACAACAAAACAAAAAGCCCCAGTGCCCCGCTAAACAAAACCGAAAGGACTACAACAACCAAACCCCTCTCTCTGCATTTATAAAGGACCTGAGTCCTGGTAATGAAGAAACTTTCAGTCACTGTTTATGTCAGGAGGAGATAATGTCCCAGCAAACATTTTGTATATGTCCTAATGAGGTCTAATTATCACACTGTAAGTTTTTCTAAACTGTAGTTAAGCCTTCATTGTTAAACTATTTAAAAGATGATATTGCTTCATGTGATTGCAGCTGTTTGTTCAACAGTTCCTTAAGTGGCCTGACTTTTTCTTGAAAATTACCCAATCTTTAGATAAACGTTTGTTTGGCAGCAGAGGCCAGAGCATTCGTTTCTCCTGTGGAATTCTCTGGTCAGATCTGACATCTAAATTGCAGTCACTGGTGCGAAACTGTCCTAATCTGATGTTGCTAAAGGGCTGCTCCTATTTAGCTGATACTGAGTGCAAACATTCCTGCGGTCCTAACACAAATATACCCCGTAATGCCGCATGTTACTTTTGTAATTCACCAGAGCTGTTTGTTGTTGTGTGCTCAAGGAATCCGGTACACTTGCTTAATGTTCAATGCCCACAGAAATTAAAGACAAGTTGCACAAGGCTTCATATAATAGCTCTTGCTTGGTAGGTAAGATGTAAGAAACATTAACTAATTCAAAAGCTCTAAATTATAAACTTTTTCAGTTTGGAAAACACTAATTGGTTCAGTAGGACTGTGGGGAAGAAAAGGAATTTAGAAGCTATTCAGACATTGGCGAAACCAAAAGGGAAGATGGGGAGTCAGAGGAAGTATTTTAGTTCTTTGAGTGCTTTTACTGCTGTTGTGATATCTATTAACATTCCGTATTGCAGTTGGTCTGTCAGATTTCTCAAGTCCATTTCCTTGCAGGAAGAAATCATGAGCTGCAATATCACGCTGTTTGCTGCATACTCTATTCTTCAGCACATTGATAGTGTCAGAGCAACACCTGTGAGCAGTCACAGCTGGGCAGGAGGGGGCCGGTATTCCTGGCTGACCACAGCCAGGCAGCAGACAGGAGATGCCGGGGGCATTGCTCCCCTGAAGCACCAGGGGCTAAAAAGTAAGGGGGTCAGGAGGGAAAACAAGGATTTCCTTAGGATGATAACAGCATTTTTTCATACATGCTGATGTCGGGAGATCTAGCTCTGGTGAAAAGGGCATTGTAGTCGTTCAGCTGCAGAGTCTGCCTCAGTTTACCTGATGAACCAGCACAAGGTGTTTCTAATGAACTTGTGCTTTCTGGGCAGCAGTCAGAGGCTGGTGAGACGTAGGATGTGCTGGGCAGCAGAACAGGATAAATTTATATCCTGCCTCCTGCTAAATTGTTACTTAGGCTTGTCATGAAGCAGTATGAGATGATGGTTGCAGTCCCGTTTGGTTTTGTTTTGTACATGTAATGACTGTGTCTGTGGCTGCTTTTTGCAGCAGTGACCTGTCAGTGTCCCCACTCTGTGTGGGCTGATTGCTCCCTGACAGAGAAAGCAGGGAACAAGTGAAAAAAACATAATCACAGCCTGATGGGGGCTCAGGATCAGACCTGGAACATGAAATCAGGTTGAACTCTGCTGTTGAGTTACTGATGATGCACATTGTCCTTGCTAAGACTTACAAAAGAAAAAAGGGGGTTATTTTCTATAGTGAGTTGGTCGAAGTGAAACCAAAGGCTTGGGGTTTTTTTGTTTTTGAGTAGTCAGAGCTGAGAGCATATGTGAGTACATCTGAGTCAATTTTGATGGTAGGGAAATTGTCCTTTTGTTACAATGCCACAAAAGAAATTAAACAAGCCATCTCTGCATCCAGTAATAGTTCCTATGGAGCAAATGCTAAGTGTGTGCTAAAGACTACACAGCTGTCGGAAGCTGCTGACAATTGTTGCTGTTCTGCTGCTTGAGGGTGGTGTGGAAAACCTTGGCCAATTCCGTAATGTGCTGTATGCCAATAACAGGGCATTACTTCATTTCCCCCACAGAGAATGTGTGCACTTTATTGTACAAGGTTTTGAGGTTTTACCTATTCTGTGTATCGTCTTCTATTTATAGTTCTCATTAGCTATTGTTCAGAGTGGCTGATGGTAAGACTGCTGTGGCTGTGGGATACTGTGATTTTTTAATTTGCTATCCTTGTGGCCAAGAGGGACAGGAAGCTTATAGATTCAACTGGCCTAGCTGGATGGTAATCCCAGGAACTGCAAGGAGGAGATACAACAGTCTGTTTTAAAAGGCTCTTTGTAGTCTGGGAGTGTGTGGATAAAAGCATTTTAAAGACATAGCCTGCCCAGCTCTTCTCCTCCTGAGCATGTTGTCCAACATAAACTAGATCAAACTGTGAAGGATTACTGAATAATCTCTTTTTTATTTTTCTGAGAATGGAAACATGTTGAGAATGTTCTCACTCCATTGAATTAAGGCCTAGATATGAGACCAAAGAGAGGAAGAAGAAATTTGTCAACTTTCTAGAGAGAATGGAGATATTCTGAAATGCTGCCACTCCTTGTTTTAGGGATAAGAAAGGTAAATGTGGGAGGAGAAGCCTCAAGTGGTAAGTGGGTGTGGGAGAGATCAGGGAATGCTGAAGGAGCAACCTGATTTGCAGACTACAAGCATTAGAATTTTAGTTTTTTTTTTCTGAGCTGATTTGTTGCTGTATCGATAATTTGCAGATGTAATCTTAATACACTTGTTTTTCTTGATGTTAACAAAATGAGATGTTACAGTCATGAAGCAAGGTATTAGGTAAATCGAGGGAGTACCACTTACATTTTTGTTATTTTTTATTGAATTTCCACTTTGAAATTATAGCACAGTTCAAGTAGAGCCTCACAGCAGTACCTCCAGCCACCTTCCAGCATTCAGCAGTCTTCATTTGAAAAATCACTAAAAGTGGTGTTGTTTTATAGGACATGACCTATTATGGTTCTTTCCTCAAACCCAATTTCCTGTTTCCTGATGTTTGTTCTCTCACCAGCACAGCTGTGGCTTCGGTCACTCCTGATCTCACAGGCACTGGGAGCGGGTGTTGCTCCTGTCCCTCTCATAGGTCTGGCTCTTGAAAATGATTCTTGAGAAACGTTCATCTTTTTAAAGGTGCATGAATACATGCACAGGCAGAAGCCACCTACTTTTTTGTACTGCTCTCCAGACTGTGGTGTGTGTGCTGTCACCAGTGCTGATGGTAAAAGACTTCCAGCTGCAAAGCATCTTGGAGTATGTGACAAATACAAATACTTGAACGTGAATTTGGATTGAGATTCTGAACTTCCTCTGAAGTTTTTCCATGTAATGTTACAGGGGTTTGATTATTTATTTTTGTGTGTGTGTGTAGTGTGCTGTTCGTATTTAGTATTTTGAAAGTGCTGTATATTTTGATCCTCTACTAAATTCTTCTAGTAGATAAAATTCAGTTATTCTAAGTTCTATCTAATTGTATAATATATGTTTAGACATTTTTGGCTTTTCTTAACAGTGCTTTTTCCCCACTTGTTGTGTTAGATAGGCAACCAAATTATCCCACAAGCCTACTGGATTTTCTTTTGTTGTTACCTAAACCAGAGCTGGGATTAGGGTTGGATTCCACCAAAGTGTAGGATAACAACACTGGCAGGCAGAATACTCTTGAATCTTACATAAGCTTATGAGGTAATCTTTAGTGAATATTTTGCAAAGGCTAAGCTATTGCAAATGATTTTAAGCAGTCAGTGTTAAACAAGATGTCTCACATATTGTCCAAGTTGTTCATCTTTTATGTTTCTATTATTTTCTAACTCACAGGTTAATGGAAATAATGTAACCATAGTACTGTGGAAAAACACAACCTGAAAATGAACCTTTGACCATAAAACTGAACCTTTAAAATATACTCATGTATTAATATTTGTATACAACTTTTTCATCCAACTTATAGTAGTAGATGTAGTGTCTTTGTGTACCTCTTCTGCAATATGTGCCACTGAGCTTGGGAATACGTGAATATTCCTGATGGGTTTGGCTGCCCTTGGTCTTGAAATTCCTGAGCAATGATGCATGAAGTGTGGTAGGTGGTATGTAATTTCACAATGGTAGATGAGGTATGCTACTTAGAACCTAAATTTTAGGTTGGAATTGCCCTTATTAGGATTTTTGTGTTGGCTTTTTTATATATTTGGCCACAAACCCAATATTTAATAAGTTCCATATTTGAGAAGGGCTTTATTTTTTCAGCCTTCAAAAATTATTTGAGCATTAGTTGATGTATGGGAAGTAATTAGGTCTCTGAAACAAGACTGGTAGTTGAAAGTTTTTGTCTTAATGGGATGCAGAGGTTGAAGTGATACCTCTGAAAAGATTCTGTAAATGTTTAAAATTTTTTTTTGGTGATTCAGAGAGGTTAACTTTTAAGAATAAAAGTATCTTTCTCTACAAAAATATTTGTCCAGTGTTTTTGTTTAAAATAATTGCTCTTCTGTTTGTTTAGCAGAGTTGACTCAGCTTTGGTTGGTTACCATAGTTCAGCACTGTTTTTGCATTTCCATGTGAATTTCTAGTAATTCCCAGGCTTGGTTCAGGTTTTGGGGATCTTGTTGTAGCACTTCCGTCAGCTGCCTGTGGAGCTGCACTTCTCTTCGTTGAATTTGGAAAAACATCAAGCACAACTTAAGTTTTGATCTAATATTCCTCAAATGTCACTCACTGCTGAAAAACATCAAATAACATGTAGTAACGTAGTGGCTGTGAGCAGAAGGAAGAGATAAAAGACTATACTTATTTTAAATTAGTTATCTGATGGTGAGCTCCTGTGGCAAGGTAACACATTGTATCAGGTAATAGCTGCTCAACTGCGATTTGGAAAACAAGAAAAACTATTTCGAATGAAAGCATGCTGCAGTGAGAGGGGAAACAAGGACAGCTTGGTAGCATTTTATAGCTGGGAGGTTGTAGCTGACTGGTGAAGCTCAGCTGTTGTTTTGTGTAGCTGTGCAGTAGCTGGTTCTTGGTTTGTGTGGTCAGCAAAGTTGTTCTCTCAACTCTGGCTCCCTGTTTGCCTCCTGCTGCTGGGAATCCCTTCATTTTTCAGTCTCGCCATGAAAGCTTAAAGCAATAACTGCCTGGAGTTCTTGAGGAGCTCAGTAATCTTCTCTAGCGTTTGGACTGGAAGGATAAAAGGCTGGGAGGATCAATTAAGTGTCAAGTTTTGGCCTGACCTTGACTTTTTTGTCTAAATTACTTCCTTTAGAAGATGTGGTTCCTTTGTTTGGTCCTGGTCCTCTTTTTAACCCCAGTTTCTGACTTTTGCCACTCAGTTATATGGATGCAGAGTCTAAACTTGTGAGCTGGGTTGTTGCTGCCCCATGATAATGCTCCCCTAAGCTATAAAGTTACAAATAAATCTGTAACTTAATTGAGTCTTGTTAGGAAATGAAGTCATTTGGTAACTTCAAAACTAAAAGCAGTGCTGTACTGGAATATAGGCACTCTAGAGTACAGGGTTCATGAATTAAGATCAAATAGTGTGGCTTTTGTCTCTGAGTGGGTTCACTTACTTGGTTTCCATTTCAAAGTTGGTGGAGTTGGAGAAATGCAAGTAAGGGTGAGAAAGAAATTCAGATTAGGGTATTGATGAATTTAAACTAGTTTGGAAAAACATCAAGCACAACTTAAGTTTTGATCTAATATTCCTCAAATGTCACTCACTGCTGAAAAACATCAAAAAACATGTAGTAGAGATCTTGGTGAAGCTTTGATAGTGAACATGGAGATCTTGGTGAAGCTTTGATAAAACTTGGGTTTGCATGAACTTGAACACTGTATTGAAATTGTCCAAAAAATCTGGTTGTGCTGCTCACTAGAATATTCATTCCTGTTTCTTGCAGTTTTACATTTAACGTATAGTGGACCAGAAGGCATTGTTGACTATTAGAAGTTAAATTTTTGAATTGTATGGACTACTGGGTATATGCAATGTCTTTGAGAATGTTCCTTGGAAAACTGTTTTTAAAGTAGTGTCATTCCATGGGTTTTTAACTTTTATTCCTTAAGGAGTGTTACTAGATAATGCCTTTGAGCTAACTTTACTCATTGTTTTATTCTTGTTTCTTTATTTTCCAGGAGAAAATGGCCAAAATGGAGGTCAAGACATCACTTTTAGATGACATGATAGGGGTGGGAGATATGGTTCTCTTAGAGCCACTTAATGAAGATTCATTCATCAATAATCTGAAAAAGCGCTTTGATCACAATGAAGTCTATGTGAGTATTTGTTAAGAGGTAACATCCTATGGAGATCTATGTTGTCATTCTTAAGATATGTGTTTATTTATAAGGATACACATAGACTGAATGCCTGAACATTATCTATTGTATTAGGGATGTTTTAAACCTTACTTGTGCTGTAGTCTTTCCTGTACTGCGTTGTTTGCATTTGATCTTTCCCATCTGGGATATTTTTCCTTTTTCTTTTTTTCCAATGTGCAACATGGGGAACCTCTGATTTTCATAAAGAACACTTCCGGAACTGCTGCTGACAATAACTGATACTGCTGTTGTCAGAGGACATTGCAGTTATAAATAATTCACTTACAGGGAAGGCACTTCCAGGATGTTACAGCAAGTTGAAGTAGATAGAATACATGCTTGGAATATGCTAAGGCTAACTTAACTGTTGCCTGCTATCCTTAATTTGCAAAAAGGTTATGTTTTTTAGAATGGTTGGATTTTGCACGAGGTACAGTGAGCTTGGGTATATTGGAAAGTAATCAAAATCTTCAGTCATATTACTCTCTTACTGATGATCAACAGGAGAGGTGTTGAGAATTGATAGTTGAAACACAGGCAGGGATTGAAGAGAAAAATTGTGATTCCAATGAAGCCTTTCATTTCCTGTTTCATCTTTGTTTCATTTTTACTAAAATGTGCACAGTATTTATCTGTTATACTGCTTGAGCTGTGTGAACTCAATGATTTGTAGAAATTTTGCAAGGCTGCTGGTGAAAGATAAGTCTTTTAAGAGTAAAAGCTGTAATATTTAAGCCAAAGTATAGCTATGATCTGCAAGCAATTTCATGTACAGCTTAATACAATCAAATATATGTCTTCTGCAGTTCATTATAATTTAACCCTCCCCCACTTATAATTTTGATTGTGATTATATTTTTCCTTCTTCCTAAGCATTTGAATCTTCATGGTTTCATTATACCTTCTCTTTTCCATCCTCCAGTATGGGAGGGTCTGTTTGCTTCTTTTATCCCTTAGTTATAATCTGTGCTGTTGTACCTCTGCTATTCATTGTATGTCACATCTTTCTTCCCAAATAATGTTCCTTCTCAACCATGCCTATTCCCCTTTCTGTAGGTTAGGTTGGTGATGCACAATTGTACCCAACTGCTATTGTATCACCTCCACCGGATTTGCTTCTTCAGTTTTGACTGACAAATTAAACAGAAAATTAAAATAAGACAAGAACTCTCCATATCCATTAAAACCCTGGAGAAGAAACCAGAACAATATGTATTTGTGGAAAGATTTCTTCCACAATGCATAGAAAAAGTCTTTCTGATACCCTTCAGAGTTACATTTGGAAAACTTTGTGTCTTAAATTTTCCCCGTTCCTTGAAGATGTGTTCTGTTCCCTATTGTTAACTTTTGATGTTGATATGGACAGATATCAGGCTTCTCCTTTTCTGCTCTGTCATCCTGGTTCTGGCAGGTCCTTCATACTCAACAGCTGCAGGGGCTGCCTCTTCGGGGATTCAGAAACTTTTTCTTTCTAGTCAGTGGCTTGTATAATCACCATGTGCCACACCACTTTTAGGGTTAATGCTATATTCCTAATGCCTCCAGTAAAAATGGGTGATAGTGAATCATCTCATTCCACTTTAGCTCTAGAAAATACGAAGGAAAAGGGAAGGAAAGGGAACTATTTGCCTAGAGATTAAAGACGACAGTACCACCCTGCCCAATCTTTGGGTCATATTTGAAAGTTTAGGATACAAACCTGTTCTGTGAAGTCCCTGGACTGTCTCCCTAGACAGTCTCTTAAGAAGGATTGCTATAAATCATATAGGAGTGGATTTCTTACTTTTTGGTTTTGTTTTTTGGTTGGTTTTTTTTTTTTTTAATGTAAACCACTATGGATTGCAAAGTATTTAATAATCTGTTTCTACTTAATTAAAACTGGATTTTTTTCAATTGAAATGCATTGGTTTGAATGATAAATGAGCTTTTTATTTTATTTTTATCTGCTAGTATGAGCTGACTGACAACTGGGTTCAAACACAGGGTTCTTTGAGATGGTGACAGTGAAGTATGTGTGTTGCCCAGTTTTCGATTTGGCTGGGCCTGGCTCTGACATGCAGTGTACTTGGCTGCATTGTGTGCTTTGGTAGGTGAAACAAGGTGTCACTTTTCTCTAGCAATGTAGGATCCTTTGCCTTGCAGGTGGGAAAGCCTAGTACTTAAATGTGCTCTGTTGAGAAGTGTGAACTGCTGCCAAAACCAAA
>JAOXXN010000102.1:7565764-7580774 GCA_026770055.1 Myrmophylax atrothorax
GGCTGACCCTGCTGAGCATCCGAGATCTGACGGGATGGGATGGCAGGGAGGCATTGAACTGCCAGGGGACGGTCCCCCACTGAGACTTGAACTCAGGACCTTGGGATTCAGAGTCCAGAGTGCTCTCCTTTATGCCACGGGGACCTGCTCCAAATAGGAGTTTTTTAATTCCCTTCTTAGGCAAACAAGGTCACAAGTTATACCTGTTGTTCGTGTGCAGCTGCAGGTGTTTGTGCTGTGCACAGCTGGCACTGGTCCATGTTAGTTTGGTTTGGTGTGCCCTGGAGTACCAAATTCAGCCTGGTGTTCCATGGTTAGTGTGTCACCAGGACAGGAGGCTCACTTGGCTTGGTTATCTGGGTTATCTGCAGCACCAAGGCTGTGCCCACTGCTCCCCTCTCCCACCATCTTGCATTACTATGGGGAACCCAACCTTGGGCCCATGCCCAGGTCACTCTCCTGATGGTCAGCT
Organism: Myrmophylax atrothorax; assembly: GCA_026770055.1. Lineage (NCBI taxonomy): Eukaryota > Metazoa > Chordata > Aves > Passeriformes > Thamnophilidae > Myrmophylax > Myrmophylax atrothorax. Next base: position 7,566,237 of record JAOXXN010000102.1, read on the forward strand.
GGGATTTATGTCCCTGCCAGCTGACAGGACTGTGCTGTTGAATGGAATGTGTTCATGCTTACCAGGTTTGCTGAAACTTAAAGGGATTGTAGTCTGGATTGGAAAGTGGTATGGTCATGCTCAGCTACAGAGATCCTGTTTTGTAGCAGTTGAAGGAAAATAAGACAACAGCTGTTTCATAGGCTCCTGGTGAAAGGCACTTGTTTTTCATCATACTAATGTGCAGCTCTAACAATTCCTTACATGTTGTTGAAATAGACACAAAATCAATGGCTGCATTTTTAGCTCTTGTGTACAGTGCTGGGGAAAGATCACTGTCAGTTTAAAAAAAATAATTTTTTTGACTTACAGTAAAAGGAAGTGATTAAAACTGATAAAGCCTTCCTTGGAATGGAAATGTATACCATCCTGTGAGAGGGAAAAGGATCAGGCTGTGGTGAGCTGCAAGGCTCTGCAGGCGCAGTATTTAGGCAAGAAGCATTGGCTGAACCTTTCTGTAGGGAGGTTTTTGAGTTGAAGTCCATTGAACATGTCTAAAATCTGAGAAAGACAAAATTTACAGCAAAACCAGTTTTTTTTCCTTTTTGTCCAGACCTCAGAGTATTGGCCTGAAGTAAGTCTTGTGCTAAACCTGCACTGTATATATGAGCATCAGAGGGAATATTATATTCCCAGGCTACTGGAACAGAAAATAAATCTCTCTGGCTTAATATTAGCCTGTGTACTGAAGTGTTTTACTCTTGAAAATCAGAGTGCTTTATCCTTTCCCCTCTCCCTTTTTCTCTATCCCTTTGCTTCTGTAAATTATGGCTGCTTCTTACAAATCAAATGGGCTGATTTATACAGCTTTGGGCTTTATTCTGTATCTAATAACGTCACAGTTGCTGTGAATAACAAAGCAGGAAGGGCTATGCAGGAGGTACCCTTCTGCTGTGCATATTAGCCACATAGTGTTGTTGATAAAACAGGTTTCTGTGCTCACCAGCAAAATAAAAATGGAGAATATGAATAGGAGAAAAGGCTTTCCATCTGTCTTAGCACACCTCTTTATCCTGGTGTTTAAATTTGTTTTATTTTTTTCCTGATTGGCATTATTTAAAGAGCAGCTGCTTGCCTGTGAAGGTCTATCCTCGCTGATGCTCCATCAATTCAGCTGTTACTTTATTCACTCCAGTGGCAGCCTAATCAACCTTTTCTTTTCAAGTGTGTCAAAGTGCTGAACATGTGACAGTCTGTAATTATGGAAAATGGGAGTACACTTTTTATCCTTAGGCGATTAGATTAAATGATTCTGCGCTATGAGCTAATACTGTAAGTAATCTCTTACAGTTGTTTTTCCTGAATGGTGAATTTTCCACTGAGCTTCAATGGGTGGGGGAACATATATAGCAAATAGTGATGATTTACAATGTAAAGCCTCAAAGTACCTTATAAAATTTCCTTCTACTCTTCCCAGCTCAGGTTGTTAGGAATTTTTTGTACGCTAACAAACAATGACTCTGACATTTTCCCACTGCATATTATGAGAGAAGGAAATAATTAGTTTGCTGTTATCCTGTTACTGAGCACTTCTGTGCATTCGGAAAGAGAAGGAAGGAAATTAAATTATGCTCTTAATTAAACTTGAAATAATTAAATTATATTTTATGTGCAATTTATATTAAAAGTGTATGTACAATTTCCATTTTACTGTGATTCTTTTTAGTTTAGCATGATATATAGTCCTTGATAATCACTGACTTTTAGTATCCTGCCAGTGAGTTTAGACACAGTTGGGCAGAAATAAACCCTGGTACCTGAGCAGTTGAATCCTGGTACCAGGGCTCTGCTTCATTGGAATGGTCAAGAGGAGAGGTTTTCCTAATTTCCTTTGAAAGCTGCAACTGAGTTGTCAATTGCCAGCCAAGATTAAGCAATAGATGGTCTAAAATTGGGACCAAGAATCTCTGAATCAAAGCAACAACTGGTGAAGATGGGATGAGGTGAATTGACTTTTTTAGTGCATGATAAGAGCAATTGGGTGGAATTGAAAATAGTGTTAACTAATTACTGTTAATTGAGAATTCTAAGGAAAATGAAGAATGAAAATTATAGTGGAAAGAAGTACCAATGGCTGGCAAATACTGATTCTCGTGATTTTGGCTCAAAGGAAAAAGATGGTAAAAAAGCTGCTCCCCTGAGCTAAATTTCTGACAATAAGAGCAGGAGTTTTATACCCCTGGTGTAAATGCTGGGTGTGTTCTGAAGTGTTCAAATGCAGCCCTAGCACTTGGTGCTTGTTTCGAGGTGAGTGCATGAGAACCTTGCTCCTGTCTCTTCCTGACCCCAGGGTTATGTTTTAGCATAGAGATGCTATTGAGATATTGAAAATTGCCAGAGCCCTTTGGAAATCCCCCTTGGAGGCCTATGCTCTTTCCCTTTGTTAGAAATTTTGAGTTAGGACTTTGTGACAGATCTGGCCATGTGGAGCTTGTGGCTGAAACAGCCGTGCTATAAAAAAGCAGAGCCTTACTGAGCTAGGTGTGGGTGGTGTTTCGATTTCAAATTGCTTCTATACTTAAATCTGAGCTAAAAGAGAACTCCAGTAAATATTTCTGTGTTTGTTGTGGTAGGAGAATGTCATCTTCTTTTATGTAAACCTGAAAATCAAAGGAGAGCTTATTATAAGGTATGGTAACTGTCACTGCTGACACTCACCAGCTAATTCGAAACACATGGTTTATAACTACTTTTTAAACTACAAACTATTCTAAAATTTTACTTAGACTCTGTAATTGTGAGGTGGCTTGAAGAGCAGTATGTGGTTTGAATCTATAGTTGCAAATGTTGACTTTACAGAGCCATGTGTCTTAATGTTGCTACAAGGAAAAGAATAGGATTCCTTGTGGTCTATAGAGCATTAAAATGTGTTAAACTAAAATAACCTTAAATAAAATTATTTTTTAATAAATAAGGAACAGCATGAAATTATATTTTTTGTATCAGGTAGAGTTCGAACTAAAAGATTCAAAGTTTATTTTTGTTGAGATTTTCTTTTATTGTAAAGATACAAGGCAGTAATAGATAGGAAGGACTGTGAGGTGTAAGGGTGTGCCATGAAAGTCCACATGATATATGAATAGATCTATTTTTTAGATAAAGATCTTTGTTCAGACTCCGACATAAATGTGCCTGATGCTGTTTATGCAATATCAGAATGACAAGGAAATCCTAGTTGTTTAAATAGTTTCTTGGTTATTCCTCCTCCAGTTGAATTGTTGGAACAGTGGTTGAAACATCAGTGGTAGATTTTAGAACACTTCTCCTCGGTAACTTTTGATAAGTACATATGTAAAACTTCTTTAAAAATGAGTGGGCTTCTTTTTTTCTTTTGTCTGTAGTAGATAATATTTGATATGCTGGTGGAGTATTAGGCTTTGGTGGATTGTGTAGCTTGGAGGAAATGACAATGTATGCCAGGTATCTCTGACTAGATTGGATTAAACCAGAACTGGATGAAATCCTCCTCTCCTCCAATTTCAGAGGCCTGATTGCAGTATTAGACTCAGTTTCTCTGCGGAGGATGGAGAAAAAGCATCATTTGGTGCTTTTAACTATGCAGTGCAGGCAGAGTTAATGAATACGTTAAACAGTAAAATATATTTTGATGGGATGTTAAGAAACATAAATTCAATGTATTTGGAAAGATGAATGGGTACTAAGCTGATTAACTCGTAACTCCAGTATATCAACAGAGAGAATAATTTCTCTGTGCTTGATGCTGACATCATTTTCCAGTGTGAAACTACTGCCAAGGAAGTTGTTTCAACAGTGAAAAACTAGTTGATGGGCAAGATTGTTTGAAGCACAAGAGGCACAAAATGAGCCGTCCAGTCTGTAAGATTGAAAAGCATCTCAGAGTCTTATCTTCTTGCTGAAAGTCAGTTTCTTCAGTCAGATCTGTGGAAATCACAGCAGTAAAGTTGTCTCATGTGGCCCATGAACGCTCAGTGCAGTTTATTTCTTTCCTTTTCATCCTGTTGCTTTTTATTTTTCTCTTGCAAAAGGAAGGGAATGTGTGCTGGAATAAGCTTTTCTGGGTGCTGTGACTTGTACTATTCAATTTACAAGTATATCTGCAGCAGTGTTTAACAAATATTATTAGTTTCCTAAATATGTCCTGCAAAGGAGTCTGGTAAAGTGTTATTGCTACTGTAGTTTGGATTCTGGACAGTAAAATGGATGCCAGAAATTGTGTCATAGTCTCTCAGCAGCAGCAGCAGAATATTATTTTTTTAGCTAGTTCCGCAGCATGTTGGCCACATCACAATCTGACTTTGTTGTAATGCTAAAAACATTACAGCCTGCTACTTTCTCATAAACAGATTTTCACCTCCAATTGAACTACCGAGTTCAAATGCTTCAGTCACCGCAGCAGTATTAAGGTTTGAGAGATCAGTCTTACTCCCGAGTTCAATGGTATATGTATCAAAAGGAGTTAAGGACCTTTGATGGTGGGTGTTAAGTGGATGGCCCAAACATCTGTGTAGAGAGTATTGTAATTTAGTGCCCTGGACAAAGTGAGTTGGTGAGAAAAGCAGTGAGAGAGATGGAGCCCTGGGTGGGTCGTGTAACTAGGCAGGTGGATGTGCTGTAGGACTGGAACACAAAGAAGGGGGAATCAATGACATAAGCATCCTTGGTGGGTACTAGAGAGGGAGGGAAGATGTTATTGTTTACAGCTCAGCAAGTGAGCTGTAAGGTATTTAATATACCCATTTCCCAAACTTTTCAGAATATCCCTCACTTGGTACACTGGTCTCATGCAGAGTGGTTGAGCTGGTAACATGATGAGACCATAAAAACAACCAAGCAAACAAAACAAAAACCCAGATAAGCAAATATGAGATGAGTCTAATACTGATGAGGGGTGAGGAAACAGAAATGGTGTTGCACATGTGTGTGATGATAAACTGGGGATATGACACACTCTTCATAAAGCTTTTGGGGAAAGAAGCCTGGAGCTAGGGACAGTGATAGTAATAAGTATTACTATATGTAGGTTTAATATGTGAAGCTTTCAAACTATAGCAGTAGGAGCCTCTAGAAAAGGCTCTCGCTGCTTGCATTGTGCTGTTTGTGCTTCCCCTAACTGGTGTCATGACAAAGAGCTTGCTATTCTATAAAGGGGCCATGTTTGCTTGTGAAAGCACTATATGGCTATGTTATTCAAAACAAATACTTGATCTGTTTGCAGTTATTAGCTGAAGGCAAACTTCTAAACTGTTGTAGAATAAAGAATCAACTTTCTAAAAAGTGCACTGAACCTGCAATTATTATGCATTTTATGTTTGCCTAAGAGTTAATTTCTGTTTTTCATACGTCTTGTTTGCTGTAAATAATAAACAATACCCATTTTTAAGTACAGACAAATGCTAAATATTTTACTAGCTGCAGTAATCTAACAAAGCTCTAGGTCTCTTGAATAGGTCTTTATTTCATGTGAAAGTATGCCATGTTTGGATATCTAATTGTTTTCTTCAGTTATGTAATGCCCAATGTGCCTGTCTATTTGGATTTTGCTTTTAGGTCCTTTTTCAGATACTACTCATTTTTTCCAAGGTGTTCTAAAGCTTAGTTTTCAGAGTCCTTATTCCATTAATTAAAAACACATTTGAAAGAAAACCTTTGCTCCTTCTTTGTCTCAAAATTACCACTAAAGAAAACTACATATATAAGAAAGACATCTGCATTTCTCCACAATACATGTTGCTGCATGGCAGCTGAGCACATCTGGACTCAAATTGAAGCCCAGGAATGTCAGGGTCGTGATGTTGGTACAGGAAAGATGTTGGTTCTTATTATATACTTTAGTTTCACTACATGACATCACATTTACTGAGTTAAGAACACAGTTATTGGGAAATAATTCTGCATATTCATGCAAAAGGCTACCCAAAGGCTTAAAATGCTCAGTGTTTTATGAGATTGTGAGACTTCTTCATACTGAGTAGAAATTGCAGCTTATGGTATTGTTACTGCTTAGGATTCTTGATTCATTTTATTTAGATGTCTTAAGACAGAATATGTCCTGCTGCGGCATTAGCATTTTTTTCAGTGAAGAATACAACATTTTGTTCAATGAAGAAACTTGGCTATGTTTCCCTAAAATTACTTTAATTTTTTTCTTAGCTATCTTTAGAAGAATTTAGAGATTATGCTTGCATGTTCCTGGAGAAAGTCTGAATAAACCTCTGAGAAAAAGTATCCATTTTACTTCTGAAAAGTGAATGCTTCACCACTTACAGATCATTAATTCTTGGAGGGATTTGTTTTGTTGGGTTTTTTTTTCTCCTGCTGGGAGGTGAGAAGGATAGATTGCAATTATTGTTGGTATTTGGGTTTTTCCCCCCTCCAAATCTCAGTTGACTCTTTCTTTCTTTGCAGCTTTGCTCTGTCTGATGAAGCTTACAGATCTTTAAGGGATCAGGACAAAGACCAGTGCATCCTTATCACAGGAGAGAGTGGAGCTGGAAAAACAGGTATGGAGCAGTTTGAATCTTATTAAAAAACATTCTGAGTTATTCAGAGTCTTGCAAAGTGATGCTAGAATCTGTAAGAGTTAAGACATATCAGTATCTTTTTGTGTCTGGAGATTGCAGACAGTGAGTGGTGTCACGCTTGTTGCTGTAGGTGTGAACTCACAGAAACTGTGTTTTTTCACACTGTCACCACGGTGAAGTCCTATCCCATGTTAAAACAGTGTCCTTGTCAGTATGCAGAGTCATACCAAAGTAATGCTGGGGTTTGATACTATATTGTAAGGGCCAGAAAACTTTTAGGTACTGCTGGTGGGAAATATGAAGATATAGAAAACAAAATGCTCTTGGTTTTCTAGACTTGATAGTTCTACTTGTCTCTCAATAAATAGATGCATTCAAACCAGATTATGCTCTTTATCAAAGGAAAAGAAATAATAGTAGCTGATTACTTTGGAAATTTTATCAGCCTTTTGCACACTGTGATCAGCTGCAGTTCTGAGACAGGCTTGTGTACCAGAACCCCCTGTTTCTTCGGCAGAGCTGAAATTTCCTTGAAAATGACTTCTGGTTTTTAAACTGGAATGTTAGAAATCAAGTGAGGATTGCATAACTGCAGTACATTTTAGGTAGACCTTAAAAAAGAAAAAAGCCAGTTATTTTCTAAAATAGCAATTTAAAACAGAGGTGATTTGCAAGAGAGACAGCGGGTAGGAAGGCATACATCTGTTTCCAAGTAATCTGAGAGATTTTTCCTTTGAATCTGAGAATATGTGGAGCTCTGTGTGCTTATTCTGAGCAAGACTAAAAGTGGGTAACAAGAAGTTGCTTTCCAAGCCTTTTGTGAAAATACAAAGTGTAGGCTTCATTTCTGGTATTATTTGATTGGTCTTGAAGTCTTATAATATAATCCCTATTTACAGTTTAATATCCTGAAAACATATGTGTGTTCAGTAAAAGTGGATATTAAAATAATCAAGTTCTTATTAATATGATTCTGAGAGTCTGTCTAGAAGTTCAGACTTTAGAAAGGGGTTCTGTACTGCTATTTTTTAATGTCTTGATTTCCTCAGGAACTGTGATAATTATCAAGCACCTTATACAACTGAGGTACACGTTTTATTAATTTATTCATTTGAAAAGTGGGTGAGTGGTTGTTAGTGAATTTCTCTACATGTAAATGGTCGATTTAGATCTATATGGAGATTTTGACTGTTCTGTAGTTTTCATAGCCATATGGGACATAATATGAATTGTTCTTGTTCCTTCTTTATAAAGGTAAGTAGAAAACAATGCAGAGTTTGAAATGCAAGTCAATCATCAACTTGTTGTCTGTGGTATTCTCTAACATTTGATGTAACTAATGTTGCTGAAATGGGACTATTAGCTGAGAGGTCAGGTTGTCATTGAAAAAAACCCACAACAACAATAAAAGGGGGATGAGGAGGAAGTTCCTGGATTTGAGGAAACAAACTTAGTACAGATACTGTATGATTCTGGTTGAGATTTTTGGTAGCCAGAACATTTGGCACTTTTGCACTGGAAGAACTGCAACTAAACTGTCATCAGTTGGGTCTTTTTATTTACTTCCAATTTTGTTTTTTGTTTCACTGCATGTTTATATTGTTAATTGATAGTAACACTGGGCAAGAAAACATGGTACATCACCAGAACAAGTGGTCTCTTTAAACATTTTGAGATATTAAGGTGATTATTCCCTTCCTGTTGTCTGTCTTGGACCAAACAGAGTTCCTAATAACAGAAAGAGCCTTTATTTTCTTTCACTGATGTTCAAAGCCTATCTTGCAGTTGTTGCTTGTATACTATTATAATAGCTTATTTGCTGCTTCAGTGCACACTCCTCTCAGTGTCAGAGTAGCTCTACTTAAAGATGTTGACTGTTTTAGGAAGTATTTCAAATGAAATTATTTGATAATTTCAAGCTCTGAAAGGAACAGATTCTTAAAAATGAGAGCTGAGTTTGAGGCACAGTTAATGGAGATGGGAGGCCTTTTGGAGACATCTACAGTTCTTGCTCCTCCCTTTCTTCCTGTTTGCAGGTTTGCTCAGTTTTCTGTACAATGTGGGATAATATAATACTAGCAAATGAGTTTGATTAAATAGGAAGGAAACAAAATCCAAGGGATAACTTCTTGTCTATCAGTTCTTTCCTAAAATGGACCCGTAAATTTGTAACAGATCTCTGAAGATCTGTTATGAATGTAACATAATGCTTTTTTTAAAGACCACAGTGATGAGTTGAGAGGGTTTCCAGCTGTTAGTAATTACATTGTATATCAGCTGATATTGCCTCAAATTTCACTATCTTGCATCACACTAACCATCACAAGTCTCTTTATAGACAGAATCCTTTTTCAGCTGGTCTTTGTCCTGACCAGCAAAACCACAAGGATCAGATGGATTATTTAATATTTGTTTCTATCTGTGTGGGGGTGATTGTCGTCCACATGAACCCAGCTTGTGAGTTGTTTCCGACTTTTTAAAAAGTTTGTACCTTCAAATTCGTTTCACTGTTTAAATGATGCTTGGGTTTCTCTATTGGTTATACTTTCAAACAGAATGCAACACATTGTGAGATGTTACAGTTACTCAGTTGTTTGCAGAGTGCTTTAGAATTGTAATTACATGTGTGTAAGTGTTGTATGTTTACACTTCTTGTGTATCTGCTCATATAAACTGGTTGAATTTCGCATCTTGAAACTGCCTGAGCCTGGTTTTTTCAGGCTAAATTAAATCGTTTCCAACATGCCAGCAAGGGAGAATGTTCTTTCTTAAAAGAAAAGAAGCTAAATGAAAACGTAGCAGATACTGTGCCATGTCCAGTGGTGGCTTCTTTAGTTTGGGCAGGCTCCAGGTATTTCAATCAAGAGGATTGCTGATGCAATGCCATGGGTCTCATAGCAGGATATGCTCCTCCTGATTTTCCAGATGGTGCAACAGTGTAGAAGAAAACTGAAGTTAAAGGTGCTTACAGTTCCTGTCTGGCATTAAGAAAATATGATGGAGATTTAGCCTGAAAATAATTTTATGGCCTTTTTGCCAGTACTTACTGCTGTTTTATTTGGCTCTCCCCCCACAGAGGCGAGCAAACTTGTCATGTCATATGTAGCTGCTGTGTGTGGAAAAGGGGCAGAGGTTAATCAAGTAAAAGAACAACTTTTGCAGTCAAATCCAGTTCTTGAAGGTAAGAACTCATCGAGTATGCACAATTGTATTACCTCTGTTTGTATTGGTGTTCCTGCTGAGCTGATTTGGAAAACTTTGCCTGTTGTTTCTTTGTTACCTGGTGTCCAAAATCATAGGAGATGTTTTCTGTGAATACAGTCACAAGATTTTATTCAGTCAGTATTCTTGAGAAGAAAATGGTTTCCCTCATGAGGGGAAAGATTAGGAAGTTAGGTCATACAACCCAGACTCCTCCTGCTGCTCTCTGGGGGCTTACCCTTTCTTAACCCTACCTTGATGATGCCTGGCTGTATCAAAAGACTTGACTTCAGTCCCTCTGATTCATTTCCTTTCAAATAATATTATTATAGTCCCTAGTAAACAAACAAGCTCTGTAAGACATTATTTTTCTTTTGGGGGAAAAAAAAAAAGGTGAAGAAATGGATTTTAGAAAAAGTGAAGCCAATCCATATGCGTGCCTGTTGTTCCCTGAGACTTACTGTTCCCTGGGTCTACTGGCTGTTGGCCTGTCTTCCTGACAACTGCTGTTCCTGCTCTCCCATGAAAGACTTTTTTTAATTAATCGTTTTAATTTAAAGATGTTGGCTGCCAGAAACAGGATCTTCATTTTTCCTGGAGATAGGATATATAATCCTCAAAGTTTGCAGTTTTGTTCCATTGTCTAATAATTGCCTTCAGAAGTGCCTTAGTTAGCTTTGACTTATTTAATATTGTGTAGATTCCTGACTAAGCCTTTCCCAGAGTTCTCAAAGCTATTGTGGTGCTGGGACAAAGACAATACTGCTCTGCCAGAATTTTACATTATGGCCAGATGATATGTGGTGTTTGTAAAACTGTTGATTACTATATTTATTATTACATTATATTTATTGCCTAGCTATCTAGACTTCTATGTGATGATTTGGAGTCCATAGGGGACAAGCACTCTGCAAGGGAGAATGGGGGAAAAGTGAAAAAAAGAAGGAAAGGGAATGCAGAAGTGGGCAGAGGGCAGTAGGGAACTGGATGGTTATAACATGTTCTCTGTACACAAAACAAAAATTGTAAGGAAAGACTTGTAAAGAAAGGATGAAATGTTAACATTTAAGAATAATAGAAGTGCTGGATAAGCCTTTCTCTGATGATCAGCTATTCCACTTAAAGCTGAATGGGAGGATTGCAACTTCCATTGTTTTGGATTCACAGAGAAGAGCTGTGTTGCTTTTATCACTGTTCTGGAAGCAGATTTCAGATATAGACAGAAATACCATGGAAGGTATGGAGGCTTTTCTTGCCAAAGCTAGATTGTTCCCCAGGCACTGCCAAATGTATTTGATTTCTTGTTGGTTTATGAATATTTGTTTTAATGCAAGAGGAATAGACTAAGCTTAGAGAAGATTCTGTTATTGTTTTAAGGGATTATTTGTTCTACTTGGTGAGCTGGTAACTGCCTACTTAGTTTTTTGGAAGGTAGCACACTGTATTATTCCACAAGGAATAAAAGCTGAGCAAACCTGGCTGCTTATATACGTTTTAGGCAGAAATTAAGCATTTGTGGTCAGATTTATTTTTCTTTGGTTATGTAGTTCTGTTTCAGTCAAGCTGCAGTGCAAGAAAATGACAAAAATGCTACATATTCATAATTTATCTTATTGGTTTTTTTTTTAACTACAGTTGCTACTGTAAATTAACTTTTAGAAACAATGGACTTAAGGGAAAACCAAGGAGTGTGCCTCCTTCTTTATAATGGAACGTTTGTGCTTGACTCTGTGCAGTTATAAATGACTCTACTGTTCAGCACTGTGTTTAAGAAAATGCAGCGCAGAGATTTGGTTGTTGAAAAGATGATTTATTGCAGGGCATAAAGATTTTAAAAACAATTCTTTCACTTATCCTGGCCTTCAGGAGCAACACACTTTTCATTTTGGCTCTAGTTCTTTGGTCAAGAATAAGTCTACTCATGCAAGTTTGTAGAACCCTAAAGGCATGTATTTATTTCTGTCCAAAAAACATTGACTTCTCTTGATCTTTGAAAATATATATGCTATGTAAATAAATACTGGGATAAATAAAGTCTCCTGTTGGAATATGAGTGCTGTAGTTAATGATGTAAGGGACACTCCTGTTTGACTCAATGTGCTTTGATAATATGTGATGTTTAGAGCTTGAATTGTCCTCCAGTCTGAGTTCCTGTCCTGCCCATGTCACACTTCGTCTGTCCCCAGTGACTGATGCCTATACAATGAACAGGGTGTTGTTTCTCAGAAGTCTGTAATTCCTTTAAATATATAAGCAGAAATATATATTTTAGCATTTAAATATTTTTTTACTGATTTGGTTGTCATATTTGTTTTTCTCTTTTTTCAGCTTTTGGAAATGCCAAAACTGTGAGGAATGACAACTCCTCTAGATTTGTAAGTATTTTCTTCAAGGTTGAATTTGAAATTCTCTTAAAGGATCATGTTATGCTGTTGGCTATTCCTGTTTTACCTTTTATCAGCCATCAAGGCATCTGTAATGAGGAAATGAATAGTTTGGAGAGAGAGCTTGCTTGTAGTTGTCTGAAGACTGTGGTGTTTGAAGAAGGCAAACACCTTCAGCAACAATTGGAATTTCATTTTGTACATTTGAGCATGTTCTTCTTCCCCAGGGTATTAGTAGGGTATTATTAGCAGTCACCCCTCTTTTTAAATGATATCTCACTTCCTTGTCAGAAGTATTGTTGGTTTCTGATGTGGGCATAGAAATCTATTGAAAAATCAAAGTAAAGGCTAAAAAAAAAATTAGGATGTGTCAGTCAGTGATTGGATGAAAACATAATTACAGCACTGCTGGATTCTTTCATTTTCTGGCACTGGTGGCTTTAATGTCAGTGACCATGTGTCTAGCAACTGGTCTGCTCAGCAAGTCAATCTTTTCATGTGATCTTGTTTTCCATTCATATGTATATAATTTTTTTGCTTAAAATTGGTGCTTTAGGTTCTCATTTGCTTTCTGTAATGTTTCAAAGTGTGTGTACAACTTCAGTATTAATATAAACGTTTTTCCTGTTACTTTTTTGCTTAAATTCTTAATAATCAACTGGTTGAATTCAGGCTTTTTTAGCATGAAACTGAATGTCAAACTATTGGAACTACAGGGAAAAAGAAAGTCAAAGCTAGAGTTGGGAGATTCAGAAGTGGGAGTAGGCTTCATAGTTTCTTCTGCTAAAATCAGGAGACTGGATGCAACTCTGTCATTTGCTCACTTGTGTTCAGAAGAGTAATATGAGATGTGTGAAGTAACAGCAGAAGGCAAATATCAGTACACTGGAAAAATGGTGCATTGTGAGTAAAAGCAAATGAATAAAAGTGTGGGACACTGTGAGACTGGAGGGTGGCTTTTTTTTCACATGGGAGGCTTCTCTCCCCTTCCCTTCCAGTTCTCAAGAGTTGATGATTTTGTTCCACATGTCTGTGAATGCCCCTCCTGCCGCTGTCATTGCCTCTGCTTGTGATCAGAGAAAAGTCTTCATCACAAGGTCAGGACCAGAATTTGAGGCACCTCTAGAGATTTTTTTTTTTGATAGGGTAGAAACTGCAGTTATCAGAGACTATGTACTACAGAAAGAAGGAGGAGACAGCCAAGAGAAGAGGTGCCGTTTGCAAACAGAAGTCTTTCTAGGACAAAGTGCAACAAACTACTATTTTGCCTTTCAAGTCCTTGCTTATAAACACAAAGCTAAAAATAATTCTGGAAACACCCAGCTGGCCCAGTCCTTGGGAAATGAAAATTTAATTATCAGATTTAATTTTTTATCCCTGAAATTTGAATCAGCTCAGAATTAACTTCAGACAAGACCACGCAAGTACTGTCTTCTCTAGCCTGCCTCAGCTGCCAGCAAGGACGATAGAGGTTAAGTAGATTCAAGTCAGTCTTGACAAAGTACCCAGTAAATTAGAAAGTATCTTTGAGTGAATCAATGTAAAGTGCATCTTTTTATGTTCTGTAATTAAAAGCAAAGTAGAAAAACAAACAAAACCCAGTCTCTTTCTAAATGCAGTAAATAAGGAAGTACAAACACAAGGCTTTTCAATATGAGATTTTTGTCATAGAATCATAGAATGGTTTGTGCTGGGAGGAGCCTTAATCATCCAGTTCCAGCCTCCCTGCCACATGGGAAGGGACACCATCCACTAGACCAGGTTGCTCAAATCCTCATCCAGCCTGGCCTTGAACACTTCCAGGGTTGGTGCATCCACAGCTTCTCCGGGCAGCCTGTTTCAGAGCCTCACCACCCTCAGTGTCCTCTGTTATGTATGTGCCAGAGGGTGGCATTTAGTTGAATTCCTACCAGCAGTTTTCATCATTCTAAACTTCCTTGCCAGTGTGAGCTGCACTGCTTTTGTCTTTTCTACACAGTATGGGAGAAAACCAGTCCATTTTGTCACTGTTAAATGTAGCAGTTACTGCATTAAACATTTGTCAAATAAATTAAAATGATGCAAAGACCAGAGCAATCTTCTGTGATGTGGAAAAGTCAAACAGAAGTCAAGGAAACACTGTGCCAGTGCAGCTGAAATTGAAATCACTTTTGTGGTGACAGTCTGTTAATTGTTGCCTCTGGTCTGCTGAGGTACGAGGGAGAGAGTTCAGTGGGAAAAATCCATCACTTTTACAAGGCAGGCACACGCTTAGGGACAGACATCCCATGATTGCCAGCCAGTCCTCCAGGCCAAACTGAGTGTCTGTCCTTCAGCTGCCTTGATTCACTCCCCGAGATTTCCCATTGAGAAAAAAGTCTGTGTGGAAGATAATTTCTTCCTGCATTCTTCTGTTAATAGGCATGGTAATA
>JAOXXN010000102.1:7580850-7622600 GCA_026770055.1 Myrmophylax atrothorax
GGCCACAAGTATTGTTTGGTATTCTTGGTGTTCTGGTGAAAGTCTGTATAACGTACATTTTCTTCATATAACCTTAGAAACTGAGCAAATTACTGGGTTGCTTCACAAACCTGATTAAAACTGTTCTCATAGAAATCTCGGGCTGTGGTAGTATCTTAGAAGATCTGAATGATTTTCTGTTCCTCACAATTCTGACAGTGTACAAGAGATTGCCAGATCGATTTTAAAACAACCAACTTAAAAGTGTCTTGCAGTTTTACTTAAACAGAACTTAGTTTTAAAATATGTTGCTTTCACAGGGAAAATACATGGATATTGAGTTTGATTTCAAGGGTGACCCACTTGGAGGAGTTATAAGCAACTGTGAGTATTGCTTCTGGTATCAACATATTAACAGCTTAAAATGTTTTGTTTAAAAAGGAATATGGTTCAGTTATTGAAAAAATAATTTGTGTTTGTGTAATAGAATCTCTCCCCATTATGTGATAAATTCTGCTTTTCAATTTTACTGCTTTTTGGTGCTGAATAACTTTAGAGGAAATGAAAACAGACTTAAGGAAGTAAGCATGAATATTGCATTTACTGTATTGTCTCAAATGTAGTTAATGATGTGCATGGGTACATATATTACCTCTGAAGCTGGTGGCAGATGAATACGAGTTATCTGAAGGTGTTTTTATGCTTGAATCCCTGGAATCAGTTGTGTTAGTAGGTTTGATGGATCGTATAGTTCTCGTGGATAATGTCCAAGATATGCTGCTTTGTAATCTCTAAGCGTGATACAAAGTGTTCTGGAGGTCACCATGAGATGAGTATGAACCAAAGCCTTCTGTACTAAGTTACACACCTCAAAGTGTAGGAAAAGGCTTATCAAGAGAGAGTGTGAACAACTGTTGAGTTCAGGGAGGCAAAGTTGGCCTTGGAGGTTGTTACATGAAACCTATAGCAATTCACAAGTTTTAACCAGCTCTGTGTCAGGCAGAAAGAGGCTGGGAACTGAATGCCAGCCCAGAATGCTTTCACCTGCTTTTTCAGAGTTTAAATGCAGCTTTTAAAAGAAATTGCTCCTCTATGCTATATAAAGCTATATTTGTTTGGTTTTCTTATTTTTAAAAGCAAATGGAAGAGGGCAGTGAGTGACTATGCTAGGTGTCACTGACCTAGCTTTGACCCTTCTTTCCACTCAGCCAAATTCATTGCTTTTTCTGAAGATGTGACTTTTGACTCCATTGGCATTTTACTGGTTGTGAAATAATGAGACTCATCCAAAGTGAACTGTAGTCTCCTTATATAACATAAACATTTGAAAACACTGTGAAGAACTTTACACATAAATACAGGTTTTGGCTCTTTTCAGAGGGCAAACATTTTTTCTCGACCAGGTCACCTGTTGGAATTGTGCCTGAAAGAGCATGATTTTTGTGATAGGGTAGATCTTGAAACTCAAAGCAGTCACTATTTAAGTGTTTATGGCTGTCTATTAGCTTTGACATTTGTCAGTAAACAAAATTAGAGGCCAAACATACTTAATGTATTCATTGATAATTAAATGTGAACAAAAAGGTACTAAAAGGCTGTGTTGTTTCTTTTTATTTAACACTCAAAATAGGTACATTAAAATGAACTATCTGTTGTATAAGTGGAAATTCAACAGTTTGTCTTTAAGTACTGTGCCGAGTCATTTAGTTAAAATTGTGTCATACCAAAAGGAGATCCAAATAGTTGCTCTGTAGTTTATCTGCCCTGTAAATCTTTGCATGGTTTAATTATAACATTACGTTAATTGTAATGATGTGATGACATATGTAACAAAGGGCAGCATATTTTCAGATCTTTCTAAAAGATGCCTATTTTAGGCATTCTTTCTGTCTTTTCATATTTAATAAATATCTCATAGCAAGAAAATGAATTTCAATTTCAAAATAAAGACCCGATGCGTAAGCCTTGTTGTGGAAAAGATGTTATTTGTTGAACTGTGAAACGCTCCATACTTGACAGGGTATGTCACAGATAAATACTGAGTTCCAGTAGCTGCATGTTAATATATCTCATCTTTGATTTAATGTTTGCAAAATTTGATAGTTTATCCATCTCTCCCTTTATAAGAAAGTTTAAATTCTCTACACTTTCAAAGCAATTTGGTTGTCTTGCCTTGGTATTGCAACACAATTGTTTCTGGTTTTGTGAGGCATCACTGTTCTGAAGATATTGAGAGCCTAAATTCTTTTACACCACTTAAAATTTACTCTGGTTTAAGTCAAAGTCAGGATTTGTCTTCATAATTCATCAAGCATGAAGTCAAGTAGTGCTGAAGTTTCCTATCCTTAAAAGGGAAAGTATTATTATGAAAGTATTCATAAATCTTCTTTGATTTCTGTCTGTTGGTTTGGTGTTAATATGATGTGAAGATGACATCATAATGTTTTGATTAAACTTTAATAGTTGTTTCTGACAAGCTTGATTTCCAAACATCATTTAAGTTAGTGGGCTTTTTTGGGGCACAGCCTATGTCACCAAGCTTTCTTTCATACTGTGAGTGACTTGAAGCAGACATGGTGAGCATCTACTTTATTTTGATGGCAAGTGTGGTAAAGAAGATAAGCTACTAAATTTATCAGACTGGTGAAGATAAGCTGAGACCCCTTAGGCTAAAAGGTCTTGTTAGAAAGGGCCTGTTCTGTCCTACTCTGGAATGCTGTGCAGCTGTGTGAAAGGTTATGGGCGATACTACTTGAGACCTTCCCTTGGATCATTCTCCTGATGCCCTTCAATGGGTTCTTACATCTTAATGAGAGAGGTTAACCTGTGAGTGAACCTTTCACAGGTGGAGTCAGGGGATAAAATCATCATAGCAGTGCACACTGCACTTCTGTCCTATCCACTTGGCTGACAAGGAGAATGTCCATTGGCTTTAGCAGGAGCTGATAGAACCGAAACTTTTGATGTGCCATAAATAGAAGGTAAATCTTTTGAGTTAAATTAGAAGTGAAATAATAAAATGGAAGGGATTTGTAGCAGCTGTAAAGTCAGAACTGGTATGTGCCCAAACTGGAGATAATTTTATATTTGAACAGTGTGAAATATGTACAGCCTCATTTAAATGTATGTTACATGATTGCTTGGGGCTTCTGACTGCGGTGTTTCCAGGGAAATTGATATATTACGGTACCATGCTATAGTCTTGAAAAGAAACTGGGGCTGGAAAGTTAGAGATGAACGTGATTTATGCAAACTTAAAATATTTTACTTCAATCAGGAATTTTTTTCCCCTTAGACTACAAAATACTAATTATTTCAGGTAGCATGTATCATCCTTATTTGATCTCTCAGCAGCAGGTCTGGAGTGAGCAGTAGGGTGAAGAAGGCTGAGCAAGGAATGTGGTAAGGCCAGGTTGTTAGAGTCCTCCCTTTTTGTTAGTTTTCTTTGAAGGTCCCTGTTTGTTTTCCTAATGGGTGGGAGTTGCTGGGGTCTGTGTAAGGTGAGGTGCACAGTCCTGGTGCAAACTAACAGCCAGCCCATCCATTCATGGGTGCCCCTTTTCAAGTGCGTGGGGTTAGGAAGTCCAAATTACTCTTGTGGGAATTGCTGAACACTAAGCCTTTGCTGTGTTTTCACCTGGGACTGTGGGCATCCCATCACTGTTTAGTAACAAA
This sequence comes from Myrmophylax atrothorax, assembly GCA_026770055.1. Lineage (NCBI taxonomy): Eukaryota > Metazoa > Chordata > Aves > Passeriformes > Thamnophilidae > Myrmophylax > Myrmophylax atrothorax. The sequence goes on from JAOXXN010000102.1 coordinate 7,584,505, forward strand.
CACCTGTGCCCACTTAAAAATATGCTGCTGCTTTAAAAGGCACCTACAAACAGGCATTTACATTTTCTCTCTCTGAAGGGGGTGTATCTGCTCTTTCTGCCCTCCTATGAGGTGTTCATGGTTGCTGCTGTTGAAGTGGACAGTCTTGTGAGTACTTATGTGCTCAGAGGTGTTTTTTTTCTTCCAGAACACTTGTGAGAGAAAGCAGTTGGAGTGTTGCTTTCAACTGGGTGTAATATTGTGGGAATAAATTACAGAAAAGATCAATACTATTCTTAGTTTTCCATTTGTTATAACTACTCTATTAGTGAAAATGAGAGCAGGGAAAAGGACAACAATAGTTTCTTTTCCACATGTAATTACAGAGTAATATATATTTTATGTAAAAATAGGTACATTTGGTTTTGAAGTAATAGGTGCTAATTGCAAGAGCTTGTTCAGCACTAAAATGTGACTGTCCACAGATGCTCCATCTGTTTTGTACTTAAGGCAGTGTTTGTGTGTGCATTTGATTAGTTAGTTCTGTGACTGGCTTTGTGTACACTAAATTTGATGGTGAAGTGGCTTTGCATAGTACTGTCCAAAATGTTTCACACTTAGAGTTGTTTAGACCTTTTGAAAAGTACAGATCTTACAATATCTTTCCCAGATTTTTTGTATGTCTGAAATTTTTGCATTTCACCTGGAATTTCCTGCTGAAAGATGTCTAGATTTCAGTATGAGGTGATCTTTCCTAGTCTGCTTAAACCCTTCAGTGATTTAATGATTAACTAGAAGACAACAGTGGTGCAGGTTGTGAAGTACAGTATATGCAATGCTTGCTTTTGAAAAGCCCTTTTTAGCCAGTACAGTGTCCTTAGAGTCCAGGTAACAAGTGATTAAGGGTCTTGTTTTACCATCTTTTTCAATAGCAACTTGAAAGAAACCTTTGATGTCTGTCTAAGGCAACAACGTTTTTTAAGTTAGAAAAGTGATAACTTTGCAACTTGTTCTTCTTTATGACTTGTTTGTTCATTTTAAAAGTCAAAAGTAATTACCCACTTATGAGAAATCAACAGCTCAGGCTGTTGATTTTAGTTACATGTTTGCTTTTAGTAAGCTTTGCTTAGAGAAATATTGCACAAATGTGACATTTAGACTTTATGGGAAGAGATACCCATTCTTGTGGGGGCTTTTTCTAGTAATCCTGACTTGTTTCAACATCTCTCTTGTTGTTCCCATTACCATGGTTGCCATTGTTTAGGCAATTGTTTTGCCCTAATTAGAAGAGTTTATAAAATCCAAATATATAAAACATTTTGTTTAGCTCGTTTTTAGATATCATTTATCCCTTGAGCAATGAGGATTTAACACTCTTTAAATTCTGCAGTCATTTTCAGTGCACATACTGCCCAGATAGTAGCTTTTATCTGAGACAGTTATGGATCAATCAATTTGAGAAATCACTATTATAAACTTGGTGGGAATAATAGGGAAAATGCCTGAGAAATTTGTATTTTCTTTTTCATCAGTAACTTTTTTTTGATGACACTGATGACAGTCAAGGTAGGAAAACAGAAAACATAATTTAACATAATGTGGCTGTAAAGATAAGTTTCCATGACTAGAACATGTTCTGTATCTTTGGTTGAATTGCTGAAAGGGTCCTTGGTCGTGGCCAGCTGAAGAGACTATGACTAAAATAAACTTTTCCTGGATTATTTAGAATGTACCAAGGTAGTGTCATTTTTTTTGGTTTTAGTGTTTACTTATTCCTTTCTTGAATGTTGATTTAATTTCTAGTATATTTAGAGAAGTAAAAATATCCTACGTTTTTCTGCATCAGTCAAGTTCATGGGTCAAGTATGCAAAAAGAATTTGTGTAAAATTGTACATTAGAGTTTGCAGAAGTATTCAGCTTCTTTTTTTTTTTCTTTCATGTTCAGTCAAATGGTTTAGCAGGATGCTTACACAGATCCCGTGCATTTAAACAAGTGTTATCTAGGAATAACAAATAATCTTCAGAACCTAAGGCAGGTAGCTGGATTTGGAGTCATTGGAATCGATGAGTATTCAGACAATATGATTTAAGAAGTGTTCCCAAGGTTGTACTTTTCCAAAGCAATTTAATTTTTACAGTTGCTTTGATACATTCAGCACATTAAACGTTTCCATTCAAGCAGAAGCATTGTTAGATAACGCAGAAAGAATACCTAAATGTTCTCTCCTGATAATTCTGTATAGTCCTGATACATAATTCATACAGACTGTGTAACAAAATGTAATAGAGAGAGAGTTTGAGGGGTTTGGGTTCTGTGGATTTTCATATGGATAAGCACCATCTGTCCACACATGCCACTGTCAACAGAATTACCAAGTGGGCACGTGCAGCAATCTGATGTGAGTCTTTGTTCTTTCTTTTTTGAACATTTTCATCCACGGAATTTGTAATCATGCAGGAGTTAACACAAAGGTTACTGGTAGTGTACTGGTTGCTTTAAGGAAGATATATTTGGCTAATTTATTAAAATGCTGATTAGGGCAAACAAAGGGAAGAAGTTTTCTGAAGAGTAGGGCAGATGTTCTGGATCTGTCCTGAAAGTCTTATTTCAGTCTGTATGTGAACAGAAAGAAAAGGAAAAAAACACTGAATGCAGCTTTAAAAAGAACTTTAAAAAGAGCTGCTTTGTTAAGGAAAATACCTGATTTTCTGTCAGTAACTGCTTTCTGGAGGTTTTTTCCTTGATTACAAAAGCTGACAGAATATTGAATGCTAGAACTTTAGAAAGCTGACTGTTAATTAGTTAACTTTGCTGCTTCTGAAAATATATAAGTAAGATAAACTGGGGTAAAAAACCCAAGACAGTTATTCTTCTAACATAACTAATTTCACACATCTTCAAGAACCTGTTTGTTTAATCTGCTGAAGGCATGCCTGTAATTAGAAGGCTTACGTACAGTATTTTGCCAGGATGTGTAGCTGAGCTTTTATGACAGCATTTGTGTAAATTTATAGGCAGAATATTTTTAAATCCAAGTAAGCCAAACCACATTGCCTCAATATCCTTTGAGAATACAGCCATTTCCTGAAGTGTGTGTAGCCACTGCGGGAGCTGAAGTTGTTTATTTTTTTGAGATTAAATTTGGCTGCGATCTGTTCCAACATTGGACTGGAGAACCTTCACAGCCAACACAGCTCTAAACTGCCTGCCATTCACCTTGTCTTTCTCATGAATTAAAAACTAGAGAGGATCAGCTATCCCACAGTTAGGCTAACTAACTAGGCTAACTCTGAGTTAGAACCACAGATCAAGAAGGGGAGCCCCAGCCTCAGGGGAAGTAAGAAGTAGAGAGGTTGCACAGTAGGCTACTGGTGAGAACAACACCTTCTGATCTTGCCTTTCCAACATAGCATCAGCCATCAGAAGTTAATCAGCTGTGTTTAAAAAAGAAAAAAAAACAAAACCAAAAATATGCCAATAAAACAGAAAAAGGCAAAAGTGAGAATCTGTAACCTGCCCCTGTAAAAATGAGCTGCTGGTATTATGTGGCAGCACTTGCTTGGGTGTGTCTTGGGTGTGCTTTGTCTCTTGATATGCAAAACTTCCAGGTGCTGAACAGGGCCATCTTTGGAAGGAAAGAGCCTGTAGGGTTGTTAAGTTATAAAAACAAATGTCTATTCAAACAAAGCTAAAAGGTCTGATGTGGTCACACAGTGCATTAGATGGGGAAGAGGTATTTCTCCTCATACAGACACTCGGGTTGTTTAGGAACTCTGTTCACTGTCATTTGCTGTGCTGGTTGCAGTTGCTCTCTCAGGCAATTGCATGTTTATGGAATAACATAGTTCAGCTGGCCTGTAAAATATTAGAAACTTGTCCTACTATAAGCTAATCAGAAGATTAAAAATACTGTCTGAATTTTGTCATTGTTGTTACTGGCTAATTATTAGAGCAGAAAGTAATTTTTGAACCTGACTTGCTGTGGTTTATGTGGAGGAGGGACTCTGAAGACTTCTATCATTTTGTGGATTGAAGTTTGGTCTTTAGTTCCTATTCCTCGAGAAGGGGTGTAAGCTTGGGTAATTACAGGGGGCAGCACAAGCAGCACACAGTGCCTGCAGGCAGCAAAAATAGGAACATGCTCTATTGCACTCTCTTTATGGAGGGAACCCCAGGGCTAAGCCCTGTTGTACCAGGGGCACCCCAGCTGGGGTGGGGGATTGCAGCACAAACACTGCTGACCTGAGCACCACCTCGGGCTTTTCCAGATTACTGAGGCTAAACAGGCTCATTTCAGCAGAAATAGAAACCTGAGGAAAGGTATAATAGAATACACATCCAGTATTACAGCAGTCCAGCAGGAGAAGCATTTAACAACCCTACGTACCCTTAATTGGCTTGGTGTTCCCTGTGTCTTACCTTTGTGAGACCTCATCTCACTTTGTGGATGCTCTTCTGAGGAGTGACATAAGAGATGTGATAGTTCCCTTTGTGAGCTTTCTCCTTGCATGGGCACAGCTTAAAGAGAACTTAAGCCCCAGTCACAGAAGGTGCATGAGGGAACTCTGCTGTGCACTTGGAATGAGGCATTGAATGTCTCTATCTCCATGTCACTGACTACATGTAGCTTAAGAGAAAAACTGTACACTGGGAACTGTGTGTTTGCTATCTGGAAAAATGATGTTGAGCCCTTATGTGCCAGTGAGAAAAGAAGAAAACTCATATTTTTTATACAAAACCAGCAAGTGCCATTGAACCTGTCCAGAGGTTCTCTTATTGTATCCCTATTCCCTCTCCTGGTATGCTGTGAACCACAGCCTTCCAGTGCAGTACAGGCTAAACAACCTCTGAATTGCCACCTCCATGGGAAATACGATGTTGAGTCTGAAGTGGTTGCAATGTGTTACAAGTCAGTCTGCTTATGTTGCCTGACTGGATTTCTACGCTTATGGAAGGCTTAGAAATGTGCCTGTGAGCACACGCTAGGAGCAGTGGATGAGGCAGTCTTCTGTCAGGCTGCTCCATCAGTGCAGTGATGCTTTTCAAAGTGCTGCTTTTCCATTTCACTTTAAGTATGTTAGGATGGAGTTTCTGTCAGTCCCACTGGGAATTATTTCATAGCCTGATGCACCTGAGGATCACTAAGTGCTGCATGATTATTCAGGTTAAATGCTTTCTTTATTTGATGTCTTCTTTTCATTTACCCATCTTTCATGTGCTTAGCCGTAACATTTGGCTTCTTTTCAAACCTTCATCCATACAGTCATCCTCGCCAAATCTGAATTTTGAGGTGGTATTGTAAATTGGTTGACATTTTTCAAACACATTGCCTCCCTGACCTGAGTTCTTTTTGCAGCTCATAGACTGCAGCATTTATGAGTGCATTGGGCTTGCCACTTGCTCAAAGAAATGTTTGAGATACATGTACTAATGTGATATACTATGATAAGGTTTATCATCTTCTAATCTGCTGCTGATTATATAAAGCAATGAAGTAGAAAATGATGGGGGATTATATTCGTTTCAAAGAGTTTCACTCCAGCAGTCTGTCCCTGACCCGTGAAATTCTGTTTGCTTATTTAGATCTGCTAGAGAAGTCTCGTGTTGTTAAGCAGCCAAGAGGTGAAAGAAACTTCCACATTTTCTATCAGATACTGTCTGGTGCATCAGAAGAGTTTCTCTGTAAGTGTTGCTCTTTTGCCCTGCTCAGATACAAGTGTTCTGGATATTAATGTGCTGTTCCATGTCCATCTTCTTTTGTAGGAAATGCGATATTGATTCATTTTTTAAAATTTTTGGCAGTAGTGGCAATAGTAGTACCTGAAGTCAGCAAATGCTTTGATATTATCCAGATACCTGAATCAGAAAGGGCTTTGCAGTGTATTATAAACAAATAAGAAAGCCTATTCTTATTCAGAAGGCTTATAATTAAAAGATCCTTGAAGAAAATTTAGTCCAATAATAACAGTTCCTGACAGTCCTGATTCTTGGATAAAATTGACACTAGCAGGAGTGCCGTTACTAATGATATTTTTATTTGATTTGTTAGGCAAGCTCAAACTGGAGAGGGACTTCAGCAGATACAACTACCTGGGCCTTGATTCTGCCAAAGTGAATGGAGTGGATGATGCTGCAAACTTCAGAACAGTCAGGGTAGGAAGTAAGAGGGGTTGGCTGTGCACTCAACACTGATGCAGAGCTCTTATGCCCCTTGGTCTGTCCATTTGTGCAGGGCTGGGCTGAAAGCGCCATCTTTTCTCAGTACTGGCACTCCTTGTGCACAGGCAGAGTGTGTTTGCACAGGGAAGCTCAGCTACTACTTGAAAATATGAAAGACTGAATTTTGCAGAGTATTCTTGTGGAAATAAATAAAAAAGATCACCACCACCCCCTAAAAGCCCCCAGTTTGATAAAAAGCCCAGACCCTGTGGTCAGATCATGGGGAAAGTGTAGTGGGTTATGATTGCAGTGACTGAGCTTCGTGAACCAGGTGATGCTGACCAAGTCAAAATAAAACTGGCTGGGATGATCCTCAAGATGATGTACTGTCCTGGTTTTGCTTGATTGTACACAGGGACAAGATGAATACAGAACCTTGTTATCCATTGTATGCAAATTTAGAATTTAAAAGTTACTGGTCTGTGATGACAGGAATACCTGTTCATTTGACTGTGAAATATTGGGTTGGGTTATAAACTAAGTGGCTAAAAAAAGTACTGCGTTTTAGAATCCCATATACTGAATGAGTCCTAGAAGTGGACTGGACTGAATGCCAGCTCCATTATCACATGTCCTTTAACCTGTCTTTTGTATTAAAAACCTTACTTCTCTAAGCATAGGAATTGCACCATGTAGTTCTAGTAGAAAAAGTGTTCATAAAACATTTCTAAGTTATGCTAATGCAGATAAATGGTGAGTTTTCCAAGTATGATCTGTTTAAATGTAGATACTTTTATCTCCTAATTTTATCTGTCCCCTTTCCAGAATGCAATGCAGATTGTTGGGTTTATGGAAGATGAAACACAGTCGGTTTTTGAAGTAGTGGCAGCCGTTCTGAAATTAGGGAATATTGAATTTAAGCCTGAATCTCGTGCAAATGGACTAGATGAAAGTAAAATCAAGGATAAAAATGGTAAGATGAGATTAGTAATGGGGGGGAGAACCACTAATTTGTCTGAAGACATTATTAATTTTGTAATTTCTGCAGACATACAATATCCTTACATATGAATTAGATTGTTTCCAGAGCTCACTCTCAGGCAAAACCAGGTTGAATTCTGTGCAATTTTGATTGCTCTGTTTGAAATTCCAAAAATGATTTTTTTAAATTTTTTTTCCCCTACTTTATTAATACTTTCTTCTGAAATGTTAAATGGTACTGTGCATATCTGTTTCTGCTGCTTGGTTCTTCTGCAGTGGAGCCTTTCTGTTCTTTTGCAGTGACTATCTCTGCCTGTAATGTCAGATTTGTTTGGTGGTATTTTTGCAGTTGATACATTTTGAAAGTTCATTTATTTTCATTTGAAAGTTTTTCATCATGAAAAGCAGTCTGTGATAAATGGAGGAAAAGTTTCTTCACAAAATATAACTAGATAGAAAGTGCTTTCAAAACTAATGGCTCTGTTTCCTTGTGCTGTGCGTATTTTGGAAAACTTTGCTTGGCAGGGTAGCGGGGAGAGAATGTGCCACTATCGTTGAAGAACACCATTTTTGGGAAAATGCTACACTACTTAAAAGCTATTGGGGAAGAAATAGCATTGATATGGAAGGATTAATTATATTTACACTTTGTTTTCTCCTGCTAGAACTCAAGGAAATCTGTGAGTTGACGGGTATAGACCAGTCTGTCTTGGAGAGAGCTTTCAGCTTCCGGACGGTGGAAGCCAAACAAGAGAAAGTTTCAACAACACTAAATGTGGCTCAGGTAAAAAGAGCTCCTGATTTTATGGGATAGAATCATTTTAAGTGACAATTTATTCTACATGACTAAATTATTGCTCAAATAAAAAACCATGCAACTAATAAGCCGTACTGAATAAATCACAAGCATAAGTGTGTTTTTCCTTCAGCAGTTTCTAAGTGTTCAGCTATACTGGATGTTTTGTTTTCATGTGTGAATTGCCTCCAAAAGATGAGAGAGAGGAGAACGATGCAGAGAATGAAAAAACAAAGTCCTTCACAAAGCACATGCTACAAGTGTTGTGGCAGACTGTTTTCATTGAGGGCAACTGCTGTAATTTCATATGAGTTTTATGCCCAGGGCTGCTGAGAAACCTTTCCTGCCAGTGTGAATTTATCTTCCTGCAAGGCTGCAGAGCCAGGGAGATTCCCACCTGTGTCTCATCAGGAATGTGGTTTCTCTAGATGCAGCTGCTCAAATCCCTTTGCTTAGGATTAGGGTGGGGGATGTGAGTCTTTAGAGGGTATCTGGAAGAGCAGGAAGGGATTTGACATGCCCTGATTGTGGCTGCTGTTCCAGCCAGCCTATGGCCAGGAAGGCAAAGGGTTGCACCAGAAAGCCACTGCTGCTGCCTGAGTGTCCTGGCACCCCTGGTCTGGCTCCTGTGCCTGCTTAGGCAGAGCCACTGCTGCCTGTGCTGGTCTTATTCAATTCATAGCACCTTTAAGACATGTCAGTAACAGAAAAAGATTTGGTTTGGCTCAGCATTTATAACATTTTTCTTCTTTCTTCTGTTCAGGCTTATTATGCCCGTGATGCTCTGGCTAAGAATTTATACAGTCGACTGTTCTCTTGGCTTGTTACCAGGATCAATGAGAGCATAAAGGTATTGTCACTTTGTGCCTGAAAAAAAAATAAATAGGAATCCTTTAAATTAAAGTGGACAGTAAAACTGTATTTACCAATTTCATTTTTCGTAGTTGTACACTGTTACACATGAGTAACTATATCACACCCAACAAATTGCTCTCTGCTCTGTTTTTAAGCTTGTAAAAATATTCATGTTAAGTGCATTTTGGGAAACCATACTTAATATTTTAGTTTACAGAATTTGACAGCCTGCTTATGAGATACATTAATTTTCTTGATTCTCAAGTATGCAATTTACAGATGACTGATTCAAGCTTTAATTTTTTTTTTTTTAAGGCACAAACAAAAGTAAGAAAGAAGGTAATGGGTGTGCTGGACATCTATGGCTTTGAAATTTTTGAGGTAAGACCTTTATAATGGTAAATATTTAGTGAGAGAGCTGTTATTAAAGCTTTATAGAGTAGTTCATGAGTTTGTAATCAGAATACATGTAATTCCAATCAATTGTGTCATTCCTGACAAAAGATGCAAGAACAGTAAGCCAAATAGAGATGTCTTTCCGTGTCTGGCAATTGAAACAAAAATTTATGATAGTCAAACTTGTGTTTTTACACTGTAGACAAATAAATATTTATGATGGATAAGCTAAATATATTTTGTTGTGACAAACATTCTGAGCATAGGAGAAACTCTGGCACTGTCATTTCTGCCCTTAGGCATTTTTTGGATGTCTTTGAACAAGCTTTGTATCCTGTGGAAAAAACCAAACAAACCAACAAAAAAACCCCAAACAAAGACCAGCATAACAAAAACTATAGGGTTTTTTCCCTACTTAAACAAGGAATTATATTGCATTTCATCTCAATCTACTTAGATGAATATTATATACCTATTCCCAGCTAATGATCTGTGGCTCACTGCTGTTTGTTTACCATGGTATTTTTAGACTGGAGGTATTTTGAAACAAAACAATCAACTAGGAGTTTTTAATTGGGTTAGAGAGCACCAAGGACAGGGCATTTTCATAAATCTTGTTCTGACAGGATTTTTTAAGAGATTTATAGATCTTCATTGGAACCTGTATGTGCTTAAACTAGAAACTCATCTGGGGAGAAAAATCAGTAGAAAACATGCAATACTTACCCACTTCCTTGCATCCCTCTTGAAAATCTGGAGAATGTGCATAAACTGTATAGAGTATGGAAATAATCCAGCAAAGAGTAATTGTTCATTTGAGAATGATGTAACTTTCATTTCAGAAGCGTAACATCCAAATCTGCAAATCAAAATACCTCTATGAAGAGGAAAAAGAAACCTGATTGTTGCTTCAAGGGTTTACAGAGCAAAGTTGTATCGTTTGAATTAAGCACAAGAGCATATTTATGAAAATAAAGTGCAAGAGATCAGGTGACTGAACGGGGAACTTGGTGCCAGATCTCTTTAGACCTGGTTCTTGTCATACCTTTTAGAAAGCTGGACACTGGAATGGTACTGCTGGCAACCTTGGGCAGGACTCTTTTCACTTGTTTTATGTTTGATTAGGATAGAAATGTCTGATAGGGTGGGAGACAGCAGCTTGCACTAGCACACAAGCCAACCGAGTTTGTGGGATGGTCTTCCAAAGACAAGGTTGTTTCTCACATGTAATTTTGTTGGGGTTTTTTTGGAGGAATTTAACATCTTAGAAGGTTGTAAGTGGCTGAGTGCAGGAGAAAAATGAAAAAAAACAAGGCTCTTTTCACTTACCTGTCATAATGAATTGCAGTGTAAATTTCCCAATTCATACAAACTCAAAAGCTTTAAAATAAAGAGTAGTTACCGTTCACTCCTTTAAATGCCAAGTGTTGGTTTTACCAGGAAAGGTGGGAAAGGTTTTGCCTTGTGACTTGAGGATCGAATTCATTAGTACATTCATACAAGGTGGGACTGACTCTCATGAATTAAGAGCTATGGTGAGAGCAGTAGCCAAGCAACTTGGTTCAGCATCATGGAAATGATGGAATTATTTCTGAGCATTCAGAATTAGTGGGATGGTATGCCAGAAGCATACATGTAGTTTCTACTATACCATATTTTAATTTAAGGTGTTTGAAAAAGAAACTTGAGATTATCACTTATAAGTTATTGAAATACATTATAGAATAGTCTGACTTCCAATGCAAAACATTAGTTTGCTACAGGTCTTTGAGATTTCTATTTTAATAGTGTACAGGGCAGACAATATTTCTTGAGCCTTATTCCGGTTTAGGATGATTCTTTGGATCATTCTACAGTTCCTCCTGTAAGAAGAGTGAGTAAAGAAATCCAGATTTAGCATTCTGAAAGATCCTACACTTCACCTTCTTGATGACAATGTAGTCTTGTTCTCTTGTATACAAATTGAAGCTTATATAAATGAGATTTTTTTTCATCTGTTTTTGAAAGATTGATTTATTCACTGCTCACTGTGGTTTCTACAATTTTCTGTAATTTAAGATGAAGTTAATTTACAAAGTAACTTGAGGCTTCTTGGAATTTAACAAAGGAAAGAGAACTGGAGTATTGATCATGTTGGCATGTACTCTTTGGGATTTTGATTCTGCTAGTCTGTTTATCAAACAAACCCATTTTCCAGACAAACCCAAAAGCCATCCAAGAAAGCAGACCATCCAAGAAAGCAGATATGAGGACTTGGCTGTCCAAAAGTTCAGATTAGGGAATTTAAATCTATCAATATCCTCAGCCTCTGTGGGTTTGGCAGATGTCAGCAGCAGGCTTGGCTAAACCATCCCCAAATAGGTGCTGTAAAGCTGTGTTTATTTTTGAGTGCTGCCATGCCGTTTGTGGCAAGCTGGATGCTGGGACTGAATGTTTGGAAAGTGGAATGCTGAAGTTTTGGTGGCTTTGCTTGAATTGTCTTTGGGCAAGGATTTAGGGACTAGGATTAGTGTGAAAATGCAGGCTCTGGGACCGGGTTGGTTGTGTAACACTGCTGGAGCCTGAGCAATGGATTGAAGCCTGACACTGATTGCTCCAAGCACGTTTATCCACATTTTTGAGCAGCTGCATGTGTAGCCAGTCTGCAGTGTAGACTGTGATTTGAGGTGGAGTAGGGATGATGGCTGGTGGCACTAGAAATTTTAGAAGTAGCTCAGTTCCAGACTTCCTGGGGTAGGTTTGATTATGTATTTTTGGGCAGAAGTGGTTTCTGGATCCCTGCAAAATGTTGAAGTAGGGCTGTGGAAGGGTGGGGTTTATGAGAAGGAAATGAAGGCTGTAGGAGCCTGCTCAGAGATGAGCAGAGGGCTTGCTCTGCTTGGTCTGGGCGTTTAGTTTTCTGTTGCGTAAATTTCCTGTGTAGACAAGAACTACGGTATGTGAAAATGCCATGGAGCAAGTATGAATATTTCATCCTGCCTTAGCCTTCAGAGATTAAAATGTGTATCTGTGCTAGTTGGCTTGAAGACTTTATTCTGAATATTCAGGCACCACTACATAGCTGGTCCATATGATGAAGTTAATGATTTGGATTGCAGTTTTGTGAAAGTTAGGGATGCCAAACAAGGCTTATTGTTGAAATTCGCCAGGCCCTGAGAAGACAGTTTGGGAGTGTGAATGCTTTCTGCTCTGTCCCTTGGCAGTTTATCCCACATATTTTAGCCTCACAAGAAACTGGGGTGTGCTGGCTGTAGAGCTGCAGAAAGAGAGGGAATATTTGCATTTGGCCCTCAGACATCTGCTGAGGGTTGACCTGAGATGGTGTGAATGCCTTGTCTTTGGTGACAACGTCTGGCCAACTCCTTTTGCTCCAGGTACACAAGAACCTGCAAAGACATGGGAGTATCTATCACCCTCTGCGTAAACCCCAGCAGTAAATAAAAATATCACCAAAATAAGAGTCAAAAAAGCCACCCAACAGTAAAACCAGGTCCATTTCTCACAGTCAGTGGTGTATTTTGATAGCACTTCTTTTTATTTCTGGTAATGAGCTTGTTTCTTGTGCATAGAAGTCCCTTGTGGTGACAGAAAGAAGCTTGGTCATGTTGCATGTATTATGCAAGCTGTCATCTGGACAGTGACAGAATCCCAATATCCTTATTGAGGGAATCTTTTAGAAATAAGAAGAATGCAGTTTCATAATATGAACAAGTTCATAGTTATGTTAATAATCTGTTTTTAGAGGAAGGTAACCAAATAAGGAGGGATAATCATTGAAAAATCCTTTTCTGAGATGTTCAAAGTGTGAAAAAATTGAGGAGTTATTTCCACTTTTCCCATAAACCTATACAACAACAGCTTGGTCTGGTTGCTGACTGGTTGCTTTGCCTTTTTCTATCCTGTTCGTTACATGAAGGAAATTACAGTTGCAGAGCATGCTGAGCTCTGAGAGATTGCTGCTGGCCCAGGGGCTTCCCCCAGCACCCCCAAGGATTATTGTAAGGAGAAGGGCCTAGTTATTTGCTACAAAGACAAGTATTAGAGAAAACAAAAGTCCCCCAGGAGGAAATTGACTTATCAGAATCTTCTTTTATTGTTTTCCTTTTATTATTATTTTTAGACTCTGGGAACCCTTTCTTCACATCTTGACTTTGGCTCTAACTCAGCCATGGATATCTTTTGTTTTGGTAGTTGCCTTTATCTCCAGACCATAATTTCCAGCTGCTTTTTCTGCGCTGTCTACTTTGCAACAGATTTCCTTTTTGAAATTTTTCAACCCTTTGCTGATGCCCATCAGCTTATCATAAACTGGCAAGTGGCAGTGCCAAAATGTGTGTACCAGCCCCCTGTTCAATCTGATTGCTCAGGGCAAAGCCCAGTGTAGTGTGAATGAGGAGAACTGAATTTTTAATCTATAATCGAACAATTACATCAGCTGGCAAGTGTTATGGAAGAGAGGAGCTTTAGAGAGGGATCTTTGGTTTGGACTCCTAGGGCCCATGGAGATTTAAAAATACAATTAAAAAAATACAGTTAAAGCAATAATTTTCTAAAGTGCAAGGATGCTCAGAAGCAGAGGTACATCCCAGGAAGTCAATCACCATTTAATTAATCACATTATAAGGTAAGTATTTAGAGAGGCTTATTTTGCATCAGGCATGTTTATGAGGTAAATCCCATTGGCTGGCTGTTTTCAGTAGAGGAAATACTTGAAATGCTGAAGCAAATATACACAAATGCTGTGCTTCAGGTTGTGAGAATACTGGTCTGCCCTACAGCAGCTATTTCTGTCTTAGCAGAGGAATGGCTCTGATTACATGGTAGGTTCTTGCCTATTTGTAATTCCTGTTGTCCCAGGACTGTAATTTATCAGGTGGAGTTCGTTGAAGTGATTGTACCTGGGTTTTTCCATGAATCACGCATGCATTGTGTGCACTGGAGTCACTGTAGTTTCTTTTAAGTTCAAATTTGTTTTAGATCTGTGTACCTGGACACCACAGCTGAGAGCAAGATGGATTTTAGAGAGCCTGATTCTCTACCAGTGACAGTAGCATCAATAAGGACTGAAGTTGATTGAGCTACACAAATATGGAATATGGATAATCCCTGATGCTTTGGCATATATCTTTCTTGCTTCCATCACATACACTGAGACATGTTTTGATTATAAATATGTGGAATATATGTTGTTTTATATATATTTATATTTATATGTATATGGAATATATATAGTTAAATGATATGCTTCTCTGGTTCTTTGCCTATACAGATATTGAAGCAAAAGCACAGAGCACTCTGGTTTACAGGAGAAAAGTTTGATTACTCAAATGTTTGTATATGTAAACAGAAAAGAAAGGGAGAAATATTGATAAAACACCTTCACTAATTTTGCAAAAAAATTTGAAAAACTGTTATAATTGAATCACATGTTATAACTGGGTCATTGTTTTCTGAGATTAAAATAGTATCTTTTTTCGTTTTCTTTAAATGCAACTTTCCCATTTTGCTGACTTTCACATTCTAGCATTTATATTTCTTAGTTTCATCTCATAAACCCTTATGCTTCTGTGGTCATACATAAAAATCCCTTTCCCCAGACACCACAGTAGCATATAAATTGAATTTGCTGGTTGGTTTCACCCTTCATTCCACCATTCATCTCAGTGAAGCGAGTATGTTGGTCTTTTATCATCATTACTTTTGCCATCTGGCTTCTTCTCTAGGGGCCTCATAGAACTACTTGGGGTCACCTGCCTATGTTAGAGGAGGTCAGAGACTTCTGCTGCCTGGAGCTGCACTGCTGTTTAAAGAAGTTACTCTCTGGGGCTATATGTGATAGAGCAAAAACATCAGTCTTTGTATGTCCTTTTCCCTCCTCATATTGCCATTTTAATGGCATTAGTCCTGTTGATTTCAACGGTCTCATGACTTGAAATGTTTAGGTTTTCTTTCAAATTATACTTTTCCTTTAAATACTTCACATGTATTTTTTTAACTGTATGTGTTTTTATAATGTATTGGAAAAAGTGTTGCTGGACACCTTTTTGTCAATGTGGATGTAGACTGAGCAATAAGGAGATTTTTGAATTGGCTCTCAACAAGAATTGGTGTGTTGAAAGATTAAGAAGGAAAAGGAGATATTGAGAAACCCATGCATAGGTGTGATACTGTTGATACAGCTGAGTCTGTAGATAAGGATCAACAATACCTACTTGATTTAGTGCAAACAGTGGAGAGGACACAAGAAAATTAAACACTTAACCTAGGACTTTATTAGGCAGGTGGAAGGTAGGGATTTATTCCTCCCTACTAATATGGAAAAGTATCTGGCTTTCAGTTTTAAGCAGGTATCGTAGTTGCTTTGTTGTCTTTGGAAATCAATGGAAAGTGGGTATTCAAAAGTGAAGTTGAATTCTGTATGGGGGAGGAAGTTGAGAAGGTATTTAATGTTGACAGGAAAATGCCCTTTTGTTCTGTTTGTTTGGGGTTTTTTTACAAAAACATTTTTATTTTGTCTGTTGCCTACTGGTATTTTACTGGTAAAAAAAATTACAAAGTAAGGAACATTCATATATGTTTTTTCAGAGTATTCTATGATACACAAGTGGAATCTTTCAAAGAAGTTAGGTAAAATATTGAGGAAAAAAGAATATTTTCCATAGACTTTCAGACATCTGTGTGTAATTCATGTAAGAGCAGTGGTTCACAATAGAACTTTACAGCTTTTCATTATTGATTCTGACAACCTGAATGAGTAGAGCATCGTGATCTGCTTGTCTATATAATCACTTTATTTTTGCATGGAGCAGAATTTTTTTAAAGTTCAAAACTTGTTATTCATGATATCCCACCCTGATGCCCAGTAGTTTGAATGTTGATAAAGGAGAGGGCTGTATGAACAAGACACCCTTATTTGTGAAGCCAGAAACATGGTGAAGTAGGCTTTGACTTTTGTCAGTGAATTTTTCTACTTGTCTAAATTTATTGTTGCATCTGATAAAAAATTGAGAGGATGAGATGAGGTTGGTTGGCTGAGCTGCATCTATAAATCTGACATGACTTTTAACGTATCTCAGGTGACATTCTGTTTCCCAGCACCTTTAATTTAATTTGAGAGACTGGTTTTATCTTCCCCAAAGGTTTTATTTTGTATTCCATGGTGATTTCAAAGGCATACTTGGAAATGCTGCTTTAAAAATGCAGGGATGGAAGCGATGCCCTCAATGTCAAAGCAGCAGAATTACAGCCTAGAAGAGAAGCTGACACTTTGAATAGATATGGTCCTGTTTCCTAAGAATATTTGAAATTACTAACTCTGCTTCAAATTTTTGGTCTGACTGTGCTGCTTCTGTGTTGGTCAAAGCCCCTTCTGTTGCTTAACGTGCATGGTCAGCATAAGGAGCAAGTACAGTCTCTGGTGACTGGATGCTTCAGCCCATGTCTCCTGAATGGATTTAGTGATGTGTTGTCATTTGATACTGGTTATTGTCTATTGCCTTCTGAAAAACAATGTCAGAAGTCCTTTAGATCCCTTCTAGTTCTATTGTATTAATTTCTAAAAGCTTGCATTAAAATATTGGGGAACAATTAATTTGCGAACATTTGTATATGCTTTTTGGAGTGATAAATTGTAGATATACATAAAAGCACATGGTGTGGCCCAGGGGGATGGTCCTGTGCAGACCTAAGAGCTGGACTTGATGATCCTTATAGGCCCCATCTAACTCAGCATATTCTGTAAAGGAGAATAAATGCACAATCTCTATTGCTGAACTCAGATTTGCCTACAGATATACACTCTAATCTAATTGGTTCTTCATACAGGATTTCTTAAAACCTGTAAAAGGAAACACCTCTTTCTGAAATGTATTTATTTTGCCAAATATCTTTTGGTCTGTTCAGAGTTAAGTGTTTTGAGACTTTCAGTAATTTCAAACATTTTTCCTCTTTTTCTCTTCTGTAAGTAACTGTTAGCCTTTTGCTCTGTATCATTCATAAAGAAGAACAACATCACTGCTGCTCTTCAATAACTTTTTTCCTGGAACAGCAATTTTTGATGGCTTGGCAATGTCAAATAGAATTTCATAGCTCAAAGTGAGCGATTTGTGAAGAACTCTGTGGATTTTGGTTTGCCTTTTTTTGGCAAACCATAAATATCACAGATACACAGTGAATCAGGAAAACATCTAGCAATTACTTTAATGTATTGTTAATGACCTTTTAGTTAGATGGTTTAGCTGGATTTGCTGTTCAGTTTCCATCCTCTTTTGATGACCAAGCCTGTATAATTTGTGAGTGAAAAGTCCTGCAGCCTTTGCAATCAGAATAACATAGTCTTTTGGAGAAACAGCCTGTCTGCTTTGGGTGGCACGTTCCTGGCAGGAGGATACAGAGTGTTTTTACCCGTTCTCTTTGTCTAGGTGATGTGACAGTTGGGGTCCGTTTACTTCAAACTCAATATATCTGAAGTGAAGGCCTTATCTGAATGTGTCAAATAAACTTATACTCATTCTTCCTCCAGTATTCTCTCTTCCCTTCCCCATTCTCCTCTCCTGTTGCTGAAATTTGTATACCCAAGGTTATATGTATGTCTTTTAGAGACAAAAGATACATGATAATTTAGAGACAGGACAATGCAAGGATGCTGGTTTGTGTTACACTCTGATGTACCTCAATTTCTTGGTTTATTTGATAATATTTGGACAGTACCTAAAGATACACTCGTCTATGAAAAGTAGTATTTTGCATTTGCAGTGATAAAAAGATTGATCTACTTGATACACTAAATAAATGCTAATTGATGTATTCTGTATTGTTATGGAAGTAGTATGAGTACTGATTGCCGTTTATGTAATTTCTTTTTCAACAGAATGCAGTAAGTATGATTTGTTTGCAGTGCTGATTTTGCTGCATGCCCAATTTTAACTCTCATTTAGAGCTACGCAAGTTTTGCAATCTGAGTGATAATTGCAGTTGGTGAGAGAGGTGGTTTGATGTGGCTGCAAAAGTTTGGTGATCAATTATGATTTTGCTTCATCTAAAATGATAAAAGTAATCTGTGCTACCTCAATATTTTCTAATCTGCTTGTGTGTTCTTAATCTCATTTAGCAACCAGATCCGTAATTTAAACATTTAAATGATTGCAGTTGCCTTCAGGCATAAAAATTCTATCAACATAACTTGAGCTTCACAGGTGTTGGATAGGAGATTATTTGGTAGTGTGAAAATGCACAGTGGTTTATTCTGCAAATTTTCAGTCTTCCTAAATAACCGAAGTGTTCTTGATGACTGGTAATTAAGAAAAGAAAAAAAAAATAGGGCATGAGGGAGGTAACCCCAAAACTCCAAAGTTGAGAAGACCAGCACCAGTTATCCAAAAGTATGCTTGAGTGTAGTTATTTCTGCATATATATATGAAATATACAATATTAATGACTCTTTCAAGCACTGTAAAAAAACAAACAGTGAAGGTGCTGATTCTTTTTTCTTCGAAATGGGCATTTTGACCCTGTCCTCAGAACAGGCACCTGGCCTCCAAACTGCACTCATTTAAGATAATGGTGATGAAGTGGTGAACCAAAGCTTTTATGTTGCAGTCCTGGCCCTGGTGAATTTAGCAGTAAAACTTCAGCTGACGTGTGTGAGAGCTTTCCCTGTGGTATTTAGGGGCTTGGTGTGGCCATGGTTTGTGTTGCTGCCGTGTGTCCCTCTGGAAGCATGCTGCTGTCATGTCACAGCCCTGCTCCTGCAGCAGCCCTGCCCTGGGATGGGGTAGGGTGCTGTGGCAGCTGGCACCGAGCAGCCTTCCTGCTGCCCACCCCTCCTCCTGGGGCCTGCCCTGGTCCCTTCTGCAAAGGGTCACACATCTGCTTGCTCCCTAACCCAGTTTTACAGGAATTAGCCTTTTAGAGGATTTTTGGTCGATGAAGGTCTTTTGTTTCCCATCATTTCCTGGGGCAATTACATGAGCGAGTTGTTGGCAGGGAGTAGGTGAGTTGACCTTTAGAGCCAATAATCTCTTAACCCAGGCTCAGCTGCAACTGGAATAGTAGTTTGAGCCTCAATCTGTAGTGAAATAGGATACTTTATTGGCTACTGAGTGGAAAAGAGCTAATGCTACTATTATAATTTTATTTATCAGACCCTCCAGGGGACTACGCTTTACATATGAGGACAGATTAGTGCAGGCAAAACTTGTGTTGTTTATTCCCTGACACCACAGGTGCCCTTATGACTTGTTCCAAGGAATTGATACAGAGGCATCGTGAATAAAACCTACAGAGATTTTTATCCCTCCCAATGGAGAAAGCTTCAGGGAAGGATTTGGTCTAGAATTTCCAAACTAATCATGATCTCAATCAAATATTACTCCAACCATCACATTGCAAAACTGGAAGGAGTAGTTAATGCAGCAGCTTGTTGACTTGCAACTGCTGCAGTAACTTACTCCAGCTGAGTTGCAGAGTGTTTACACAGCATGTTTTATCTGACAGGACAACAGCTTTGAGCAGTTCATTATCAACTACTGTAATGAGAAGTTGCAGCAGATCTTCATTGAACTTACCCTCAAAGAAGAGCAGGAGGAATACGTCCGGGAGGTAATTCATGAATGAATCTTTCCTTATTGTCTCCTCTTCCTGGTGTTCCTGTAAAGATACACAGGCATGCAGGCTGGAACCAACTTTCAGGGAACAGAGGCACTTTTTGACCACAGGACTGGCATGGAGCATGTTTGTGTAGGTCTTTGTGGTGGTTGCATTGCTCAAAAAATGTTGTTTGGATGTTGTTTCACATTATGACTTCCCCAGGTGAAAACCAGACCCAACTCTCATTTATTCATTGGCAACAATGACTGGCAGTTCTGAGCAAGAGCTAATTAATTTATTAGAAGACTAATACCACTTTCTGGTATTAGTGCTGTTACCTTACAGTCTGTGTTTTGGATTGCACAGTGGTGTCTGGGATGTACCCCAACAGCAGCCACAGCCAGCCCTTTTTCAAAGGGAACTGGCTGGCTAAAACAATAGCATGGAACATGAAAGAAACTCCAACTGGATTTTGGTTCTAGTTTTCTTTCAGTTAAGTATAGAAGGGAGCTGTGTGAGCTTTATGGGTAAATTTAAGATGTCCTTTGGAGTCCAGACTCTGGTGTTTAATGTTCTTGCTGAAGTTTTAATAGGTTTTAGCAGTACTCCACGTGATATACAGAGCTCAGACAAAATACCAGCTTGCAGCTGTAAAAACTGGCATACACTGTCTGTACTCAAACTGGATTATACCATTTTGCTGTATAAACATTCTTAAAAATGACATAAAGTTCCTGCCTTATAATCCTGAGGATAACAAGAAATTTCAGTATGTCTTTTTTCTTTCTGCATTCAATGGTGAACCATCATTACTGCAATTTGGTTCTTGAATGATATTTCACGTGCTCCTAAAAAACTAAACTATAAGAAGTACTGCAGAGTGTAAATTGAGAACAAAATTAGTATTTTCCTTCTTTTAGTCCTTTGCCCTACAAGTGTTACCTCATGATGCATTGGCATCTCATCCTGGAAATTTTATTGCTGATATTTGAAAAAAATTAGGATATTAAGAATATCTGAACAGCAGCCACACTCTGGATTTTTCAAATGATCTCATCTAAATTTAGCCCTCTTTTTTCCTCCCATTGAAAACAAACAAACATAAAAAAAAAAGCCCAACAACTAAGAACTTGGAAATTTTGGTCTCAGATGCTTGCAGTGAAATGGGCTGATTTCCTTCTAAGCATTGGGAGCGTGGGCAGCGCTGCTGGGCGGGAGGAGCCTGGCCTGGCGCCAGGGGAGTGCATGGGAAGCTGACACGGGTGGGGGAAAGGAATGGGGAACAAGTTTGGCAGCTGCTCAAGGACAGTCATTTTGTGCAGATAATGTTAGTGAGAGATGATTGTATTTCTTTCTTAATAAATAAATTGTTGGTAGGCATATAGAATTAAATTTGAAAGTAGTATCCTTGTTAATGGGAGTATAATTTCAATTGCCTAGAGGAAAAGCTGCCTTGATTGGTTTCCAGTTCATACATTTCTTTTTTTATTATTATTTTAGGGGATTGAATGGACGAATATTGAATATTTCAACAATGCTATTATTTGTGACCTAATAGAAAATGTAAGTTGTATTCAAGAATACATCTGAATAAATTTTTTAATGCATGGATTTAATTTATCTGTTAAGTCTGCATCCTCATGCACTTTAAGTTTATGAAACAAGCCGTTTGTTGTATTATTCATCTTATTTTGTATGGTAAAAGTTTATTTTAGTAGAAAAGGTTTTTTATAAGGCTATATGTTACTTTTTTAGAAATATGCAGCATCACGTATGGAAAAGAATAGCAAAACAAAAGAGCTCTTAAATGTTTACATTTACTACTGTTTACAACAGCAGATATCACACGCTACATTGTAAATAACATTTCGTTTTGTTTGGAAACTAGAAAACTCAATCATATGTTACTGAGCGTTTGAGGTACCGAAAGTACTTGTAACTAATAAGAGGACTTCCTATGGACTTAGTGCAGCAAGAAAGATAGAATTCCTTATCAGAAAAGAACAGCTTTTAACCATTAACATAAAATATATGATGGTTTTACACATAAACTGGCTACTTTCAGTTAAGTTGGAGTTTCTACAGTCTGAGTAAGTGACACAAAACTTCAATGTGGATTTCAAGATTTAGATCTCATAAGTCTTTCGAAAGTGCAGGTGTTGGAAATGGTCATTAGGAAAAGATCCAAGCCTTGATATGCCTAGAAGCATGTTTTTCTGGATAGCATAAGTCAAACAGGAGGATGGTTTTCTTTTCATGCCTTGATGGACTGTGATGGAAATAAGTACTAAAGCTCTTGTCTTGAAACTTCAGAACCAAACTGGAATCCTGGCCATGCTGGATGAAGAATGCCTGAGACCAGGAACTGTTACTGATGACACCTTTTTAGAAAAACTAAACCAAGTCTGTGCCACTCACCAGCATTTTGAGAGCAGGATGAGCAAGTGCTCCCGGTTCCTCAATGACACCTCCTTGCCTCACAGCTGCTTCAGGATTCAGCATTACGCTGGCAAGGTACCTGGTGGAGCAGGGAGTACGTGATGTGGTGTGGGGGGGCTGTTGTAGCTGATTACAAAATCCATACCTGTCTTAATCTTTTCTGTCTTAAGACAAGTATTTGGGGTTTGGGCTGAAAGGTTTTCAGAGATCACAGGATGGTTGGGGCTGGAAGGGATCTTAAAGATCCTCCAGTTCCAACCCTCCTGCCAAGGGCAGGGACACCTTCCGCTAGACCAGGTTGCTCAGAGCCCTGTCCAACCCGGCTTTGAACACTGCCAGGGATGGGAAATCCTTCTCTGGGGAGCTCTTTCCAGTGTCTCACCACCCTCACAGTAAACAATTTCTTCTGGTATCTAATCTAAACCTGCCCTCTGTCAGTGTAAAGCCATCACCCCTTGTCCTGTCTATGCCCTCGTACAAAGTCCTGCTGCTATAGCTGAAAATCAAGGCCAATTGTCCTTTCATCATGTACTTTAGTGCTGCTGCTGGGTCTCTGGAAATAAAACATTGTTTACAATGACAAAAATTCAAGCAAATTTGAAGGCAACGTATTTTGGAAAACATGTTCTTGAAAAAGTGGAGTTTTGTACATTTGAAGGAACTGATTTTGATACTCTGTGTTTTAACAGATGGAAGAGAAAGCTATACAGAGTGCTTCCAAAAGTATTTTGTTTTACAACATAAGCAATATAAATAAATATGAATCTGGCAGATTTCAACGTATAATTCATTATGACTTTTTATTAATCAAAATCAAAATAATTATATTTGTAGAATGAAGACAATTTATTTTTTAAAAAAATTCAAAAGTAAATGTAGGGCTGAAACTATACCCCTTGTCTGAATCTGCTGAAGTGATAATTTCACAGAGTAAAGAATATTTGGAAAGTTTTTCATTTCCCTCGGACTGCTTCATACTTCTTAATATTTTCTCAATCTTACAGTTTTGAATAGCTCGATAATTGCTTCATCAGAATAGTCCTGGAAATACCAGACTTCCAGCCTCTGAGGCAACCATTCATTAACTTAATATTATGTATTTGCCAGAAAGATGTTGTAACTGCATATTATCTATCAGGGATTAATATTTAGGTATTTTTATCATTGTCAAAATTCAAAGTGAATTGAAAATACCCTGGTACTTTTGGAAGGACTGCACACACTTATCAGATACTGAGAATCTTTGATTGTTATGGGCATTCTCTTACCCAGCCGAGCAGCCAGTGAATTCCTCCTATTTTGGGAGGAATGTTGTTTTTCCATCTTCAGCAGAGAACATTTTGATCTAGTCACTAGACAACAAAAGTTTGACCCTCCTTTTAGGAAATGTAAGTTCATACGGATGTTTTTTCTTTCAGTGGTGGCATTTGCTACACCTGTCAGAATCAGAGACATGTCCTCCAAAATAAGATGCTGACTGAGTTCCCAGTCACTTGCTGTTGTGTAAAATATGGCTATGTCAGTACTAGTTTTATTCAATATTCTGTGTACATAGTACACATCTATGCAGAACTGAGAAATCATGAAGCTGAAGAATTTGTATTACCAGCCAGATGACTTGTCACAATTAATCAAATAAGTTCCCTACCCTCACAAATTAAAAAAGCCAGTAGCAAACTGAGATCTGTGTGAAGTTCCCCTGGATGCCTCCTGGGTCTCCAGCTGCAGGTCAGACCTTTGTATTCATGCTTGTTGTTGTTGGACTGCTTTCCTAGTAAAACTCCTTTAAAATAACAGTCCTCTGAGGACTGCACAGCGAGCTGCTTGCTGCTGCAATTGCAAGAGGTGATATTTCATGTTTTGTTTCAGTTAGACAAATAATGTAAGCATTAGTAGTTGGGAGGGAAAAGGTATTTTTGCTGTTGTGAATCAAAAGAGAGGGACAAAACTTTTTGTCAGCCAAGGAAAAAAAAAGAAAAGATTGCTTTGGAGTGTTGGCAGGTGGTGATGTAGTTATCATGGAAGAAGGGTTTGTTCTGTTTCAGAAACCAGAACTGATTGGCACAAGGAACTTTCAGCAGTGTAAAAAAATGCATCTTTCTCAGGTAACACATTCATAGAAGTGTTATCCAAAAAAAGTCTTCCAAATGTCAGATTTAAAATGAAAGCTGAAATGTCTTTTGTTTGTTTTGCATATCAAGAAAGAAGGATAAATTCATTTCTTGCATCAGTTCTGACTTGGCCTATGTTATAGTTCAAGACTTGCTTTGATGAGACTTTTCTCTACTTTTCAGGTTATGTACCAGGTGGAAGGATTTGTTGATAAAAATAATGATCTTCTGTACCGTGACCTCTCCCAGGCCATGTGGAAGGCCAACCACTCTCTTATCAAAGCATTGTTCCCAGAAGGTAACCCTGCTAAGATCAACCTAAAGAGACCTCCAACAGCAGGTTCTCAGTTCAAGGCTTCAGTTGCTACCCTGATGAAAAATCTCCAGACAAAAAATCCAAACTATATCAGGTAAAGTATGCTATGGCAAAGTTTTGGTGAACTTGTTCGGTGAAGTTTAAAAAAAAAAAAAATTCTTGATATCCAAGGATAAACTATCAAAATCTATGGCTTAACTCACAAGAATAGATATTGATGTGCCCAGCGCTGCAAAGAAATGTCCCATTTCATTTTCCTTTCTAGGTGCATCAAACCTAATGACAAGAAGGCTGCACACATTTTCAACGAGGCCCTGGTGTGCCACCAGATCCGCTACCTCGGCCTCCTGGAGAACGTGCGGGTCCGCAGGGCGGGCTATGCCTTCAGGCAGGCGTACGAGCCCTGCCTGGAGCGGTACAAAATGCTGTGCACGCAGACATGGCCCCACTGGAGAGGGCCAGCCAGGTAGGGAACAGCAGTGTTCTTGCCTGTCCTGAGCGAAATTTTTATATTTTGCATGTTATGACTTTTTAAATGTTTTGCATGCCTTGCAAAATGAATATATTGGCAGCCTTTACTGGTTTGGGTCTGAAAGAAAGGGTGAGAAAGAGAGAGAGAAAGAGATACTGCAGTGGAATCAAAATTCCTTGGAATCTGGAATGGTCAGGAGGGCACTTTAATAACCAACTTTTGAAGTGTAGGAGCACTCATTTCTTTGAAGACAGCCGTACAATCTTCCTCTGTCCTTTCAAGAATAGTTTTGCATAGTGATTGGGAAACAATTATGAGATAATATATCTTGCAAATAAATTATTTTAAATATATACTTTTGAATTCCATAGTATTCACATAATGTTTTTGCAAATAATGTCTGGGGTAGGCAAATAAGCTTCTATTAATTCTTTTTTACATGTGGCCACCAATAGCATGATTTAAATTTCTTTCATAATAGATTAATATCTTTAGCTACAATTGAAATCTTTAGGTTTTTAAATCTTTAGGTTATCAAGACAATGGTGCAAGTGCAGCATTGATAACAATAGCATTGTAATAATCGTTGCAAAGATCTGCACAATTTCTCTCTTCTCTTTTCTGTTGACATTCATAAAATGCATTTGGTAAGAGAGTGGAACACAAGCATTTGCCAGACTTGTCAGTCTTTCTTTCACATTTTGACATTAGCGTAAGAGCCCTTCCTTTTTCCTTTCTAAGTAAAATAATTATAGATGTAAGAGGAAAAAATAGGCCATTGCTGATTCTGTAAAATAAAAATTGCTCTTTTTCATCAAATTATTCTGAATCTTTGTAGTGATTATTCTTGCCCTTAGCTAAATAACCAGTGAATAAATGAGTTAAATTTTCAATCTTCTTATGTCAAGCACTATTTAAGGGTTTAAAATACGCTTTCCTTTACTTTCCATAAATTAAGCTGTGAATATGTAAACTAAGAAGCTTCAGAGCTGGGGGTCATGTTTGTTAAGCTCATTTACTCCTTCTTAGGGCTGGAGTAGAGGTGCTGTTTGATGAATTGGGAATCCCTGAAGAGGAATTTTCATTTGGTAGATCAAAGATATTCATCCGCAACCCAAGAACAGTAAGTGAAAAATGCCTTCTGCAAAATGCAGCCCTCTCTCATGAGGACAGCCTGTTATGAGCGGCATCATTCACTACCTGTTTCCTACAGATTTTTCTGCATGCAGTGCTTTGATATAAGTGCTGTAAATGTAGCATTTAAAAAGGCACTTCTTAGTGTTAGACCTATTGAAACTCGTGTGAATCGAGACTCTACAAAGGCTGTCAGCCTTAACTTAATGTAACGTTTGTGCACTGACTTGTGACAGTGTATCTGCCACAAATCTTGGTGTATCTGGCTATAGCTCTGGAGATAAATAAAACAAATGTGTCTGATGGGGGGATTTGAGTAAAGAGTCTTCTCTTACAATATCTGCATTTCTTTTTTTCCCTTGTCTCTTCTCTTCTGCTGGTTTTTTTTCCAATGTCAAACAAAATTCTAACTCGCCCCACACACAGCTCTTCAAACTAGAAGATCTGAGAAAGCAGCGGCTGGAGGATTTGGCTACACTAATTGCAAAGATTTACAGAGGTTGGAAGTGCCGGACTCACTTCTTGTTAATGAAAAAAAGCCAGATTGTGATTGCTTCCTGGGTCAGGAGATACGCAGTAAGATATTATCCTTACTAAATGGGGGGTTCTTTTCATAGTTTAATATGAATAATCTTCGCAGGATGTTTTTCCTTGGTAGTTGTGGAGAGGTGTTGAAAGAATTCAATTTTATGTCAATTTTTAGGTACCAGTTGTGTGAATAAAGACAATTTAGTTTCTATAGACTACTGTGCTCATGTTTACACTGTGCTCATTCTTAAATAATTAAAAAGCTCACCACAGTCCTTTAGCTCTGGGAGAGCAAGATTTTGATTTTTGTAGCCCATATGGGAAGAATCTCTTTTATTCAGCTAAAATGCTGTGCTGTACAACATTTACAGTGCTTTCAAAACAGATGGTTAATGTGTAAAAAATGTTCAGTAATATACATGTGCAGTTCTGTGGAATTCAGTCATTCCTAAGCCTTTTTGTATTTTTGCCTTATTTGGAACCTTTGCATTGGAGGCTCAAGAATGCTGCTTGGGAGGATCCCAGGGATTTATTTTAATTATAACTCCTAAGACTTGTAATTCACTATCATTACTGATACAGTTCTAAAGGAGTTTCAGATCCCTCTGTGGACTGGATGTTCTGCTCTATGAACTGAACAGCCCTGTTAGAGGATTCTTCCATTGTCTTTTTGTCAGTTAGTAAATGATACTGACTTACAGGATAAAAAAATATTTATTTGTTTCTAAATTTAAAACCTATTCTTAAAAATCTCAGCTGCATATTGTTATTGTTAGAGAATAGCACAAGCATATCAGAAAGCTTGATAAAATAATGGAAAGAAACTCTTCTTAAACTACAAGTTGCAGAGTTGACAATCTGTATTTTTCAGTTGACAAGCACTTCTGTTTGTCATCTTGAAAGCCATTAGTGTTTGATTCACTTCTCTTGGATAATTAAATGGAAATATAGATCATTTGGGAAAAGTATGAATAAATGCTTTTTTACTGTAAAAACTCTTCTCTCTGAACTTGTGTGATTGAATGAGCCATTACTACAAACCACATTGTTACAGAATTGCATTGTGCCCATATGGCTTCATTATGATCTCATGAAATCTTAATGAATTTAAAATGGAGTTACTGCAGCTAGATTGGTGCAAATTTAAATATAAAGAAATAAAACTAAATACCTGATCAAGAATTGTTGATTTCTAAACAGTAAACCTTTATTAGGTCACTGGTGAAACATAGCAGCAGTCTTTTTACTTACAGGTGATGATAGAGGCGTTTCCTCAGCGTCTTCACACAGATGGAAAGCACCATTCTCCTAACCCAAAATGACTGTTAGGCACTGTGCTTTGGAACGTTTCATAATTAACCCCGTGCATGAATTAAAGGTTTTGACAACTCCTTGTGCTGGAGGCTTGGCTCAAGGATCTGCAAACACTTGTCTGTCTGTCCCCTTGCAAGGCATGACGGACATCAGTCATGGTGTGAGCATGGCCTAGAGGGGATTCCCTCTAGATTGCTCACAGAGATGATCACTGTCATTGAGTGGACTGAGCGTCAAGTCTAAAAGCCTTATTGCAGAGTCTGTCAACTTAGTATTATAGTGAACACTGGACTACTGGAGGACTGAGCGTTTTAGAAGGAATATGCTTGGCTGCCTAGGAAATTTATTGTTCAAAAACCGGCATACTTGAATAATACTCCAGCACCTTATTCAGGAATCCATGGTTTTGGTTTTATCATGTTCCTAAGTTATCATCAGCATTTGGTACAATAAAAGGAATGTGGGTAATAGCACAAGTCTTATGAAAGGGTGGTAAAAAGCTTAGCCAACAAACCTGAGCATTTGTGACAGTTTGTGTGCTGCTCTGGTGGTGGGAAAGACAAATAAAGCTGTTACTGTTAGCATTTAATCTGCATTTGTGCTGCTGACCATGAACTGAGTGTTTTTGTAAACAGTGTGGCATTGTCCATGCAGCATTGTTGGTGTGCTTTGTTTCCCCTCGAGTTTAACACAGAATCTACACTCTGATCTGCTCGGTCAAAAATAGTTCACTTGTATCCTGAAGCATATTATCAAATGTTAGTATTGAAAGGTTTGTTATGCAGTATATTATAGTTGCAATATTCTGTTCTAAGCATTACGTATTTATTTCCAATACAGCAACAAAAAAGTTATCAGAAGACAAAGAGTTCAGCTATCATAGTACAGTCCTACATCAGAGGATGGAAGGTGAGTTTCCTGTTACTGCGGCTGTGTCTGTGTGGTAAGTAAGGAGCTGGTCAGAAAACACATTCCAAGTGCCATGATCCAAAGAATTTGGAGAGATGAGGCCTCTTTACATGGGCTTGAGTGTGAATAAGTGAATCCGGTGATCAGAGCAGACCTAGGTGTGTGCTAATCAGGTGGCCCAGCAGCTCCAAAGCAGAGTGCTCTGGGACGCTGCCACTGGGCTTACACAAACTGTAGCGTTGACTGATTTGGAAGAGATAAGTTGTGATTGACAGTTATTTTACAGTTTATAGGAGATTCTCTGAGAATGAAAAAAAATTTAAAACAGGCTTAAATAAAGAGTTTGGGTTGTCTGGGCAAAATGTTACTTGGGTTAGGTCTTCAATTCTCCTCTGTCTGCTAAGTGGAGGAGGGAAAATGTGCTTGAACAAGGAGTTATTCACTGTTGGTTTGTCCTCTGCTTCAATTTGCTGTAACTTTGCTACTTCTCTGAGAGGTTTGTACTTTGTGAAGGGATAGTCCTGCAGCCATAGTAGAGATTTGAGGAGTGATGCTTTAATAAGAGGTAAAAATGAGGTTAACAGCTCACATGAAATCAGTTATAGTGCCTAAAGCAACTACTGCTGTTGAGCTTCAGAAAAAACAACCCTAGGCTCCTCTGTTTTCTTATTAACTTTTCTCCACCCTGCTAAAGGTGTCTGTCCCCTCTATTTAAGGAAGAGAGAGCTGCCTTTAGTTCTGGAGGCAGATCCCTTCCTGTCAGACAGGGAAAGGGCTGCAGTTACTAGCTATTCGTGTAAACAGTCCTCTCCTGCCCAGAAGGCTTTAGAGTTTGCCAGCAATAAGCTAACATAATTTGATTTGGCTATTTTTCTTGATTTTTACTTTGTCTTCATTATTTTGTTTATATGAGTTAAAAATATTCTTTCGGTCTGTCTATTGATGTGCTGTCTTTTCCCATGAGCATTATTTGAAGAAATCTGGGTTAAAAGCATCATCTTGAGTTATGATTTTCTGTTTGCCATTGGAGAACAAGCTCTTTTGCAGAAGCATTACTGCTCATGAAAGCCTGGTGTGACAGCAGCCTTTAGTGTGACCTAAAGCCAGGCAATTTACTTGTGATTTATTCTTTATTGCAGTCTAAATGGATAAGACATTTACTGTGTGGAGAAAAAGTATTGTTGCCATTGTGCAAACAGACATATAGATATCTCAGATAATGCAGCAAATCTGGGAGAAAACTGAACACTGAACTAAGATCCCTTGAAATGTCAGTCCCAAGCTCTCTCTTGTGCACAGAATCCTCCCCAGAACAGCAGATATTGGACTGTTTGCCATTTGTGAATGTATTTGTTTGAGGATTTGGATGAATGTTTTCTTGGTTTTGCCTAGATTTACATGTTGCCGTGCCTTAGTTTAAAGTCATAAAAAATTAGTTAGTAAAATAATGTTTTCAATTATTCACAGGCTCGGAAACTTCTTCGGGAACTGAAGCACCTGAAGCGTTGTAACCAGGCTGCCACAATAATTGCTGCTTACTGGCATGGCACCCAGGTGAGAACATGGCAAAAAATTGTGCACTGAATTGTCTCTACATAGAGTGAAGAAGGCCATTCAGGATAGTGACCTGTGAATGTTTTCAGTGGCTTAAACTGCTCTTACTGCTTAAACTGTTGTTTTGGTTTCTCTTTGCTGCTAACATGTTTTAGCTGGTGCAGCCTGGGAAGCTGGGACACGCGTTAATATTTGCTGTTTGCAGTGACTGATTTCTTCCTTTCTTGCACCAGTGAGAACTTGCAGTAACCTTTTCTTTCCTAAGCTTCTCTATATCCTATTTTCAAATGCATCACAGGCACGAGGGGAACTGAGACGACTGAAAGAGGAGGCTAGAAATAAACATGCTATTGCTGTTATTTGGGCTTACTGGCTTGGATATAAGGTACTTCATGCACATATCACATGCCACCCTTCATTACCCAAAAATATCAACATTTAATTAGTACTAAATAGTGAGAATTAATGACTAATAACAATTCACTCTTAAATAATAGAGCATGATCATCAATTCCTTCCATTTCCATTCATGCCACCCTTAATAAGTCTGATAGCATTCTGTATGCCAGTGGTTTTTTTGTAGAGTAGGAAATTCTTTGCATGGCAACCAAGCAGAGATATGCACTAACAAGCCATTAGACTAGATTAAAAATGACCAGACTACAGTATTCTCAAATTAGGAAATGCATTTAACTACATGTAAATATACAAAGCATGATTTGCGGGGGGAGAGACGGTCGGGGTGTTTTGGTGTGTTCCCCCTCCCCACCTCCAACAAGTGCTTTCAGTGACACTGTTAGTGATCCAATTGAGATTTTCACCAGGCTGTATAATCTACAAGTTCAAACCAACACTATGAAGTTTTTTTAAAATCTTAGTTTGAATTGGTTTAATTGATTCTCTGGCTGTGATTTGAAAGCATGAGATAATTATAGTAAGTACAAGTAAAGCACAATTTTATGAGCTGATCTTTTAGCAGAAAATGATGTTAGTTTGCAATTCTAAACTTACAGCCCTAGAAGAATCTCAGGAATTCCAGCATCAGCTGTTTGTTTTCAGAAGCAAAGTCCCACTGAAAGATTCTTGCTAATCCCCAGCCTGTAGTTGTGGGTTATGTGAACATTTGAAATGCTGTTCACTAGAGGTCAAAAATGTATTGGTTTTAATTAATAAATTCCTAATTTAATTGAAAAGCAGATTCAGTAAGTACACTAAATTTAAAACATTTTTCAGTTATTTAGGTTGAGGGTGGGAATGTTGCCAGAACACCTTGTCAACTAGAAGGAGAAATGTGCTCAAATTGCATCTGGACCATAATGCTGGGTTTGACCTTTGCTATTTTGATACAAATCTCTTAGATTTTAAGTGAAATGGCAGCCCTGGGAATACAAACAAGCATGTACAGAATTTCCTTCATACAAGAGTGTCTTTGGAACTTTTCAGTTCTAACTTGATATTTAGGAAACTACATAATTTTACAGCACACTGTTTCCTCTAAATTTGTTTCATCACAGTACATTGAGATTTTATTTATTTTTAACCAGAGTTCCTTTCACCAAAAACTTGCTCAGTACTGCAGAAGTGATATATATTTTCCTAGGTTTAAGATGTTCTTTAGAATTAAGAGATACATCTAGAAAGTGAACACAATAGTGTTAACTGTGTCAAAGCTCTTCATTTAAATGTTTAGTAGATTTAGAAAATTTTTGACATTGTTTCGTAGTTATTTTTATCAATTGACTCACAGGAATTTAATGAAAAATCATCTTCCTATTCCTTAAATACAAGTAATCAAAATATAATTTTATATATGTATGTAAAGATTATAATCTAAATTGAATTAAGATTTGAAAAGAATTACAGTCTCTGATAAGAGAGACAATTTTTATTGGTGTGGTGTTTTATCTCTTCCCAGAGGAATATTTAGAACAAAAGTTTCTAAAAGTTATCATCAGAAATTACTTGCTTTACCAAAAGAAAACCAACCCCAAAACCCAACAAAAATCCCTCAAATACTCAGTTTCCTTCCTTTTCACAAGATAGACAATACTTAGCTTTGCACAGTCCCTGCTTTTACATTGCTGTGTACTAAAGCTTTTCTTCCAAGCAGATGAGTGAAAATGTAATCTTTGAGTCCACATCTAACGCACATTAACCTTTCCAGCTGCATCAGAAGAGCTTAACGGGCACAGGCTGGAACTGCTGCTGCACGTCTGATAACTTATAACATGACAAGTGCCAATGTATGGCTAAAGCTGCTGTGACTGAGCCTGTAATACTGGAACTCTGACTTGAATGTTGCCATCAGATAACTGAAGAAAAAATGTACTGGTATCTGCTAAAATGCAACATTCTGTTAAATTGCCCACACATGCCTCTGTGCTTAGAATACTTTGCAAATTGCTTTCCTAAAATGGAATGATTGATGAAAGGTAGGTAGGTGCCTATCTCTTTGCACATGAGGAATGCACTAGGTTTGAGGGCTTTACCCCTTAATTCCATAAACAGACATCATTTACCAGGCTGGAGAATTTCTTTTTTAAATACCTAGAAATCAAAATAAAAAGTAACCTTCAGAATAAAAGACCTTATTACAATGCTGGAAAGTAATCATGACACACGTAGATTCAAAGCTGATTCTGTTCTGCCCAGGGACTTGCCAGTGGAAAAAGTTACCAGGTAGTGAGATTTTAGTAGGTCTTAGTTTTCACACACATCATTTTGATCATGAAACTGCAGGCAAAGCTCTCCAATTAGAATCCAGGTATGAGATTCTTACAACTGACTGGGAGGTGTGCACAGGACAGAAGGAGGGAAACGCTGACACTGAGTAACAGGTCAAACAAAATTCTTACCACTTGAAGCAGCGATGGAGGCTTTTTTGACCTCCTATGTGGCTTCATACCAACTCACACTGACACAGTGGGTGTTAAAGGTTAAATGCTGTTCTTCCATCCTTTAACCTCTTGGTTGTAAGTTGGCTGTTTTGTTTGGGAGAGGCTGTTTCCTGGTTGATGTGCTGTCTGCATCGGGCTGTCTCTTTTGTTCACTATCCAAACCTTTTAGGCTCGAAGGCAGTTGAAACGCTTGAAGGAGGAGGCTAGGCGTAAGCATGCTGTTGCAGTCATTTGGGCTTACTGGCTTGGACTGAAGGTACTTTCTCAAACACTCCCATCTGTCAACGTGAACTCAATAAAGTGTGGCATCTTACTAACACTTAAACAAGCAGTGTGGGCTCATGAGTAGGGATGTTTTTTACACAGAATCACTTTGTTTAATTTTGTCATGGACTTTGCTGAAAAATTCATAAGCTGAAAATGCCTCATTTACAGCAACATTTAGGCATTGGGTGTTTTTTAACATGTCAGGAATTGCAGTTTTCAAGTAAAAGACAAATGTCAGATTAAAGGACCCTATTACAGTTGTTGGCTTAAAAATCTGACCTACATTGGCAAAGAATCTATCTGAAAAGATTACAGGGATGTATTTTCTTATTGTGACCTCTGCTTGTTTGAATGGGAAGTAGGGTGGAGATGTCTGACTCTCACTGCTGCTCACGTTAGACCCCTGACCCCAGTGTAAAGGGCACAGCTAAAGCTAATGATAGGTCCTGTTGCATCCAGCAGCCTTTTTAGGGCATGGCACTGCATGCAGTTACCTATAGACTGTGACAGCCATGATTCCCAGAAAAACTGAGATGCACAAAAGTCTTTTGTTTGCCATGCCTTGCTTTCAAGTACAGGTTGGCAAAAGAAAACACATCTGTAATCTGGAAAAATACAGTTCTGCTCTGTAAGTAGACTGTGAAAATGGCATCTTGAGAGGTTTCAGGTCTGTGCCCAAATGATTTACATAACACAGTTTTACAGATGCAGTCCTAAAGAGCTGCGGAAACTTGAATCAGTTTTGTTTGGCTGAGAGTGCCTCCTTCTAACAGGGATATTGTAGAATACAGAGGTATAAAAGGAACAATTTATCTGATAGTGCAGAGTAAAGTTCAGTTCCCATATTCTCATACTTATCCTAACAATTATGAAATGGGGAAAATAGTTAGGAAACACAGAATTATATATAATACACATTAATTTGTATTAAAAAAAGGGGCATTACAATACAGACATGGAAACCAGAGCTGGAAAAAAGGAGCCATTTTAAGAAGTCATTCTGCAGATCAGAATCACACTTTAGGTACTGCTGCCAAAGTGGGTCTGTTTTTATGACTTTAAAACAAGAATATGTCCCTCCTGAGAACTCAGAGGCCGTTTTATATCAAACAGTGACATTTAAATGAAACTGGATGAATGCAAAACATTTAAGGAACATTACAGCAGGAATATGTTTCTGCTGGTCTGTGGTGTGGTTTTCAGTGTATTTATTAAAGAGTGTAAGCGGCATTTCCAATTTCCATCTCACCTGAAATATGCAGATTTTTCTGAATATGACCATAGTCTGTCATTCCAATACATCACTGTTACCACAGGTAATTTGATGGCAAAGTACTTTCACCCATCACATATGAAGCTGAAGACTTAACATTGATACAAACAATCGAGATTCAACCATTAATTATTGAGGGGTTTGTTGTTTTAATTGTATGATAAGTAGATTTTAATAGCATTTGTGGTACTTTCCAGGTTTAGGCTTTTCTGAAGCAGCTTGCATTTCTTAGTGCTTGCTTTGCAGCTTCCCTGCAGCACCAGTAGGATGTGTGGGTTAGACACTTTGTTCCAAATTAATTTGCACACCTTGCAGCTCACAAAGAATAATATAAAGCATTAAAGAGAGACTGAGAACATGGTGAGATTTGGAATGATTGTGGTTGGAGTGGCTTTGAGTCTATTAATTTCCATCTCTGAATAAGTGATAAAGTATGTACACTAATTAAAGAGAACTAAACCTGGCAGAAAATAAGTGAATTAGAACTCTAATAATTTTTCTTATAAAGAAAGGAGGAAAAAATTCTGTGCTGAATGTGCACAGAATGGTGACAGCTGAATGCTGCCCGTTTTGTCGATGCATCTTCATGTGTAATTAAGCAAAACCCATTTATCTGTGGGGTGTTTTTAATCACAAAATGGTGACAGATTCTTGATTTCCAAATACTGACTTATCTTAAAATGCATGGCAGTCATCATGGGATGGAAGGGGTGCCAGGGTAATCCAAACAAGATTTATTTTTCTGTAAGTTGATGTGGGGTTTTATTCTATGGGTTTCCCTTTATTCTCTGCTTACAGGGAATCCAGCAACACATAGTGAGTTAGCTAAAACCACTAAATTTTGCTGTGGGGTGAATTATGCAAAGCCACAATGTTTTCCCTGGGTTTTGCCCAAAACTCGTAACAGGTGTGTTGCAGGCTGTGCCAAAGTTGGAAAGGAAGAAGTTGGGGGATGTTTCAGCAGACTTGATGTGAGCCTGAGCCTCACATAAAACTGCAGACCAGTGGGGCTCTCTCTCAGATTGCCTTTTCTGAATTTCAATCTGTGTTATTATGCACTGTTAGAAACACAAAGGGCAAAACAAGTTCTCTGAAGCCTGTGCTTCCGAGCATGTATTAAAGATGAGTATCACTTGCAAAAGTGATTCTCAGTGATCACTTTTTTGATATTTTTTTTAAAAATAAGTTTTAGGAACAATTATCAGCTTGCTGACATTAAGCAACCTTTGTGTAGATTTTGTGCTCTTACCAAGCACCAAAATCTTATTTTTTTTGGAATGAAGACTGCTTGAGTGAAAAGAGGTTTTTCATGCAGAAGTGTGCTCTGAAAAAAAACCCAAACACAACCCTTTTTTACTATAAAAAGTCTATGTGTTAAGAATCTTAAAGGAGAAATATCAGAAAAGTTCACCAGTTAACTGTAATTAATATCAAATCAGTGTCACTTCAGACATAAAAAAATGGTATCACTGATGGTCCCTCACTTTTTCCAGTCCAACTTCATGCAAAAGCCTATTGAAAATAGCCTAATACTGTGAATTCAACAATATTTGAATTGCTTCCCTTTTTGGAGGGAGGGATTTCAAATTCCTTGTTAAATTTGCAAATGACTGAACTCAGATCAGCCAACATATCTTTCAGACCTCTTGGCCCATAGTTTGTTTCATACATTTTAAGTATACCCAGGTAATGTTCCTGTTTTGGGGAACCCTTTGCATGTATGTATGCTTGTCTTAGTATTTTCTGCCATAGACCTTTATAAAAGAGTATCTGTGCAAACAAACTCATTCTTTGTATTCACTTTGAGGGTTTGTTTAAATTTCCAGGTCCGTAGAGAGTACAGGAAATTCTTCAGAGCCAATGCTGGAAGAAAAATATATGAATTTACCCTTCAGAGACTTGTATGTATATATCCATACAAAGCACACGTACATTTTCTGTCTTTTAAGTTTTTATTTTCTAGCAAATGTAACAGCTGTGTTATGGCCTTGATAGTCTTTGTAAGAAAATGTCCTAACTAAACATACGGAAAACTGGAAAGTTAATATTCTGGTATTGTAAAGAAAGGATAGTGATAGTATTTGAAGGTGTAGGAATGATATTAAGTATTTGTGACAGTATCTAAATCTTGGCTTTTAAAGCCCATATTCCAGTTTATGAGAGCTAAGAATTGCAGTTTGGTAACTGTGTTTTTAATCACAGAGCATCTGCTTTTCAGTGTATATTTCAATAACTTTGATATTTGAACATTAATAAAACATCTTCAATTTTATCATAGATGCAAAAATACTTCCTGGAAATGAAGAAAAAGATGCCTTCTTTATCACCAATAGATAAAAACTGGCCAGCAAGGCCATACCTTTTCTTGGATTCAACTCACAAGGAACTAAAGAGGATTTTCCATTTGTGGAGGGTAGGACGCATCCTGGTCCAGTCTGTGCAGAAATTCTTCACGTGATTTTCAACGGTTCATAAAGGGCCTATTTTAGGATGTATTTCCTTCTCTTCTAACCAGGATAATTTCATTTGTTTGGAAGAAGTATGGTTTCTGATCATTGTCTTTGGCCTACAAGGGTTATAACTGTGCTGTGGGCTCCTTTCTGGGGCTGGGGAGAGAGGTTTGCTTCCTGCCATCAGCTTTTACATTAACATGTGCATTGCCTGTTAATTAATAGCTTGTAATGCTTGTGTCCATGGCCAGGACTGGGACTAGCTCTTAGACCAACACTGGAAGTACTGGGTGGAATTTTTTACTTCTGAGCTGTGGTTAGCTGAAATTTGTTTTGGATCTTTGGATGGAGAGAATGGTGAGAATCTGTACAAGTGCTGATGGGACGTTTTACTGATCTTGTGGGGTACATTTTCTGTGAATTGTCAAGGAACAGGGGGTTTTTCTGAGCCTGCAAAATTCATCTTCTCAGCTGAGTTTTTTTTGTCTATGTAAACTTCCACAACTGTGGAACTGTATCTATGTTTCTGTGAACCTTTTTTAGCAGAGTCTTCCAGTGACTTCTATCTAATAGAGTAAGCTCATGTTCAAGTGCAGGGTGCTTACATGAGATGTTTTATATATTGTTTTCAGTGTAATTAAAAAGTATGTAGGATGGGTGAGGAGAAAAACACCTCT
>JAOXXN010000102.1:7622639-7674199 GCA_026770055.1 Myrmophylax atrothorax
AGGATGGAGCTGAGTCACTTCAGAAGCATACAAAGAATGTGCATCTTGAGCAATGAGCAAACATTAGTCTGTGGTTCTGTGTGATTGGGAAAGATAATTTTATGGTTTGTTTAATATATCCTGTTTTGTAGTGTAAAAAGTACAGAGATCAGTTCACAGATCAGCAGAAGCTTATATATGAAGAGAAACTGGAAGCAAGTGAACTTTTCAAGGACAAGAAGGCTTTATATCCAGCCAGGTAATGACTGATTCTGCTGCTTTTAGTGTACAATTAATTCAATATCCCTATGAAAATTTAGGAAACTAAGCAAGATTTTATTTTTTATCTTAAACAGTGAAGTGAATTTTCTTTGTTTGGCAGTGTCCCTCCATCATTTTACCTTACAATCCTGAAAATTGACCTCAGTTTCCTTCTTATGTAGATGTTGTTGCAGCCCACTAATCCTGTATACCAAGCACTTCTGTCCAGAATCCATGACAGTTTGTTGTTCTAACCTCCCATGACCTGTTCACATTGTAAAAGTTTGAAGAGCTTGTAGAAGGGAACAACTCCCACCCTTTCCCCTAGTTTCCATCACACTGTTTCCTGCAACCATTGAAGGCAGAGTGAGCTGAAAGTCTGTGACTGTGTCACTCACTCCAGGGAGCTCTTCTGTGTTCCAACTTAATACATTCATCATAATGCTCTAAGGTGAAGACTAGGTAATGTAAAATTTAGATACATTGGTGTATATCTTTTTGAAAGGATACTTTAGGAAAAGAAGGTGCTATTTCCATTTTAAATTTTTTTTTAAATAGTGAGAAATCTCTGCAAATATGTTTTTTGGTTTCTCAGATTACTGAGTTCTTAAAAATGGACAGATTTCTCTCATTGCTATCTACGGAGCTAGCGTTACTCAGGAATGTGCAGTAGTATCTGATTTTATTTAAGAAATACACTTCTTTTTGTACACAGTGAAACTGGCAAAAAAGACCTGATGTCCTTGAAATAAGCTGACCTACATTTCGAAGGGAATATGAGCTTAGAAATTTTGTTTTTCTTGGAAACAAAGGTCTTGTCCATCTCAGGAGCATTCTCTCTAAGAAGCCATAGTTTGAACTAAGTAGGAACAAGGCACTGTTGAGTGAGAAGCAAGGTTCAGCAGAGGAACAGCAAGCTGGTGAGAGCAGTTCCATGCATGGACAAGCTCTGCTTGGCTGGTTGTGTTTTATTGGGTTTTGTTTGTGTTATTTTTTTTATTGAGCCATTTTCCTGTAATTGGCTCAGTATATGTTTCTCTTTTCCTTTCAGTAGATCACTTACTTAATGACTGTATAGGTCATATTATGGTTTGTTCCTTATTTGCTTTGGGATGTCTATGCTCCTGGGAAAAGAGAAAGATGGTTCATTTCGACTTTTCTAAAAACGAGAAGGTTTTTCTTGCTTTTAGTCAGTATGCATCTGAGTAGTGTAGAGCTCCTTGGGAAGGAAGGAATTCTATTTATATCCCAGCTTTGGTACTTTTTACATGAAGACTGAACAATGAGATATTATAAAGAAAAAAAATTATATATATGACTTATTTTCATCCAAGGCATTCTTAGGTGGCAAATGTGATAGAGTGTAATTGTTGTATCATTTGTTTTACCTTGTAAGTTGTCATCATTTGGTTAGGGACAAAGTCCACAGGGAATCTATTGTTTTGGTGACTATGGTTTCATAATGGTAATTGATAAAATAAAATCAAAACCCCAAAGCTCCAACATGGTAGAAAGTTGGAATGCCTTCCTCACCCTGCACTCATTTACAAACACTTCCATCTCTTTTTGTCTGGTATTCTGACATGATTAGCTCCTTTTGTTGTTTTGTTGGGGTTTTTTTGGTTGGTTGGTTTGTTTTGTTTTAATTGCCCTAATAATAGAGGAAATTACTGTATAAAGTTTCTGATTAGTTAGTATGATAATGATTCATAGGATGTCACTAATTTTCTATCTATAATATAATTACTTAAGAGCAGAGAGGGACTTCGTGTGAGTGCTAGAATTCCAGTACCCTTCCTTTTCTCTCCCATCCATCTCCCTGCCTGCCAGAGATGTGATTGCAAAGGCAGTGCTGTTCCACATAATGTATTCACTTCTCTTGGGCTCTAGTCTTGGCAAAGCTTTGCATTAGTACTTTGACTGTAATTTAATCAAAGTGATTAGTTAAATTGACTTGCAAACAAAGCAAGCAGTGACTGTGTTCACCAATTCTTAACCATTAGTAAAGACCTTTAACACGCTGAGGTGGATAAAGATGGGGAGATTTGCAGGCGCAGCAGGTCTTGAAAAAGAGCTGCTACATGTTTTACAAACAACAGCAGATCTTGAAGGCAAGTTCATGTCTGTCACTCTGAAGTCCTGCCTGTCAGTATTAATACTGTGTCAGTCCTACTGAGGTTTTATTTTCCATTTTCACAGAGGCTGTTATTGGGAGATTTTAAATCACAATTGATTGCATATGCAAGGATGTATTTGTGTCTGATATCCATAGCAACTTGGCCCATTTAATTGGAAAATGTTTCCAGAGCAACGAAAAACCCATCCTATTCTGTCTTTGGTGATAACTTACCCTTTATTCATCATCACTGGGCTGTTAATGTATATAAGATTCTGTGTCTAATACACATACTATTTCTTACCTCTCGTCCTTTCTCCTTTCCCCTGGGATAATGTGCTGTGTTATATCCACAGTACTTTGTAGCAATTCCCACATTATTTCCTGCTGACACACTACACCTGCGTGGCACAGATTAATGCTGACACCAGAGTGAACAGGTAGAAAAGTAGACATTGTGAGTAGAGGTTTATGGTTTGTTAAGAGTGTTCTGTCACTAAAAAGGAAGCAGTAAGTGACTTCCCCTGGAAAAGGGTGTGGTTAAAGTCTAAGGAAGTTTCTGGCAGTATAGAGTCAGTGAAAATATTTGATATTTCGTGCATTTCCTGGCTCTGTGAAGCCTGTGATGATGTCAGGAGGTTTTCATCTTCCCTGAGGATCATGTTTAACTCATGTTTCCTTTGTCCTTCTGCTGAGCAGTGTTGGACAGCCATTCCAAGGGGCTTACCTGGAGATCAGCGAGAACCCCAAGTACAAAAAACTTAAAGATGCTGTGGATGAAAAGATCATTATTGCAGAAGTTGTGAATAAGATCAATAGAGCCAATGGGAAGGTAATAAAATGGAATTACTTTATCCAGGAGGTAGATAATTTTTCTTTTAAATACATTGAGAAGAAGACTCTGTTTCTATCATGTAATAGTCTGAGAAATTTTTTTTAAAAATGCCTATTTTTAAGGGCAAGACTGGAAATGTTGGATTTCTGTAAATTCGTGATTTTAAAGACCTGTTTTAAATTTACATAAAGATGACTAGAATCTTGTTTGGGTTTGTAGATTTCAGTGATTTTTTTTCAAGCAAAAATGGTATCTCATCAGCTGACAACAGACTATTGTATCACAACTAAATGTAGATCTTCCATTTGCCAGTTGAAGTAAATAAACATTTGGAGAATATTGTTCTCATTCAAGTATTTAGAAAACTTAACCTTTCAAGATCCACGCTGTCACTCAAGATCCTGATTCTCACATTTGATTATCTTTTAAAATTATGAGTGGCAAATTCTGCTAGCTTTGCCTGTCTTCTGATTGAAAGCATAAGTTCTTTGGAATGAAGAGGCAAGCTTCTTGTATCATTTGAATAAAGTTGTTAAATGTGGTGGGTACTTTTTTATTCTGCCAACGGAACTCATTTTGCATTTAAATTATACTTATTAAAAGAGGAAATATTATTCTACCTTAGTAAATTTAATTGCTTTCACCATCTCTTTCTAAATATTTGAAGCAGTAGATCTCAGGTTCTCAGATGTAGATGTCATTTATGCATTTGTAGGAGTGAAATTAGGTTGCCTGTTGTTGATGCCAAGTTAATTTTCCGGTTTAGAAGAAACTAATTAAACTAAGACAATATCTTTCCTGTGCTTGCATAGGCTACAGCTCTCATGATTAAAAAAAAAATAAAAAAATTAATGAGCTATAGTTCTATGGGCTTAAGACAACTACTTCTTAATTATAATCAAGGTTTTATTATTTAAAATTTTACAGGAGAAAAAGCTGTATGTGGATTAAGTTCTCATTTCTCTCTGTTACTATGTTCTATGACAAATTTAGGAACATGTTTCATGCTTTAAAAATATTTGTCACTTGAAAATATGAATGCTTATCCTCCTAAAGAGTAATTCCAACAGATAAAGGGAGGAGACATAACCCTGAAAATACTGGTGTGATTTGTCTTCCTCTGCAACCTAATTTGGGTGAATAATGGTCAATATTGAGGCTTAGTCCACACAGAAAAAGTGTGTTGGTTTTCCTGTAGATTGACAGATCATAAGAAATAAGGTTATCCTGATTTGCATAGTTTCAGAGTTTCACTTTTTGAATTTCATAACTGTAAGTTAGTAATTAAAGGAACTGTTTATACCTAAGCATATGTGCGAAAATGAGCTAAGCTTCTCAGTCTATAATTAGACACATAAATAAATTTGACCTGATTTTAACTGATCTGCAGCTTTTACTGAACATCAAATGTTCATGTTTGCTAATGTGGGCCAAGCTTTTTAACTCTATGAACTCCTTGGATTCTTAGTAGGTGCTCAGTGAAGACCAGTTCTCTCTTTGTGTAGATAATGATTTGCATTTTTGCGTTTTCACAGGCTACATCCAGGATTTTCTTATTAACCAAAAATAACGTTCTTCTTGCGGATCAAAAATCTGGGACTATCAAGTCAGAGGTCCCACTGGGAGATGTTACCAAAGTGTCCATGAGCTCCCAAAATGATGGCTTCTTTGCAGTGCACCTCAAGGAGGTTGGTTACAACTTCATAACACAGTAGTATGACCATTTTACATGCAGTGATGGAAACC
Organism: Myrmophylax atrothorax; assembly: GCA_026770055.1. Taxonomy (NCBI): domain Eukaryota; kingdom Metazoa; phylum Chordata; class Aves; order Passeriformes; family Thamnophilidae; genus Myrmophylax; species Myrmophylax atrothorax. The sequence continues at coordinate 7,627,577 of JAOXXN010000102.1, forward strand.
CCATTTGTTAATTATCTTGTAGCCTAGGGGTTAGCTTGTAGGCTTAGAAGTTTAATGAACTTTGTCATATCCGCAAAAGCTTTGGTTTAAAATTGCTGAAACCAAATGAGAACAGTTATTACATTATGAGTGATCTTTAACTCATGAAAATCAGACTTCATATTTCACTGTAGCCTCTTCAGGATCAGGGGTTTCCATTTGGTAATACGTTTCAGGTACTTTCGAGGTGGTGTTTTCCATACATATACTGGCAGAATATTTCTCTTCTTTACGGGATGCCAAAAAATCCACGTTAAGGCACAGTTAAGTTGGTTACTCACTTCTAAAGAACTTAGTTCAGTGCTATATTTGCTTCACTGCACTGTCGGCATTGCTCTGCTAAACTCATTATGTTGGCATTTATATTTTAGCTTAAATGGATTTGAAGACTGTTGTTATATATGGTGTCTTTTCATACTTGCTGCCTTCATTCTCGTACTGGTGTTGGTCAGTTTTTCTGTTCTTTTCTGCAAATATTGGAAACTATCTGTGGTGTACCCAGGAGAGGGATACAGAAACACTACAGTTTTGCAGGACAAATGAAGGTGACCCTCCTTTAGGGTCAACTCAGCTGGTTTGTAGATTATTTGAGAGTGAATTGCATTTTGATTCTACACACTGCTCTGTATTCCCTGTTTAACTTACAAGACAAAAGATTGTTGTTTCATTGAACTGGGAAGAGAAGACTCCTTGTAAAACCTTTTGCTTGACTGGCATTTAATCATGTTCAAAGTTCTGGTAGTCCTAAATACTTTCCTTCCTGTTTCAGGGTTCAGAAGCAGCTAGTAAAGGAGATTTCCTGCTCAGCAGTGATCACCTTATTGAAATGGCCACTAAACTTTACCGCACTACTCTCAGCCAAACCAAACAGAAGCTCAACATTGAGATATCTGATGAGTATGTTTCTTCTTTGCTTAAAAGTGGATTTGCTTCAATGCAACATGCTAAAAAGTCAAGTGTCTAATGTTAGAATAACAAAATACTGTTGTGTAGCTAACACTTCTTTTCTCTTGACAGAATACTTGTAAAGAAGGATCAAATTTTCAATGTGTATTCATTTCTAGTATTTATTTTGTCTCTTATTTCCTTGAAAGTCATTAGATAAAATGCTTTTCTTAAAGTTTCAAATATGGCTATGAAGCAGAACGGCTGCTGTCGAAATAATTAAGAAGACTACATTTGAGAGAACTATTTTGTGTGACTGTGAAAAGTTCACAGATTTCTATGAGATATTTATAGATTAGAGTGGACATTAGGTGCCAAGTTCTCCTGAAAACAATCAAAACAGAATGCAAAGCTCCTCCCCAACTCGGTGATGGCACTAGTAATATAGGTCTATAAAGCTCTACCTTTTCTTTTGTGAAGGTGAAAATCATATTCTTAAAATTCCTGCTGCTGATGTTTCAACCACCTATTGTTGTTTGGGGCTTTTTGGTTGTTAAAAAGCTTTATTTGATAAAAATGTTTGCATCTCAAGTTAGTATTTCTTTCTGCACATTGTACAGTTTTGTATTTTGGCCTTAAGTAAGGACTGCACTTGCAGTGTTTATAGCCATAGAATAAAAGTGTTTGTGTGTGAGCTCCAAAAGCTTGCTGAGTAAGAGTCCTTCACTTAGTTCACCGTTTTTATGCACTCCGTTTGTTCTGAGAAGAGGCCTCTCTTTTCAGTAGTGTTGGTTTGGTGGGTTTTGAATAATTTTGAATAAAGAAGAAAATGTGTAACCCTTTAACAATAGTGAAGTAAAATTCCTGTAGGCAAAACCTGAACCTTTTATCTGGCTGCACTGCTCTGCCTGTATTTTAGAGTGAATCCAGTTGGTATCTGTTCAGACTTGAGGATCTATTTAAAGGCTAATTTTGCCCTTTCCTTGAAAAGAACATCTGCCATTTGCCTTTGTTCTGTATTACCAGATGTCATTTAATTTGCTCAAGAGTGTGTGTTTTTCAGTCTCTTTAAAAGAGTATGGCTATCCCCAGTAAGTTTCTAGTTTAATGACAGCTACAAAGGAATAACCTACTAAAACAAAGTTTAAGCGTGCATTATGCTAGTCTGGACTGCCTGCCTGAGGTCTGGAAAGCAGCCTGCTTTCTGGGAGTCTTGCTTTTTAGGATATGTTTTTGTTTTTTGTCTTCCAGATTAAAAACATTCAAGTGTGTATTGCTTGTATTGAGTATATCCAGACCAAAGAATTTTAATATGTTCACGGTCCCATCTCTGTTGATGGTGAAGCAGAACTGTCTTCTCCATGCTAGAGTTTAAAAACAAGCACAGTTAGGGATTGAGAAGAAAATGTGGCCTCATTTTGACTATACTACTTTTTGGGAAGGGACCTGACATAAGCAAATACGCTGTTGGTGAAGGGGTAGGTTTAGTAAGAGACACCATTTGTATGCATGACGTTGGAATGGTGGGTCTAGGAAGACACAGCGCTGGTGATGCTGCGAGACCTGCTCATGTTTTCCGGGTGCCTGCATGGCTGGGAGCGCTGAGCAAGTCCTGCGTGTCTTGGCTGTGCCGCAGGAAAGCGGGACCAGGGCAGCTCGGCGCAGCAGAGGCCACTTCCTCCCCCGAGCTCTGCCGTCAGCTTGATTTGTGGTTTCCGGCTGCAGAGCAAATTCTTTGAAGTTTTTGGCCTCTGCTGGAGGACTTTTTAAAGATGCTAAAAAGGAAAATCGGCTGTATTACAAAGGACTTTTTAGGTCAGCAACCACTGCATGTGAGCCAAAAGGCAGCACTGCCCTGTTACTGCTTTTAATCTCACTACTCTGATCAGTGAGAGGTTTGAGCCTCCACAGAAGCCTGTTAGGAGTTGGGATTTTTTTCAAAGCAGTTCTCCACAATTGCTGAAACTTCTCTTTCAGTAAAAAGTGAAGAGTCAAATCCAGATTAATTTACCCTGAACTGCAGAAAATGTCTGAATTTGGAGATTGCTGGGAAAGAAGTGAATTCTCTCAGTTGCCGAGCAGGAGGCTATAAAGGCTAACTTAAGGATTAGACATATGAGAGCTGCTAAAATACCAGATGTACTAAATTAAGCATAAACCAGAAGAATAGTGCCCTTGATGTTGCTATAGAAGTATTTAGCTTCCTTCCATGAAGACAGAGAGCTTCCTTTGGCTGACTGTGAAGCAGTTGGAAATAGTCTTTGCTGCATTTCTCATATATTAGAAATTCTGTTTTAAACCGCCTTTTTTTCTGAAGGAGTAGCAAACCAACTGTTGTAAAAGGTTCACAGTTACAGGTAAAAGGCAATAATTTATGAGATACTACCTGAAGGAGAGTGAAGCCATACCATAACACCTATGTCTTTTTTTTATTCCCCAACTCTTTATTAATAATACAGAGCTGAAAATTACGTCTTTCAGAGTAGTGCTTAAAACCAACAGGAAAAGATTTCTGCTCTTCTTGTGGTTTTGTTTCTTTTCCCACCTTTAACCAAACTTCGTATTATTCCCTCTCCCAGGTTTCTGGTCCAATTCAAACAAGACAAAGTGTGTGTGAAGTTCATACAAGGCAGCCAGAAAAACGGCAACATCCCAACTTGCAAGCGAAAAAACAATCGGCTTCTTGAAGTGGCTGTCCCTTAACTGCGGCTGGTGACTCTCCCTTTCATGGACTTGTTTCTTTGTAATAGTGCAATTTTAGTTGTTTGGTTTTGCTATTTTCATCCCTTTCTGGAGCTGTTGATGGCTAATAGCTTTAGAAACCCTTGGCAAAACATTTGATCAATCGACTTTAAAATCTTCTTGTTCATGCCAGAGTTTTAACCCTCAAAATGCAGATTTCTATCTGGTGAGGTATTTTTACCAGCTGGCACATATCTGTCATACGCGAATCATTCTCTTTGTTTAGTGGTCATATTTTAGTGCAGCATATCATAAACCCACATATTAATGATAAATTACTCATATTCCTTAGTCTAGAGATCTGCTTAACAGGAACTGTACATGGCCTTGATGGCCATTTGTGCCCCAGTGTCTTTTTATACTGAGCTGTTCAGGTGTTCTGATGGGCTCCTTGCTTCCCACTGCTGTGGAGACCAGCAGAACAGAGGTTGGCACAACAACTCCTGTAGTTCACACTAGACCTATGTAACTCAACCTTCTCATCAATACAGCACAGAAACATCTAATTCTGCAAAACAGAAGGAATATATGATTATACAAACAGCTATATGCATAATTTTATAGTAAAAAAATGCAGAAATTTTGAAACCGCATTTTTAATTAGGTCAGATGTTTTTAACAACTTTATGAAGTAGAAATCAGCAAAATTAAAGCAGCTTTTTTTTCCTTCACAAAAGCTATACAGTTCAAGGCATATTTTCTGTTCTGCTTTTTTTCTTTTAAATTATCAGTTAAGATTAGAGCCTGAAAAATGCAGTAGTATTCATAACACAAGTAAATGCTAGTTATTTAAACAGTTAGTTATCAAGTGAAAGGTTTGAGCCTTTCTTTTAAATATTGGCATGTACAATGTGCAATAAAACATACGTGACATTTTGTGAAAATTATTTATAATACACTTTTGTGTGGAAGAGAGAGGATTGGTGCAGACTGCATGGACAATGTAGGGGTTAAAATAGATCTGTGTTGTTTATTTGCAGTTTTTAGAGTGTACACTACAGTTGTCAATTTGGGAAGAATACTTAAAAAAAATCCTTAATTTGAGGGTCTGTATATAAATTGGCATTCTGGTAATAAAACTGTTCTAATTCTGTGCTGTTTGGTACTCCTGTGTTATAACCATATTTTTGTACTCCAAAGTATTTTGTATAACGTGTGTGCCTGATGTAAATGCGTGCACAGAAAACACAATCAAGAGCTGCATTATCAACCTTCAGTGTAACTGATTGCACTTAATCTTTTATAAGCCAGAAGCATTAGTTGAAATCCTGAAGAGGAGAGATGCTTGTCTAGATAGAAGTAACTACTCAAGTGAAGGGTTTGTTGGATGTGACTGTTTGATTTGTTGCAAGGGCGGTGGAGGAAGCACATTGTATTTTTGCAGTCTGATATAGGACAGGTTAAGACCCTGGCTATCTGATGTGCAGTGCTGGAAGTCCAAGCATAAATAAAAGAAAGATAAAGAAAAATTCAGAGTCTCATTACTCTCCTGGTGGTGAAGTGATGTAGCACTTATGGCTGGGAAGGCTCCTCTGGGTAGTTCAATGTTAATGTTTGCTCTCTGTTAAAACAGCGTTTATTGCAGTAGATGTTCAAGTGCCAATGGTTATCAGTCTCAAAAATACAGCTGGTTTGGGTAATACCACATTCTGCTTTGGGATTAAACGGTTTTACTATGATTTGGTTACAAAACAATTGTTTTAACTGTGTTGCTTTAATGTTGCTGTTAAAAGTCCAAGCATGTGACCTTGAATGGTTGGAGTAATCAAAAGATGTATTTCCCAAACTCTGAGAAAAAGTTGCTGCTTCCTTAAAATTGTATTTCAAGCTCTCTTCTAATAATTGAGTCTGGTTTATAGTTAAACAATATTTAAATAAATGTACATGTATTGTGATTATAGATGCTTACGAAGGAAATTTCAGAATCAATTTGTGATGCAAAATGGATACTTGAAAGGAATTATTCCATTGCCTTAAAAAGACAGCACATAATAACATGATATTTAAAACTCCTAAATCCTGTATTAGAATTTCTGCTTGGGAAAGATTGGAGGGTTTGTAAAAATATTCACTATCTTGAAAACCTTACAGTAAAAACCACAAGGAGGAAATTTTGAAAATTAATACAGAAGTAAGGAAAACAAACATTTAAAATCTGATGTAATTCTGTAGTTACTTACAGGTAGGAAATGTGAGAGTTTAGATTAAGAACATCTGGATATTTGACCTATGAAATTAGGGTATTATAGGATAATGTTAGGATATTTGACTGATCCCAGCCAGACCCACCACACATCCCTTATATTTTTTTGATCTTTGCAGCTAGTCCTGATAGCCTTATCTGCAAAAGACTGGAAGAGGGACAAATTCTCTGCTTTGGTTTCTCTTGTTTCCTTTCTTTTTCTGGACCTCTACAATTTTTACCTTGAATATTAGGTAGTACTTTGTGACAATTACCTTTTGACTCAATATTTCTCAATGTACAGAGCAAATTTTGTTGATCATGCATTATTAGATATGCTTGGAGATATCCATGGTATCTTGATGTTTAGATTTAAGTATCTAGGATGTTGGAAATAAAAATGCAAGGTCACCTTAGCTTGGGTTTTTTCCTTTTCCTCTGTTTTCTTTTATAACCATCTATCAAATGGACTTGTAAAGAGAAGACTATTCCTCCTATGGTGCTAACCTTACTTTTGCTTCCTTTTACTTTGTAAACACTAATCTTTCATCTCAAAGCTGGGTAAGGATCATTTAAAAAAATGAGATTTGTTGCATGATGCTTTCTAGAATCAAATCAAATAAAATTCCATTACTTAGATCTATGTTTTCTCTATATCTGTATCTTTCTTACTGCAGAAAGAGCAGTTGACTGGAGTTTAGGTTAAATATGCACAACACTGGTGTGTGACTTGGAGAGAGAAGAAATTTTTATTTTGTTTGTGATTTCTTAAGAGGCAGCATGTCATCCTCAGTGATCCACACTAACCTTTTCCAGTCCAATTCTTTAGTGTAAGTCCTTTCCTCAACATAGTTTTCACTAAAAATTCTAAAAAGTCAACTTTCCTAACATTAGGGTGTGGACTGATTCCCTAAGAACAGTATTATAGTCAGTTGAATCTGATTTTTAAAAATGGCTTTGTCCCCCAAACCTATTATATTTCACATGTTTTGTTTTGTGATTTGTTTCTCTCCTTTTTTTATCCTTAAAAATTCTATCCTGATTTATGTTTGTTTTTGTTTGTCTTACAAATTATAGAAAAAAGAAACTAAAATGTTAAATCCGGAAAAGTATCTTTGGTTTTAATCCAGGTTTTGTTTTCTTTGCCAAAATGAGAGCATTTTCTTTACTTTTCAGGGGAAAAATTGAAGACTTAATTCAAAATTTTTATATAAAATGAGAAAAGTTTCCCCAGTCTGCATAAATTTCAGTTCTTAAGCTTTTAGATCCTTGATCTTGAAGAACAACAACTTTTCCACATTCTATACAAAATGGTTGTGGTTGTTTTTAAAAGATTGCACTGTAGTGTGATGGTGATGGGCAGGAGGGAGATGCACATGTCTATACTGCTTTGGACACTAGAACTTCCTAACAAACACCTGCTTTAAAGACAGAACTGGAGGGGACAATGGGGATGCTGCCAACTTGTAACAATGCAGAGCAACATGAATTTGAAGGAATCTCTAGCAGTGAGAAATGAGTTCTCATTCTCCTCCTGCCTAGCTTCCATCCTTATTGTAGTATTTTGTAGCTTACATAGACTGTGACTGGGAGGCACAAATGTTAACCAATGTTTGTAAAACCCCTCCAAGTAAACACAATTCTCTGGATACTGCTTTTTAATCAAGTGTTTTAAGCTAATTGCTTGACATGTAACTGTCCCACAATTTCCAGTTTAAATATAACCAAAGGTTGTTGACACGTAGCAGATCTTGCAGCCATTCCAGCACAGTATTTGCTGTCTGTCTGCAGTTGTGTGATCTGTTCAGTATTTTCAGGAGACTTAATTGGGGGAGTGGCATCTTCCCTCAAAGAGAACACCATTCACATGTCAGTCTCAGTTATGCTGAGACTTTCTATGTTATGACTCACTGGAGTGTTTCCTCCTGGACATGAAGGTAAAGGGAGGTTTAGTGTATGGAAAATTTCGTTGCTTCTGCTGGAACATCATAGGTCCCAACAGTCACTGCTTTAGGCACAGACTGTACAGGCACTGCACGGAACTGGCACGTTCTGTCTTGCAGGATAACCCTGCCCAGGGTACTCGCTCAGCAGCACCAGATCTCTCACTTCTTCCATGCTTCTAAGCAGAGTGTAGAGAGGACAGAGGATTGTGATGAATTTACAGTTACTGTTAGTGATTGTTGTAGAAATCTGTATTTGCATAGGTTGGGGTGGATTCGCATTGGGCAGTCCCAAAAAATTAATTGGAATGCAAAGAGGAAAAACGTGTTCCTAGAAGTTTGTTGTGTTTAAGGAAACATTGCTATTTTGTGTGTGGTAGTGTTTGTCTACAGTAAATGAGTGCTATTTAAAGAAATGGAATTCTGATATCAACTTAATATTTTTATCAGCTAGAATCAGTTCTGCTCCTGTTCCCTTGGGTATTCGGGCCTCTATTAACAATGGGAGTTAAAACAGTCTGAGGCCATTGCAGTTAACTCTGATTATAAGAAATTGATGACATTGAGTCCTAAAATTGTTAAGAAACAGATTGCCTCTCTCTTTTATCCTAAACCTTTAATGCTGATTGTGAACTGACTAGACAAAATTTTGAAGTACAAAGAACAAAAGGCTTTATACATGAGTGGAAAGAAAACCTGAAGGATCAGAATCTCTTTTCTTAATAATTCAACCGATTTCCAAGGCTGCACCCTGCACTTGGCCCAAGGTAAGGATCTCTTTGCTGTGTAACATTCTACTGTTTATGGTCTCCAGTTACTGACAAAAAGGTAAAAACTAAATATTCTTCTAGCCAATGAATCTTCTTCCCTGGAAACATGATACAGTTCTGGGGATCTGCAGGGACTCCTCCTGTAGGAAAGGAGTCCCAGACCCTGGGACTTTAATGCCCACTTTCACCTTCACCCTCTGATATATCAAATGCCTATAGGCTGTTCTCTGAAAATGGGAGAATGGTGAGTTTTACCCCAGTTATGGTGATCTTTATTGGCCTGGCAATGTCCCCTCTTGATGTAACAAATTCTTTCCCTACCAGTATCTAGATACCGGGTGGTCTTAGAGATGCTGGGTGATGTTTCCCACTCTGGCTCACATCAGGTTCTGATTTCCTCCTGGCCCTGTTCCCTCCTGCCTCTGATGTTCCCTGCAGCGATAAAGGGAGGCGTATGTCTCCAGGGTACAGCAACAATGTATTCTTTTAGGTTATTTTCTCCCATTATCTACCACTGCATCTTGGCACATTGGTTTCAGCTGAACATACAGGAAATGTTTTATTTCCCTTCTAACCAAGAGCTGTTTTTAATGAGATGCTTTGTTCCCTTTTGAGTTAACTTGCTAGCTCTATGGTATCGCCAGTGTTTCCCAAAACTGTGACAAAAAGCAAACCTGAAGCCTGAAACATGAAAAGCTGCTGTTGCTATGTATGTGCGCTGTCTCTTCCTGTTAGAAAAGTGATCTACTCAAAGTGATGTTGCGTTGAATTCTCTGCTGGCTTGATTCACTGCATGAAGCCTTCAAGGTTGCTCTGTGTGCTTCTTGTAGCCTGAAAAAATGAACGCATCAGAATATGAAATAGTTTCAAACTGTGATGCCAGAAGGGAGGAACTCATTTTTAACTGATGCAAAGAAGCATTAAATAGCTGTGAATACACTTAGGTATCCCTTTACTTGCCTATGGGCTGCTATAGCTATGGGAAGGGACCCTGGCATAAGTTTAATCATGAAGGCTTAAGCTGGAGGTGTTCAAAGCAATGCTGTTTGATCAAATTCATGATATGCTATTAAAGTTCAAAAGTAGTGGCTGAGCTTGCAGTGGAAGATCCTAAATATTGTGTCTCAAAATTCTTAACATTATATGGGGATGGTGTCCTGATGAGGGCAGGATCTTGAGTTTTCATGAACTGTTTTGGGGATGATAATTTTTTTTAAAAAATCAGCTACTACCTAGAGAGGAAAAAGGCATTTGGGTTAAACAAATAGCAAACCTATTGCAACATAAGTGTAGGATTGTTTCCAGCTCATAGTCAGCCCATTACTGGCACAAACATGTTGTCCCTGGCCCTTTATTTGAACACTATGTAAACATAAGAAACTAAAGGAAGTGTTGTTGTGTTGATATGACTTGCTGTCCTTCACGTGCCTGACTCGAAGGATGTGAGGTTTGATTCCACCTTGGTTTTCTTCCTTCTGTTGAGGTGGAGGTAGGATTTCTCAGGGTGAAACAAAGAAACGGCTAAGAGCAAACTGAAAAAGGAAGAGGGACTGTGAGCCAGATCCATGCTTCTAGTTTCAGTCCCACAGAATCACAGAATAGTTTGAGTTGCAAGGGACATCTTCAGCTACATCAGGTGACTCAGAGCCCCATCCAATCTGACCATCTTCTGGCTTTTCTATACAAAGGGGGTGAGAAAACCCTTTCCAAAGAGAGGAGAGCATCCTCTCCAGCTGCCTGACTCTGGAATGCCATGGATGGGGACTACATCTAGCCATGGCAGAACAAAACTTGTAGGGTTTTTTTTTTGTTTTTATGCTAATCCTGCTCTGTGGAGTTATTTAGCGGCTTCCCTTGGTGTGGCTTTCTCCTCACACTTGGTTTTGCGCTGCCAGATGTTCCCTTCCCTCGCATTGCCCCACCATGCCCTGCAGTTCCCTTTTGCCCAAGACCTCTCTGCCCATCTCTACTAGTCTCAGTCATGCTTGCAGGGCATTTTCTGGTGGGATATAAGAAGGGGCAAGAAATTCTCTTGAAAAAAGAGCAAATCCAGAGCAGGGTATGGGTAAGAAGCACCTGGAAAAGGCATATGAGCTGCCAAGCATCAGGAGCTTGCCAGTGACTGCTGAACAGCAGCCACCAGCCTTGGGGTTTTGCTGCTTTGGCTCTTCGGTTTTGAAGACCTGGGCTCTAAAACTGAAATATTGTTCAGAATGGCAGCCGTTGTACTGGTGCCTCTCGGGGAGCTTGTGAGGTTTGGCAGGTGACTGTTGGAGTGTGCCATTGCTCAGTTTGATGCCAACAGCAACTTGAATTAGCGGGAAATGCATTTGGTGGCAGGGCAGCACTGAGAAAACTCTCCCTGGGGTGCCTGGGAAACTGCTTTTGGTGTCCTCAAGTGGAGTGTGTGAATGTACATGCTTTGAAGAAATGAAAATGTGCATATTGTGTGAACATCTTTGGCCTGGCACATCCACTAGATGCAACTCCTCACTATGTAAGGGATGTTGCCATTTTGTTCCTTGAAGATTGTGCCTGGGCTCTTGTGGAAACTGTAATGCCGGTGGAGTTCTTTTGTTCTTTTTGAGGGGATTGTTGCGCTTGCAATATGACATGAAGGTCACTGTGGCTTTAAGGATGCATTTTTTTCTTATGAAAAAATAATTTTGCACATTTTTGTTTCCTTTAGAATAAACTCTCTACTAATGGAGATAAAAGGCATTCTTAGTATTGAAGAAAAAAAAAGAAACAAAATGGATCCTAGCAACTAGAAATGAGACCTGTATTTATAGCTATTTCTTTCCTAAAAATGGCTGGAAAAGTAAAACTGAGGCTGTGGTTTCACATTTCAGCATGAGCTGAACAGGCACATTCCCTGCTACTGCAACAGTGTGGTCTGGTCCTTCTGCCCACGGCTCCAGCTGTGCCACCCAGTCCCTGCAGTGAGTCAGGGCCATGGGCTGGAAGGGCAGAGAAGTTCCCCTGTGACAGGAGCTCCCTTGGGAGACACAGGTCCCTGTGTAGCCCCATGGGGTGGGATGAGGTGAGAGGACATGTGGAGCTGTGGCTCTGGCTCAGGTGTGATGCACAGGCGTGTGCTGGGTGGGCAGCTGTGCTTTCTGTGGCTATAGCAGGTTTCAGGGACTTCATAAGCTCTCTTAAAAGACACTGTGTGTCAAAGTCCCAGATTTCCTAACTTAAGACAGAAAAATATCCCTGAATTTTTCCAGCTGTTCTTTGAAAACATATAAAGGAGAACAAGAAGTACATACAGATCCTGCTGCAGTGTCACCATCTCTTCTCAAAGTGTGGTTCAAATTTTCTCTCTACCCTGGTGCTGACTTTGTTGTTACAAACCGGACCAGGGTTTGTACGGGCCTGGGCTGGGGAGTGCTGGGAGCACCGCAGCATATGTGTTAATGAGCCCAGCTCTTGGCAGCCCCGCAGGGAAGCCAGACGTGCAAGGCAGCAGGCAGTGTGAATGCTGCCTACTGTGTCATTGCACCACATCCATGTGGGTCACTCAGAGAAATTGAAGATGAACACAAAATTAATGACTGTATGAAACCTTCTCCCTCCCAGCTGATGATAAAATTCTCATCGGCTCTGCAGGGACCCAAAACCTTTCCTCATTCTCATGCAGGTTTCTGTGCAGACACCAAGCAGTTCATTAGAGAGCTTCCAGCTGGGATCATAATGTCATTTCCTTTGCTATTTGCCTGGATTCCCTTTTCATATGTTCCCATTCCATCCTCAGGCTCACTGAAGAAGCGCTTTGTGAATTTACAATTTACCTGCCAGATAGCTCTGGTGTAAAGGTTTCCATGGGCTGCTGAAGAAATTATTGCTCTGATCAGAGCACTGGTGCATACAGCTGGCATGGAGCAAAGCACGCGCCTCCTTTTGGGGTCTGCGGATGCAGTATCTATGCAGTGTGCAAGCTCTGGCATGAGTCCTCGGGCTGGCCTGCCTCCAGGCCAAGGATCACATCTCCCCTCCTCAGGGAATGTGAGGTTTAAATCACTGCAGCTCAGCAATGCAGGGAATGTGCCACCAGCAATCCCTGATCCTACTCCTCTTCAAAGCAGGCGGTGCCCGCTCTCCCCACGTGCTTTCAGCAAACACACAGTGATGATGCACTGCCAGGGCCTCTGAACTTGGCTTCTCGAGCCCACTTTCTACACACAGTCTAACAATGGGTGTGAAAATGGAAGGAAGAAGAAATGCGGGGAGGCAGCGCAGCGCTGGCATGCTTTGAAAGCCGACTCTTTCTCTCCAGATGTTCTAAATCACATGTGGAGAAGTGTTTGTGGTCAGATGCTGCTTGAAACTGATTGTTGATAATCTCCTGAGACAGCCTGTGACAAATTGAATAATAAAAATGCTGAAAATAGCATCGTTATTCCCTGGAAAAGCAAAGTTCCCACAATCCAAATAGCTGGGAAAGTTGTTGAACTTTCTTTGGACACAATGTGCTCTTTTTTTTGTGTATGTTCTTCAACCTTCCATTGGTCTCTGGGCTTTTTTCTTATGACCCTTCCTTCTCCTACCAGTTCCAAGCAACCACAATTCCAGCCTCCCCTGCCCAAGGAATAGCTGAACTGATTGCCAGCCTCTGACATGAAAAGCAGTGTCCTGCATTCTGTGAATCTCACACTTCTCCCTGATGTTGTGGTGTTGCTGATTCTTGCAAGTTTGTCTTTGTAGAACATTTTTCCTACTGTGGGGAAAGCTAGATCACAAGACACCAAACTCTGAGACCTTCACCACAACAGACCATCCTGACCAGCAGCAGTCTTCTCCTGACCATGTTGAGCCTATGCCATTCCTGATTCCTTTCCCACGTTGTCCACTTGTGGCACCACAAGGCACAATCCTGACCTTCCTTCCTCAGTGCCTGGACAACCAGGGGGGCAGCCACTGTGCCAGGGTTTGGGGCCCTCTGTGTTGTCCCTGAAGAAGAAGCCTTGAGGCCAGTGAGTGTCCCAAGAGTGCTCTGTGAGGTCAGGTCCCTCTTGGGAACTTCATAATTTAATGAGTGTAAGTGGGTTTTTTGGTGGTGAGAAGATTTGATCCAGGCTGCTTATGCTGTAGTAATGAATTGCAAATCTAGTGGTAGAGATGATAAAAGTCATGGGTAATGACAAGCTATGGAAGTGTTTGGTGTGTCCACAGTGAGATTGTGTGTGCTTTGCTTGTTGGCAAACCAGCTATGTGCTGTTTTTTGTATTTCTCTGATATTGGAATTAGCTATAGATCCTGTCCTGGCATAAATTGCAGATCTGCAGGCATGTATAGTTACTTCAAATTTTCTTGGCAACGATTTAGGGGAAGACCTTGCAAGCACAGGGTCAACTTAAGCAATGCATTGTGGCAAACTTTTTGTGGGTGATGATTTCAACCGCAGTTCAATATAGTGATTTGTTCTATCTGACCATTTATTCTGGAGACTGGCAATATTTGAACTTCCAGCAGAGTTCATGACTGAGGTAGTCAGTATTTTAATGTATGGACTTGGTTAAAGTCCTGATCCTATGCACCAAAGTCTTCTCTGATGCTTTTTGTGCAGTAGGGAATTCCACACACCCACCAACCTGCTTATGTAAACCTCTGCTGCTCCCCTGCTGTCAGGAAGGTCACCAGCTGGTGCCAATTTCTGTGTCCTCCCTGACTGCTGTGGGGCTGTGGAGTTTTGTTAGCAAAGCATGTGGGGTGTGACTGTTCCTTCTCCATGGAAAAATCTGAGGCGTGCAGCAAATTTAGGGGTAGAGTAAAACCAAAGAAATGGAGGAGGGTGCAATAAAAACACAACAGTTTTAGGAGTTATAGCCAAAATATGAAAGGCTCCAGTTTCATAATGAAATTAAATTTGTGCTGAGCTGTTGGTCTGAAGTTTAGATCCTGCATGATGTGTTGAGAATAGCATTTGTTAATCTGCTGACAGACTGGTGTTCTGTCCCAAAACCACCAGCACAGTTCTCTCCATGAGTGTCTCCTACCAGGCGCTGCCTGAAATAGTCGAACAAAAGACAGAAAACTGGCATTGCTTTTTCTGCCATGATGATGAAATGGCATAGATTGTGGCTGCAGGAAAGGTTACAACCACCACTATGAATTTTCTCCAGGGACTGTCCTAGATAGTTGCCTGCCCTGGGTAATGTCTTTCACTCACATCTTCATAGTCAGCTGTGCTGCTGAGTCAGAAACTATTGCATGATCAGCTCAAGATGGACCTAAATTACTGTCCTGCTTACCCAGGCTGGCTGAGCCCTGCCTCCTGCTGTGCCACCACTGCTGTCCTGCCAGCTGCCACATCATTCCCCATCCTTCCTTCTTGGGCTTCGGAGGTCTGTCTTGGCCTGGGACATCCTGCTACATGATGGTGTTCCCTTCACTAGTAGTAGTTTCCTTCCACTCTGACACAGTGGTTTGTAGATTTGTTTGTGGGGACTTGTTTTTGACATTTCTTCCCCTATTTATAAGAACGTATTTATTTGAAGGTTGGTGTGTTTTATGTGAAGGTTACTAGTAGGTCTAATCCTCCCATGGGTCCTTCCTCCAACAATTCCCTGGCTTCAGTTAGTAGGTCCAACTCTCCCATGGGTCCTTCCTCCAGCAATTCCCTGGCTCTATTCCTAGTAAATAAATAGAGCTCTCACTATTGAAAAAGATAATTGGCTGTGTAATGCACAGAAGGCAAAATTGCTTTCCTCAAGATTTATTCATCAATTATAGCTTGCCCTGGATGGCGCAGTTTGAACCATTTTCTGGATGGGGAGAAATATGTCAAATGGAGAGGAGGCTGTTGTTATAATAAATGACTGGGTGCATATATGCATGACTGCATGTTTTAGATCTTCCATAATGGGTATCCTATTAACATGCTAATGAACATGCAAACAAGGAGCCAAGGATTATCATTATTTTTGAGACAATAATGTGTATTTTGGGGGTTTTTTGCTTGTAATTAATGACAGTGCTGTCTGGTCTGTTGGTGTCCCCTGGGCTGGTTGTTGCTCTGCCAGGAGGAGGTAGCAGCCCATGTGCTGTGCAAATCCTGCCTTTCCTCTTTGCAAACTCCCTTTGCCTCCATCCACCATGTCCTTCCATGTGCTGGTGGTGAAACTCCACCCTTTGGGTGAGGGTTGTTGATGTCTGAGTTAACACTATAGCCCAGACAGCTGCAGTAAATGCTCCAGATGTATTTTCAATTAAAGTTTTAATGGAAATGTTAAATATCTCTGAAGAACATAATGACGTGGCAGTGCTGCCATTTACACTTCCAGTGGGTCAGTACAGTATGTGGAGAATATACCCATGCGAAGTGCCCATGTGGAGGAGGATCTTAAGGTCTTGGAGGTGCCCAATTCTCTCAGCTACTATTTAGTGTGGAATAGTTTAGCAGGACTTGAGAGCTCTCAGCATCTGGTGGGATACAACCCCTCTGTAAATACATTCCTTGAGGGTGCAAGTTGATCTGTGACCCTGCTGGCTGCCATAATGACTCTGATGGTTCTGTGGCTATTGACCTTGCCACACTGTGGATGTTACATTGCTAAGAGGCATTTAATCCCTTTTCTGTATTTTTTTAAAATCAAGAACGCATTGTAAAACAAGCTGAGCTGTGGTGCCCAGAAAGGCTTCTCTGGCGCTGGGTAATGCATGAAACAAACATCCCCATGGTGTCCTACTGCCTGCTCTTTGGGGTTACCTACAGATTACATAGTCCACAAGATGGTCCTCTCCTGTGACCAAGCTGTCTCTCATTTATAAGATGAGACCTTCTGAGGCAGAGATGATCCATAACAATACCTGTACACAGGACCTGTCCCAATAGGCCTCCTGTGACATTTAAGTGCTACCTGAATATAATGAACATCTGTCAAATAGGAGGAAGAAATAACACTAAAAATGTCTTTCAAGGAATCTGATGGTTGCTGCTGTGGCTGATGGTAATGTGAGAAGGAATGAAGGAGCACAGTCACCCTACCCTTGTGTAGTGTAGCTCTTTAACTTCAAAGAGAAACATCTAACAACCATACTCACTCCTATGCTCCTTTTTTTTAGGTCCTTGTGTCATGTCATGTCCTATAAGAACAGCCATTAATAACCAAAACATAATCAGCAGACACAGATTGCTTGTTGTCTAGAAAATTTTTCAAGGAAGTTATTTATCACCCCTGCAGTCAGAATCATGGAGAAGTCTGTGTATCTGTGAGAGAAAGAACATTGTCACCTTGTAGCACAAAATATTGTGTTTGTGGGATCACAGGACAATTTCTGTGGGAGGGGATGTCAGGGATCTCCAGCCCAACATCCTGATCAAGGCGGGGTCAGTGCTGAGAACAGACCAGGCTGCCTGGAACTTTGCCCCCTTGGAAACCTCCAAGGATGGAGATGCCACAGCTTCTCTGGGCAGCCTGAGCTTGCCTTACAATCCTGTGGTGTGAGTGCCTCCTTGACTGTTGAAAAGGGCTGTTAAATGCAGTTAAGAAATTTGGGTCCCTTATTCAAAGCATAGAAAAGAAGCTCCAGCCATCTGTGTTTGCAGTCTATTTTCTTTCATTCATTTATGAGATAAAATGAAATTGATTTGGAAGCAGTTTTGGGAAAGGAAATTCACATGTATTTCCAGGCCATCAAATACTGTTGAATTTATTATCACTTCAAGACAGTCAGGATCTGCCCAGAAGACAAGGGGCCAGGGAAGTTTTGAACTGTAATGTAAAATGAAATCCCCTTGGGTGAGGTAATCTCCTTAGCCTGCTCACTGCAACATGGAGAGAATAATATTTACCTCTTTGTGTGAGTGGGAAGATTAATGCTTGCTAGGTGCTGTGAAAATGAAAATAGTCACAGAAAGCTTCTCGTCTGCAAGGAAAATTATGAGTGCAAAGAGCCTCTGAATCCTGTCCTTTGGTGAGAACCTCTTGTTAGCTTTTTTAAAATTGTGCTTAATATAATCAAAAGGCTTAGACAGGAAAATGTTTGCCCTCATTCTCCCCCCATATCTCCTCCAGCAGACAAGTAAGTGTAGAGACTTGCAGAGTGAAGGATGATGAGAAGTGAAGATGATGTTTTAGGCTGAAGAAGGGTTGAGGTGCAGACAAAATCATGAAGACCCAAAACTTGGTGCAGCATGGTCTGGAAAGAGAGAGGAGGACTCTAGGTCACTGGATAAAAGGCTGCTGGCATCGAAGGCTGCAATTATGGAAAGGGTAATGTATTCAAGCAGAGCGAGGTGTATTTATTTGCTAAATTGCCTGTTGAAAGCTCTGCTCCCTGGCAAGGCAGGTCACTCAGGTGTGCCTCCCACCCAACCTGCCGGCGCTGGCTGGGCCCAGGGTAATTGAAGCAGGTCATTTGCTGCCAGCCCGGCAGGCTCTGCTCGGCTGGAGGCACCGATGGAGAGCCCTGGGAGAGCCAGCCCCAGAGTTAGTGCAGGAATACCTGAGGTGTTTGATTACCCAGCAGTGTTTTCCCACAATTCATGAATATACTTATCTCCAGAGTTTTGTAATGTGCAGACTTTTAAGTAGGTGAGTCCTAAAGCTTATCAGACGCATCAGCTATGACCTAAAATCTTGAAAGCAAATTTTGCTCAGCTGAAAAGGGAGCTTTAATGTCAGCATGCAGTGAATTACCTCCTTTCCTTTCATTTGCCTGAAATCAAGGCTGTATTTCAGGCAAAGTGATGCAGAATTTGGACAAAAGAGCAGTGGGAGGAAAGCTATACTAAAGACCCAGAAGATGTCTTTGAATTTATTAATACTCTTCTGAAATTAAATGGGGTAAAATTGCTTCAAGATGCTTATAAAATATCCCAGAAAATACATACCACTCTATTCTGCTGGAAGTTCTTTTAAGAGTTCCTCTAACTGATTTCAAGACACACATTGAAAAATCTGGAAGATTTTCCAGGGAGCCTATTGGTCACATAGGGCATAGTCGACAAGAGGGCTTCGGATGGGGCAGTGCTCACACCCTGTGATGAGCTGACAGGAGTGAAGTGGTGGCACACCACACAGCTGCCTCATACAGACCTTGAACGTTTATCTTATCCTTGGAGTAGGGTTAAGCAAAATACGGTCATTATGTATCTTGAATGGTGATCAGGTCCCCCATTGAAAGTTATTTGTTGGGTGCTGGTATCTGACAGGACCCTTCATTGCCAGATTGTACTGCACCAGTACATTCCAAACAGCCTGGGGAGGACAGAGTCACACTGCAGAATGAGTCTGGTGGGACTGATCAGGATATTGATAACCCAGGGTGGCTGTTTCTGCCTCTGACACATGCTCGTTCGAAGTTCAAGGGCTCTCCCATAAATGCACTGTGCTTCGTGGATGGGATAGTAGAGCTCATCTCCCAGGAGACTGGGAAGGGGCACTTCCATCGACTGTGCACCTCCCAGGAAGGTTAAAAAGCATTTCTACGCTCCTGAGTAGGAAATAAACCTGGGGAAGCAGCAGGCTTAATAAATGCAGAGCCCTCGGGAGCGTCTCTGGAGCGGAGGGGAGGGGAGGGATGCTGGCAGAGCGCACCGGCAGCCTCGCTGCCGGCAGGTCAGCCGTGAGCCTCACCTTGCTCAACGCCTCTGGTCCTGCCCTCCTTCAAAACTGATATCCCACTGGTGCAAATTAGATAAGAATTGGT
Organism: Myrmophylax atrothorax; assembly: GCA_026770055.1. NCBI lineage: Eukaryota > Metazoa > Chordata > Aves > Passeriformes > Thamnophilidae > Myrmophylax > Myrmophylax atrothorax. The sequence continues at coordinate 7,646,794 of JAOXXN010000102.1, forward strand.
TCAGAGTCTTTAATTGTGATTTTTATTTTGAATTTGCATAATTAGACTTGTAACGGGCTATTTTCACAGCCCCGGAACTGCTCTGAGGTCGTTAGTGCTGGCCCTGTGAGATTACCATCTGCCTGGAGAGGGCGAGGGCTGTGGGGCAGCCTGGCGAGCCTCCCGTGGCTCATTCAAACCACTCACCCACTTGAACCCCAGCTGCTTTCCCAAGCCACCCAAGGGGGTACATCCTTGCAAAACATTAGTCATCTGTCCCAGCTCGTGTCCTCAACAGATGCAATTGTTTAGGAGAATGTGGGTGCTGGGGGGAGATTAATATGGTCTGGTTTTAGAATGACTCCTTTTGTATTAGCTTTGTCTTTAATGAAAGAAAATTAAAAGAAAGAAAGAGTGAAGCAACACAGTAGCACCAGGTTTGCGCTTCCCAGGTTGTGAGGACGTACCTGGAGGCAATCAAGGGCTGCAGTGAGGCAATAGATGGAGATGGACAGGTACTTGGATGCTCTGGGGCATGGATTGGTGAGCTCGCCCACAGGAAGCTGGTGGCTTTGGAGAGGGATGGAACTGATAGAGTGTCTGGAAGGCAAATAGGAAAAGGAGAGTTGAGCCTAGCTGAAAATTTTACTATCCTGAAATCCTTGCTTCCCACATCCTTATGACTTCTCCCCTTCTTTTCCATCCCCAGCATCTTCCTGATCCTTCCCAAGCCTGTTTCCCCATCCAGCCATGTATGGCCCCAAGATGCCATTTGTATCCCATTACTCTCTCTACTTTGGTCTTTGCTGCTGCAGTGAAGTTTTATTTTGTATCTGCAAGGAGAAGAACAAAATAAATCTTCACTCTGAGGGTGGCAAAATTTCCTGTAGCCCATATGCTGAAAAGCCTTGGGCTGGCTTTGCTGCCACATCTTGTTCTACTTAAACTGCTGCTTTGGATAGGCCCAAGAAGTTTGCTTTGCAAGAGGTGTTTCCTTCTCTTCCAGCAGAACCATATGCACTGTTTCCTTCATGTCAGACATGGCCTGGCTGTGGGCTCTGCTGCCAGGGCCTTGCTGTGTCAGGTCACAAGGCACCAGTGACACAAACACCATCAAACCACCCAACTGGACATTTCCCATTTGATTTCAGTTCCAGTGGAATCTAGACTGGAGATTGTTTAAAGGAGGTTTGAAGTGTTTCATGAAAGCACATTTCAGACACCAGCTCATACCTTTAATTAACCCTTTGAAAATGGGACTTGCCAATAGGGACCCATAGTAGATTTTGGGAGTTGCATTAGGAGTAATTGTTAAATTTTGATGTTGAAGCTGAACAGCAGATGTTAGGAAGGTGATTGCCCTTTATATCTTTGTCACTTTCCCATTTCAGGTTCTCCATGGATAGGGACATTTCTCACAGATATCTTTTGTCAGACATTTCAAATGTTGGTAAGAATCAATATCTGAATGATGTTCAACGTAAGGTATGGATCTCAAACCCACACCAAAACTCTAGACTGGGTAATGCTGTTGCCTGCAAAGATGCTAGTGTCAATTTGGGCTCTGAATATCACTGTGAGATTGAAACAGTAGCATACAAAAAAGTGTCATTTTCTCTGCTGTAGTGCTTTGCAGAACCACTACTCCCCTCCTGCCAGCTCAAATACAGTTTGGTGTTGAACAAGGCAGAGTTCTCCTCCTTACGTACACAGCAGCAGAGGGTGGGGAGCAGCAGAGAGAGGTGGTTCTGCCAGTCTTGGTATTCATTAAATGCATTCAGGGGCAGGCACCATAATGGGCTGAGCTGCTACACCTTGCCACCTGCCCTGACAATGCTGGCTCCGTGGGAGAGCCCTGACCTACCTGACAGGGGATTCAGGCCCACATGGTTTGCTCTGCTCACCAGCTCAGCATGTCTGTTCTGTCCTGAAACCCAGTCTGCAACAGGCTCTCACATCTATTTTGGGAAGGGATCTAACCACCTTCTGAGTGCACATGGCCTTGCTAGTGCTCGAAGTTCAATCAGCTCCACATACAGGCACCCCATGCCTCAAAATAATCAATAGACCACAGAAATGCTTCTTCATAACAGCATTTATTGCACCAAAGTGTTACTGCTCTTCCAGAATCTTCATGGAGGGCTTTCTCCTTCAGCTGCCCCCATTCAGCCAGCGGTTCTTGGCCACCTGCCCTGCACCAGGTCGGGAAGCTGGGCTGAACTGGAGCAGCTGGGCAATGAGGGCTCGACAGGGCCCTGGCAGTGGGGGCAGCCCCTCTGGGTACAGCACACCTTGCTTCTGCATCTGGGGCATGCTGTGGATGTTGGTATCATCAAAGGGAACATGGCCGACCACCATCATGTAGAGCATCACCCCCAAACTCCACATGTCATACTTCTTGGCGTCATAGGGGATGCCCATCAGCACTTCAGGGGAAGCGAAGGCTGCTGTCCCACAGAACGTGGTGCTCAGGTCTGGGTAGCCATTGACTTCCTTGCTAAAACCAAAGTCACTGATCTTGGCGCGGTGTCCGTCGGCGGTGAGCAGCACATTCTCACACTTGAGATCCCGGTGCACCAAGTTGCGGTCGTGCAGGTAGCGCACAGCCCTCACAACCTGCACAAAGATGTCTCGGGCCTTGGGAATGCAGGACAGCTTTCCCAGATGCTCCACCAGCTGCAGCAGAGTAGTGTCCATGGTCTCCATCACGATGTAGAGCTTCCTATTGCAGACCTCGATGAGCTCGAAGACGTGCACAATGTTAGGGTGCTGGATCTTGCGCACTATGGAGAGCTCCCGAGGCAGGAACTTGTACACGACGGCTCGGGATGCTCGTTGTCGATCCACCACCTTGACAGCTAAGGGGCCCTTGTGTTTGCTGGAGGTGGCTGCTTTCACCTTGGAGAAGCTGCCCTCCCCTAACGTTTGACCCAGCCTGTAGCCCAGCTCATTGAGTAGCCTTTCTCCTCCATCAATTTGTGGCATGATTTGTGATCCAGATGGGCTTGATCAGAGCCCATGTCTTGCTCCAGAGTTTGAAAACTCTGACATCTGGTGCATGGCAGCTGTTGACCATTGCCTATGACAACCACTGGTTCCATGGTTGCCTCTATGGGTTCCACGCCCCTCCCAGGCATTGTGATGGGGTGGAATATTGTGCAGCAGCACCTTTGGGAGATGAATCTGGAGTCATACCAGTTTTCTGCAGGTTGTTAGTTACATTAAAATCCAAACTACACAGAGTGGAACAAAGGAGTGGCTTCTACTGGCACTAACTGTGAACCACCTTGGCTGGCTATAAATAGCTTTTTTTTTTTGTGATAGTGCATTGAGCTATTACTAGGTAAGCTTTCTGACCTTGTGTGGTGTGGATGGGGAACTTTAAATGCATCTTTCAGAAGAAACAGTTTTTCAGTTTCTTGAACTTGGAATTCCTGTCCATCTATTTTTATCAAAATTATATTTTGGAGATGTACAGAGAAGGAGACCAGAGATCCTTCAAAGACCTTCTATAATCAGATTTTAAAAGCTTTTAGTCAGTTTTAGTTGGCATAAGGTGGCTGTCAAATTGAGCAGAGAGCAGCTGGGCTGGGCCACAACATCCACTCCAGAGCAAAGCAACCCTCCCATCCCAGGCTGTGTCTCAGGCCAGTTGTCAACTCCTTCCTCCAGTTGCTGCATCACTGGTTTTAACAAACAGTTGTTCCTGGTTTATGCTGGTTTTTTTGAGCTGGTCAAGGATCCTGTCCTCCCTGCGGAGTTCACATTTCCTTTCCAGCTGTACAAAGAAGCCTAGGACCACAAAACCCCTGTCTTCCTATATATCAACCCAAATGCTATTTTTATTTTTGAGTATATGTTTCGTTTTTCAAGTTGGTTATAAAGAGGAATAGTAATCAGCTGAAGATGGAAGATCTTTCTCATGCATCCATCTTGTCAGTATTCTGAAGTCACTTCAGGAAATTAAATTACCTAAAGGCTACAAACATAGGTCTGTATGTGCTGTGGGGGTGCTTTGCTCTGATGCTAAGAACAAGTAATGTAACCACCAAGTTGAGTTTTACATGCTTAGATGCTGTGGGTCTAGACCAAACTATTTTTCTACTTCAGAAACTATTCCTAAAGGCCAGTTGGAAGTATGAGAATTGCAGTTGCCAGGCACGTACCATCAGGCTGTACCATCAGGCATGCCGTCAGAAGGCCAGGCCAGCAGCATGTACACTGCATGATGAAGGATTTGCTGTTGCATAAGGGCTGGTACATTCCAGGTCAGGCTGGACAGGGCTCTGAGAAAACTGATCCAGTGGAAGATGTCCCTGCTCAATTCAGGAGGATTGGACTGGAGACCTTTGACTGTCCCTTCCAACCTGAACTATTTTATGATTCCATGCTGGCCACTGAAGAATGCCCTCAGTCCATCCTTATCTCCTCTGAAGAGAGCACAGACCCATTTAACAGCAAGGACTTTGCCAGGGCTGATGTCTTTGTGGAGGCTGAGTGGAGGGAATCCCACATGCACGCAGAAGTGCAGGACATTTACCCACCCTATGTTCCTTTTCTGTTTGGGCCATCAAAAAAATGCACTCAGATTTCTTATTTCCAAAGCAGATCAGAAAGAAGCCATTTCCAAAAGTTCCCATACAGAAACTGTGGTTACTTAAAACAATCCCACCTAGCAATAAGCAGGCCAGATGCAGAAAGCCATTTTGCTGGATATGCATGATTTCCTGACACGTTTAGTGTTTGAGTCATAACCACAGTGACTTCAGAAAAGGTCTGAGCTGGACTTTTCAGAGGAGCTGGAAAGTTTGAGATGGCTAAACATAACTAAACCAATGTGGGCATTTTTACAAGGGAAATTGCTTAGACCAGGCACCCCTTCTCACTGCCAGAGCACCTCTGGAAAATGCTATTGCTTGTTTTGGTGAATAGACAGATGTGTGGGCAGAAGTCTATAGGGACTTGGCTCAATATGTCTTTTAAAATAGGAATGGGCAGTCACATTATAGGCATGTTCCCAAAGCTTACAGGTAAATCCTCACTTATGGCAAACCCCTTTGAAGCCCTTATAGTAACATAACCAGGAGTGCCCATTCTGCTGTGGCAAAACTCATGTGGCAGCTACAGACCTGGCTGCAATGGTAAGGAGTAATCTTGTGGAGTTCTGCACTTGCACTCCTGGCAATTCTCCATCTGCCTGAGGCAGCAGGTTGCTTTTGGGAGGTATTCTGCAAGCTTGGCTGAGATGGGCAGTTTCAGTCTCAGTAAGCCCTCCTCTGAGCCAAGAAAAAGCCTTGTGCAATTAGATGCAGCTGGAGCATCCTGGGGGCTGACGGACTTGAAGGAGACAGCAAAGAAAGCCCTGATTTCCCAGGGAGGAAGCAGCTATTGTAGCAAATGCTCCCCCTCCTGTACAGTCCAGGCTGAAGCTCTGTGAGCAGGCTTGGCTGCATCACTGCTTGCACTATGCTTCTGCCCCAGAGCCAACAGCATGGCCTGGGTCTGCTGCAAACAGCTCCAAAGGCAGACAGCAAGAGGCATGGATGAGAAGTTTTGGTCAGGCCAAGGGAGAGGAAAGGGCTGAGCTCAGCTTTTGATGCTGTACTTAGACCTCAGAAAAACAGATTTTTGCCTTATTGGCTGCTGGCTCAACATTTGTTTGTACAAAAAATCTCTTTTGCTTCAATCCTTGCACCTCAAGTACTGCTACCTGTGGTATAAATATTTAGGTCACACCGGTATACTTATGTAGTGTACCCAGTGCCAACATACATAAAAGAATGCTGAGCTTCTGCTCTTTCTGGTGCATTTTTTTGCATCAAAGCTGTGTTTGTAGAACTTATTTGTTCCATTGCTCATGTTAATGAGAGCAACTAGAAATCAGTCAGCAATTACTAGTAAATATGGTATGTGAGCAGGAGGAGCCAGTCCACAGAGGTATAAATTTTTGGAGCTCACTTCACTGATTTCATTATGGGATGTTTCTGACTCTGGTGGCACAGTTGTGCATCAGCCTGGCATGCAGCTAGTCCCTCTGCCAAAGGGCTGATAGCTCCTGAAGGACCATCCAGGCTGCTGTACCCAGAGAGCTACCTGGTTGCCCCAAAAGCAACTCACCAGCTTCAAACTCAGCATAAGCTAATGTACCTCTGAGTAAGTTCGCCTGGGTGAGTCCTGCATTGCCCAGGACAGGACTGCTCACCAAGCATCAAGCTGTGCTGGGCATCTCACACCAGAACCAGCTCTGAGTTAACCTTGTCTGGGCCCTGGATATGTCAGAATTACACTGTGAGGTTTTCCCTCCAGGTAACTCAGCCTTGCTGAGAAGCTAAAGCAGCTGAAGGTCTCTAGCATTCTTCATGGTGTACAGCTACCTTTGACCAGAGAGGAACACACAAGCCATGAGACATAACAGAGGAGGATTTTTTTTCTTTCTGCATCATCCTATAGACTTCCCCTCCCCACTATCATGCCTGTGCAGTCCCTTTTGGGAGGGCTGTGTTCTTATTGAACCTCAGCAAGGCAGCACCATCTCATTGTAATTACTGACATGCCAGATGGCATGCAGCATGGCCAACAAGGGAGCTAACAGGAGGGCCATTATATGGTTTGGGAACTTTTCCTCTCCTGTGAACCCATCACCTCTGAGGTCCCCCATCCTATGTCCAGTCCCTCAGGGCAGGGTAGTTTGAGTCCCACTGGCATGGGGGCAGAATAGCAGAGCACCCACATGGGCTCAGATGCCTGCCATTGTCCTGATGACAGATTGATACCTCTGGGGCAGGGATTTTGCATGTCAGCAGACACTGTTGAGCATAATATGGTTCCTGCTGGCACAAGTGTACCAAAATATAACTCCTGTGAATGCAGATGTCCTAGAAGACAAAGCAAAACATATTTTTATACCTTGTGTCATGAGGCTCTAAGTTACAATGTGTAGAATGATCTCTGCACTTGCATGGAGCCCTTGAGATTTCTTTAAATACCTCTGTTTCCATACAAGCAGAAATATTTTGCTCAAGGGTTGTAACGTTCAAGACTGGTGAAGGAATTACTAAGTGCCCACCTTGTGGCCAGTCCATGACCAGACCTGCTTAGCATTCTGTGAATGTGGGAACAGGCAAACTGCTGCTCAGAAAGTAAAAATAATGTTAACATTTTTGCTTGACTAAGTCATTATGGATAGTGCAAATGGTAACAGCATTTTTCTCCCAGCAGATGCTGAAGTTACCAAGATCTTCTGGCCAGCAATGGGTAAAGAAAACAAAAGTTGCTATGTTGTATCCTGCATCTGATTTTATTACTTTTTTAAAGTAAGACTGTTTTCCTCTCATGGAGAGCACTGGCTTGAAAAAAAGCCTGCAGCTCACAGCACTGTGGGGCTCAGCCTGCTGGGCTCACACCACCCATGTGCCTTCCCCCTCTCTGTGTGTTTTTTCCTTGAGGTTTTTCCAAGCCGTGAAGGCACCTTGACAGTCTCCCTGGGTCTGAGATCTACACCCCTTCCCTGCCCTGCTGCAGCAAATCCCACCACTCCTGAGGGGGCACAGGGTAGCAGGTGTTCCTAAAGCCCATGTGCCCCCTGCTCAGAGTTTCTGTATCCCCTGGGGTTCCTTCCCCACCCTGGATGTCCCCATGTGGTTCATCGAGCCTAACCTTGCCCCGAGATGTGCTGTCCAACCCCCTCCAAACCCCACCCCTATGGGGACCCTTATAACCAGACCCTGACTGGAAATAAACGCTTCCAACATGTTCTCCAATTCTGGGTGTGTCTGAATTACCTCAGGAGCGATCCACATCCTGGTCCTGAGACAGCACTATTTTCCATCCATCTGGATGCTGCAGGTGCATAAGGCTGGTGAAAATTTTGCAGGTGAGAATTACTCTGTAGTCCCATGGAGCTATACTACACCCTCTAGGTATCAGTACCAAAGGGAACGAGCCAAGGTGTAACTTGTAACAGGTACAGCCACTCATCAACTAGGGCATAGCCAGTAAAGAAAATTACACTTGGCAAGTACTCTCATTTTTCTAGTGATGTTATTTGCCCCTTTCCTGCCAACACTGAGCTATTTAAGGGTAATTAATAGCTGGCATGTGTGATATCTGAGCAGTCCGAAAAATGGGGCAGATCCCATGAAAAGTGTAATGAATCCATGCCACCTCAGGAGCTGAATTGCTGTCGTTGCCCTAGATCCTTTCCTGCAAAATCAAGCCGTCTGTGAGGTTATTTTAGGCACTGGTGTTTAACAGACCAGGGAAGTCAAAGGTACAAACCTAATTGCAAAGCCTTGTCTCTGAACATTTGACAAAAGCTGTGTGTGTGTGCAATAGCCACCTAAATTTGGCCATCATCTTGTGGCTCCTCACTGGCAGCAACAGCTGCACAGGAAAGGGAGAAAACCAGAATCACAGGTAGTTAGAAACCTGTGCTTGGTGAGGTGTTGCTTTTGCTTTTTATTTCTTCCTTCTCGTGTTCCAAGGATTGGTATCTGCTTCAAATGCTCAGGCTATGTTGGGTTTTTTATCCCCTTGGCAGATAAGGAGATTTGGGACCTCACATTCCTGGTGTTCAGAAGCAGCTGTGATCCCCATAGCTGTTTGCTGTCAGATCTCACCCTTACCCTCTTTTCAAACAATAAACTAGTGAAGCGGTTGTGGGACTAGTTGAAGTCTCCTAGGAATTCATCAGGATGAGAGGAACACTACGAAACAGCAAACTCTGTGGATATTCTTTTGATTAACCAAGATTCTTTAGACACCAAAGAGAAACCTGAGGCCAGCATGCCTCATATGCCAGAAACATCTCTTCATATAAATGAGTATATAAGCTGTGTGAGGGACATAAAATGGGTTTGTAAGCCATCAGAGGGAATAGATGTGTGGCAATAGGCCATACCACCACCTCTTGGAGCAGCTTGTGACTGCCTCGTAGGTGCCAAAGGGGATGAAAGATGGAAGGGCTAATGGGCTGGTCTGCAAACAGGATTTTGCAGTTGGCATCATCAGGCTGCACCTGGCAGGAATCACAAACCTGTGGGCAATTAACTAGAGAGGAGTGGGAATCAAAAGGGGCTAAGCAGGCATTGCAAGTGGGTTGCTGGAGGAATAGGAAGACTCTTCTGGTAGGTTTGTTTTTGAGAAGCTTTGCACCAAAACTCTTATGGAAAGAGGAAGCAAAGTGAGATCGTGTGTCTCCAGCCTTGTGGTAAGTGGAAAGTCATGCTTGGCTTGTCAGACCTAAGGAAAAGCAGCTGTGTAGGGAAGCAATCTTTACTTTTTGGTGCTGGAATGCTTGCTGAGAGGGGTACGCGTGGCTGAGGAGAGAGGGAAGCAGAGAGGAGCACTTAGCCTTGGAGCTCACCACACCCTTTCCTGACTGGAGGTGTCGATTTCCCTGTGTCTTTGTTCAGATGGCTCCTTCCCACCACCTCCCTTCCGAAGGCTGGGAAGCTATTTCTCCCTTGGCCTATGCTGCAGACACTTGGCTTGGCCTTCAAGTGGCTGATTCCTGAGTGCTTACCAGGGAGATCCTCCAAACATCCTCATAAGCAGAAGGGAAGGGCTGTGCAGCACTGACAGGCTGCTGGGTTGAGAGAAGCACTAAGCTTGCTTTTCCTGCTCCTGCTCAAGATCAGGGAGAGAGCCCAGGGAGCCTGCTGTGCTCCCCCTTGGTGCTGAGCAGAAAGGTGTGGGTAGGAACTGGGGCTCCATGCTGCACATCTCTTGAAAGCAGGGAATATCTCTCTGCTCTCCTTGTTGCTTTGGCATCCACAAATCTCTTCCCATAGCTGGAAGATTAAATGCCTGCCACTGCTGGTGACTTGCTTATCTGTGTTTGTGTGCCTGCTGTCTGTCCCCAGGCAGAGATAGCTGGTGCTCCATCACGGCTGGCTGTCGGACAGGAGGGAGAGGGCTTCAGGTGAGGATTTATGCAAGGCAAAGCTTTCAAAAGCCTCAGAAAGTGCCCCTTGGGTTAGTGGAAAGGAATTGGAAATAGGTGGAGATGAGGGTCAAGAGGAAAGTTGGGAAGTGAGAAGCTTTTCTTACCACATCAAGTTATGTCTGTTAAATCCAAATATAATTTAGAAATGCAGGTAAGGCTTTTGTGGTTAACTGTGCAAAATGAACAATACTTGAATTTCTTCCTATGAAGAGCATTATATATTAAGAAAGCTATTTAGTTGTCTGGCACCTATTGTAATTATTTTGTGGCCAATTAAGGATTGCAGAATTTGGCCTACAATTAGGATATGACAGCCCATGGTACACAGGGACAGTTCATGGCAAAGTGTTACAGCTGTGAAGCAGATGTTTAAATGCTTTTAAATGGTATGGATGTTATCAGAGGCTGATTTCAAGAGCTGCTGGGGAGTCGTGCTAGAACCTTTTCTGAAGGTGCTCAACCAAACCTTGAGGTGGGTTCTCCCACAGGTCTGGTTAGCCCTGGATGAGCCAGTCTTGTACCGAGAGTCTGGGAGGACTGGAGTTAGAACAGGCTAGACATGCAAACCAAAGAGCTTCAGAGCTAGTAAGTCTGATGAGAAAGTTCAGACTGAGGTTTGGAAAACTGTAAGGACAAATTCTAAAGACACATTCTAAGTGGCAGAAGGAGGTAATCTTGGCCCAGATAGCTGGAATGTGCATATCAATGAGGGAGGCAGGCAGGCACTTTGGGAACAAGGCTGGAGACAGCTGACAGGGTCTGAAGGTCTGTTTGCTGAGCAGACTCCATCTGTTTACTCCATTCAGCATCTCCCTGCACAGGCTTTTACAGTATTTGATGCTGAAACTTCCTGAGAAATCAAGCAAGAAACCAGCCTTGACCCCGAGAGGAAAACTGCCCAGGCAAACTACAGCTATCCCATGCAGCTGTGAAGGGACTGGTGGTTTGGGTGGGCAGCGAACATGGACCTGCTCACACCAGTAGCAGCAGACCCTGCTTTACATTTGCTGCTTTGCTTTCCAACAAATGGAGCTTTTTGCTGCTCTCTTGCCTGTGTGTTTCCCTAAAAGGGAAATGAATCCATTGAAGGCAGAAGCCAGGGATTCCCCTTGCTGTGGCAGTGGCTGCGGAGCAGGGGCTGGGCTGGGCTGGAGGGATGCCTTCACCTTGCTGTTCAGACAGTGGGTGTTCCTAAGCCATGAAGTACATTCAACATCACAGGGCCCAAGGCAAAAATAATATATAATATCACAGTGCCCTCTTGGGGGCAGGTGTTCCCAGGAAATAGACCTTTATGATTTGTGTGCTGTGGATCTCATTGCTCACCACTGTTGTTTGTTCTTCATGCTGCCTGGCTAAATCATGGAAATTCCCACTGAACACTACTCCTCTTTGAGAAGAGTTCAGAGTTTTGGCCTTGGGGTTTTATTTTTCTGTTATTTCTCTGCTGCTGATCTGCACTTTAAATCTAGAATGATTGGGGTGAGGAGCTCCTGAGTGAAGATGGCAGTCTGCCCTCAGAAATGAAACCTGTCTTGTTTAAACACTGTCAAATGACTTGGCCTCAGCAAGAAACAAATTGTTTTTACAATAGATTTAATTAGCTGGTGTTTGTATTCCTTCACGGCACACTCGAGTCCTGGTGCACCTGCTGCTAGACCTGTCTGCAAGCCCTGGCATCTCCCGCACAGGAGCGTGAAGAATGACTGAAGCGTTAAATAAGGATGCGGATAAGTGTGGCAAATTCCTTGCTGACTGTCAGAAAAGCCTGGAGAGGAGGGGACTGTGGCTTGTCTCTCTTCCCTTCTAGCTTTTGCAGTAGCATCTTTTGTTAGGCAATAAAAAAGAATAAATGTAAATAAAAAGACAACTTCCAGCAAATATTTGGGATGATCCTATGGGACTGTAGCTATATCACAGCTAATATAGCTCTTGATGCCCTACTGTTGCCATTAATGCTCTGAGTGTAGGATACCTAAAATCAAATACTTTGCCTGTACAGTAGCCCCTCTGACTCGCACAAATCAGGCTCTTCTCTCAGGCAACAAGTGACAGGACAAGAGCAAATGGCCTCAAGATGCACCAGACAAGGTTCAGGTTGAATATTAGGAAAAATTTCTTCACTGAAAGAGTTGTTGAGCATTGGAACAGCCTCTCTGGGCAAGACTCTGATGGAGTCATCATCCCTAGAAACGTCCAAAAAACACATAGACGTGGCACCTCACAATATGCTTTAGTAGACATTGGTGGTATTTGGTCAAAGGTTGAACTTGATGCTCTTGGATGTCTTTTTTGTAATACAGACCTATCATTTCCCTCATTCCTTATGTTTGTGGAGTTTTGAAAGAATATGTTTTGAAGAGGATATGAAATGACAAGCCTTTGCATTTGTGGCAATTTTTTCTGCACGTACACATACAAAGCTGCATGTGTGGGTTTGGGGGTTGGTTTGGTTTGGGTTTTTTGTTGTTGGTTTTTTGTTTTGTTTTTTTTTTTTTACAAATTCAGCTAGAAGCCTGCATGTGGTGAGGATTCAGTTGAAAAAGATGTGCCACCTGGCAGATGAGTCCATGCCCTAAAAGCTGGTTTTGCTGAAAACCCAGCCTCAAAGATTGATGCTGAGGGCTTCCCTAGCTTTTATTTTTCTAGATCTAGTTTACTTCACATCAGAAACAGAGTTTTCTTAAAAGCCAGGCCTGAAAACTTGTTTTGGGCCCTGCCAGTCAGTCTTTCATGTTGCTGCTTCTCCCCTTCCCTCTTCTCATGTCATTATGTCCCTAAAGATAACACTATTACAGAACAGCCCTTGGACATCATCCAGCTATACCAGACAGCACAGTCGGCTGGAAATATGGAGCATGGGCAAAAAAATCACACTGTGAGGATTGCTTATCCCACTAGGTACATTTGGGAGATGCTATAATAGATGTCCTGTTTTCCTTGATCAGTACCCCTTTGTTACCTGGGAGCAGGGAAAAACCCTTGTATTTCTGAGCACACCTCACTTTATCTGCTGAAGCATTTTCCTTGCAGAGACAAAGACAACTCCTGGTCTCCCCAACTCCTGCTTTCCTTCTAAGCTTGGGCAAGGCAGGACACAGCATCTGTTCTCTGCTGACTTTGTTTCCTTGGTTCTTGCTTGGTCTCAGCCTCTATAAAGGCATTGCCTGCTTTCATTTTGCTGTTCAGTGGCCCTGTTTTAAGGCTTCTTTGATTGCTGCTTACTGGATCCTGCTCTCAGATTGTTGTAAGTTCAGCAAGATTTAACTGCGTGGCCTGAGCTGGTTTGTGCCAAGCAGGGCTACAGCTGAATATTTTAGGAAAGTATCTGTATTTTAGGAAAGTATCCTTTTTATGGACAACGGAAAAGGAGGAAAAACCTATTATTTGAGAGGCTGTGGTAGTCTTGCAGGGCACGGCCTTGGCACAAGGAGGAATGATAGCTTTGGCCAGGGACATGGCTTAAATCTGCTCAGCTCTGGACAGCCTTAGAACCTGTGAGGAGCAGAGTCCAGCCATGCCCTGCAGGCAGTGGCTCCAGGGTTGGCATGCCAGGATCTCCTCCTGCAGCCACTGCCAGGATGCTCAGAGAGTAAAGCAGGGAGGTTGCTGCTGCTCATGGTGTCTCTGCCTCTGGCATGCAGGAGCAGGCTTTGAATTTTGAGCAGAGAAAAACCTCTCTTATGCAACTTTTTTCTCCCTCACTGTTGGTTTATTTATACAGCTTTCAGACTTTGGGGGGTTTTTGGTTTTTTTGGTTTTTTGAGAAGGAAGTGGGTTCAAACCCCCTTTTGCTGTCCCATCAGGCCTGTATCAGCAGGTTGCAAAGGTAGCAGGGTGAGCAGGAGTACAAAGATGGCTTCTCTAGGTTCTTAGGCACTGCTAGAATTCTGGCAGTGGTGTGGGAATCGGGCACAATCAGTTTTTCAATACAGTAAATGTTTTATTCCTCCCAGATATTTGTGTGCCAGGTATGTATGACAGAGAAAAGCAACAGTGTGATCATTAAGGTGGTATTGTCTCTTATGTGCTCTTCCTTCTCCAAGTCACTCCAGTGTTCTGGATGCACAGGGGAGGAGTAACAAGGCAGGGTTTCATCAGTAGCTGTCAGAGGCAGAAATAAATAACTTCAAGTCATGTAACTTCACTCAGTGTGTATCTGCTTGTGCTGACCATACCTTGTATTTACATGGTGCCACCAGAAACTATTTTTAAATGTTAAGATGTAAATGAACACATGGTCCTGCAGGCTAAATCTGTTACCAGTGATAACATTTCCACTGTAGCTTGTTTTGTAGCACCTCAAGAAAAGCAACTGATTGGAGCGATTTATTTTCAATCCTTAAGAAAAAAATAGCCTTAGATCCTTTGTGAACTCCAGAGGAAAAGCAACCACAGGCACTGGGCAGGCAGTATCTGCAGCCAGGGAAGCAACTGATAACAACTTTCATCTTGTCACTTCCCACATAGGTTTTTGCTATAGGATACAGACATGAATGAGTCCCCAGAGTCCTTCTGCCCTACATGGGAACTGCAGCAACAATCCTGGCACAGCTTGAGAAACTGGTCATCTCTTAGTCACTGTGTAAGACTCATTGATGAGGTTTTAGGGAGGCACAAAGGCACAGGTTGGGGTGAGAACTGCCTGGGATTTGGAAGGGGTAGTATGTGGTGTGAATTACATCCACAGCATGAAGGGTCCCCAGGTGCCCCTGTGTTCCATTTCACCCAGCTAAGTGAGAAGGGAGCTGTTACCCTATGCATATCTGGGCAGAGCTCATACTGTGCCACAACAGGCTGGTTGGTCACAACAGAGATATGGCAGTAGCCATCCAGAGTCTCTTCAGATCTTCGTCACTTACCAGTTCCTCGAGTGGCTTGTCATGGGTATTGTCCAGCAGCAATGACAAAATTAAACGACTGCTACAGACAGATTACTTCCCTGTGTTACCTACATGTGAGAAGTTGCTTTGGCATCAGCTAAGAAAGCCCCTGAGGGCTAGTGAGGAAGTAGACACCACCAGTGACTAAGACCTCCCCAAAAGGTGTGGTCAGACTGGGGTTATGTGCAACCAGGTTTTCAAAAGGGAAGCACCTGGTGATGGCTCTCTTCCCCCCTAGCATCCCCTTTCATAGGTTTCTTACGGCTGAAATGCTTCATGTTGCACATTTTACAGCTTCAGTTTCTGAGGGGGAATATTTGAAGGGGAGTTTCTGGGTCTAAATTACTGAGGGGGAAAAAATCTGTTTAGGAGATCAGGACTTTTTGTATCTCTCTTCCTGACTTTCTGTGGTAGGAAAATGCTCTTTATACTTCTAATGAGGGGAATTTCCCACCTAGCTGCTTTGTTTTCAGCTTGAATGTTCTTTTGTCTCCTTACTGGCAGACACAGGCTCTGCCAAGGGAGAAACTCCTGTTTCTTGAGCCCCTATGAAGTTCCTCCTCACCTCTCAGAATACCAAACATAGCTCAGGCTTGACTACAAGATGCTGATCAAGCAGTTTGTCCCCAGGCATGGGAAAAAAAAAGGCCCTGAATTACAAAATCTTGTTATTCTGCTGCCAAAGCTTGTGCTGCTGTGACCCCCAGGTGGGATATGTCCTCTTGGCCATGGTCAGGAGAGCATTGCAAGCCACTGCTGGTGCTTTCCAGGCAGTCCATTTCCAGCCCCTTTCCTCACTCTCCTTTAGGATCTGAATTTTAGGCACTCTTGTTTTATTTTCCCAACTCAAAAAATAGACATCTCTGTCTGATTATGCTTAATGCTTCTGGGTGCATAATTGCAGGAACCAGGTGAGAGTGCAGTGTTTTGCTTTCTCATAGCTCTTATCCAGGACTTCATTAATGACAGCTGATTGTCCCATCACCATGTCCCTTGCACGCATGATTTACAGTCTCTTTTAACACAAATTGATCAACTTTTTCCTGCTCCTTTCCAGCTTGCTTGCGTTAACCGTAGACAGATGATGGTGGCTGGGCTGAGGTTCCTGAGGCAGACATGGGAACAGGAGCAGCGTGTCCTGCAGCTCCCTCTCCTGTGCCTGACCCCACCCTGAGAAAAATAATCACCCGCATCTGCTGCAGCAGGGAGACTTGCTGGGCAAGGCATTGGGTGGGCAGCAATTATGCTTGCCTTGGTGCTGCCTCTCCTGCACAGCCCCTGGAGGCATTCCTTATCACAGGGCCATTTCACAAGGCTTCCTTGCAGCCTTGAACCTCAGCTTTTCTTCTTGGATCAACCTCAAAGGGCATTTTACTACCATGCTTCCTAGCACAGAACTTATGTGGGCACATCGGCATTTCCAGTCCTCTGCCATAAGTCTTGGAGGGACCTTTCAGTTCCTCAAATCCTCAGATAAAATATTCCAGGGAAATTTTGCTACATGCTTTCCCAGTCTCTGAGACACATGATGTGATTTTTGGGGTTGTTCCGTGCAGAGCCAAAAGTTGGACTTGATGATTTTTGTTGGTCCCTTACAAGTCAGGATATTTTTCGATTCTATGTGGTGGCTACTGTCAGAGACAGGGAAGGGCACTGGAAAGATCTCTCACCCAGCCTGGCTGTTCTTGCATTCATCTTGTGCTGAAAAAATTTAGCTGCTGAGTGTTGTCATGGTGTTGCCTCCTGCTTCCCATTTCACTTTGCTCTGCGTGGGCAGATGTCACCTGTTTTCTTTCTAAGGTGACTGTTGCCAGTGCTGTGATTCTCAGCTAATGCAGGAGACCCTAATGAGTGACACTTGATGTAAAACCAATCCCCCGCAGCGCTGCACCTGCCTGGGAAGCTGCATCTTAGACACCTTTGCTTTACTGCCTCTACCTGTCACAAACTCAAGTATTAAAAGTTAGAGCCCTTGACTGAAACCTGCCAGAAATGATATCTGCTTCCCATTGCCTGCCTGAGCCCCACCTGGAGACCTGCATCTAGTGTGGATGGGGGTCTACAGAGGTCAGATGTACCACCTGCTTCCTGCACAGCACTTCTCCCTGCACAGAGTCTCCAGCTGGGCAAAAACGTTGCTGATTTCCATTCAGTTGCCTATCCAGGGGCTCGGGAGCAGCTTTTTCTCTAAAGTGAGCAAAGAGCTGTTTTCCAGTGGACGACATCCCAGCTGCTGCAGCAGGGGCAAAGGGAGGACTCATCCCTGCGTGGCAGCAGAAAGGAAAGCTGGCTGGGCTGTGGCAGCAGCGAGGGCAGGGGAAGAGACTGTTAAGAAAAGAGGATATCTGTGGTCGTGCTTCATGCTGGGAGCCTGTGTGGAGACTTATCATTTATCATCAGCCTTTAAGAGCTTGCTCTACACCCTTCCTCTGGGGAATGAGAGCCACTTCGTAGTTCACAAGTTTTGGCATTTATAAGATTTATTTTTCTGACAAACTCTTGTAGGAAGGGGGAATCTGGGGCAGGTAGGTAGCTTTAGGAAGCATCAACCTCTTGAACAGAAAACAAGTTCTCTTTATCTCCTGTTCTAAATCTCTGTAACTTCTCCAGTGACCTCTCTGACAGATCCCCAGGAAGCAAAATAAACATGGGGTTTGCACTGGTTTATTCTGCAGAACAACTACTTGCAAAATCAATGGGGTGTTGTTTTTCTTCTCCTTTGCTGAAGCCAGAAATAGGTCAGGCAGCAAACCAGCATTTCTGAGGCAGCCAGGAGAGACTGGTATACGTAGGTGTGTTTCAGAGGTGGCCTCTCTCTGGGGTTAGTCTTCTGCCTAAAATCCCCTCATCTCCCTTCTGCTAAAAGAAAGAGGAAGTCAATTGTTTGCAGTAGAGAAATGAAACCACTTAAGATTTCCTTGAACAAAGAGGGCAGGTTTTTCAATGGAAAATACGTTTCATACCTCCTCCTACAAGGCACTGTGTTTTTGACACCCAGCTCTGCTTGTTCCTGCCCGACACCTGCACTTGGGAGCCTCAGCTCTTCACTCAGACCCCCCCCCTCATTAACACTGTACCCTGCCTGCAGTTAGGCTGTATAAGGCAGAAAATCTTCTTAATGAAAGGGAATAAGAGTCTTGCATTGTGTGAAGTTATTCTGGATCGCATATGGCATTGTCAGGTCTATTCTAACTCACATTAAAGTTAATATGGTCACAGCAAGACAGCAATATTCATTGTATTTTAGGTCTCCTCTTCAGTAAGGTTGTCCCACTTAATTTCCCTTAGAAAATCTTAGCCCTTGATGATTGGCTTTATTTTCCGCAGATCTTTCAGATCTTTGCTTGTCTCTTTTAAATGTCTGGCAGCATTTTCGCTGAAACAAGCTGCTGCATGGGCTTTCGCAAGCAGTCACTGCCTTGGAAAAATAGGGGTCTTTGTTTTCCCATGTGCCATGTGTCCCTCTGAGTGTGAAATCAACCCTTCAGAGCACACAGTCAGCACGTGAGGGTGACGGTCCACAGGTCATTTCATACTGCTCTTAATTGTTGGGGCAGCAGAGGAACAGTAATTAGACACATGCAATACTCTATTTCCAATCGACATTGTGGAGCTTTTAATATCAAAATGGCTTGTTTGAAAGGCTGAGTTTCTGGGCCTGAAACCTGGGAGACACCGGGCAGCTGCTACTGACATGTATGGGCTGAGAGCTGATAAAATGTCCCTCTGTCCACTTCCAATTCATGTCAGACAGCAGAAATAGTTTGAGGATTTTCTCCATCCAAGGTCATAGGTAAGAATTTTATAAAAGAAAACAAACCATGAACCTGTATTGGAAAATGCAAATGAGAAACCTGCTTTATCACAGCATCTGAATGGGAGCTGCTTGCAGAGGAAAGCTAAGCAAGCCAGAGATGGGAAATGACCTTCCAGAGCTTTCACCCTCCTTAACACGTGGCTCTGTGTCACCAGGGACTATTCGCTAGCACAGCTGCTGTGACAGGCCTCTGGGAGTCCTCTCCTTGCCAGCTTCCTCACCAGCTCTTCAGAAGATATCAGAATAGCTTGGGTAACACCTAGTGAGCTTGAGCTTCCTTCCATGTACAGCTCTGTTTCAGCGTCTCTTGTGTTGACTGCTGCAGCCTCTTGCACCCCAGTATGCAAATAGCTCCCTCCAGTCCAGAGAATACACAGCTAAGGTGAGCTTTCTTCAGTGTGGCTGTAATTTCTTCTCTCTTTGAACTGTTGCATGATCGAGGTCATGACCAAATATACCATCAGAAAGAAGATCATTTCTTAGCTCCATTCAAGTTTGGTACAGTCAGTGTAATAGCACTTTCTTTTTATGGGACCTGTAGGCTGACTACATGGAAAGAAAGGAGCTTTTACCCATTCCTGTTGTTATTGATGGTCATTACAGCAGGCACAAGGAACAGGCAACAAGACTGAGATCCCATTGTGATGCACAGTGCATGAACACTGAGTGTTACACTGGCCCTGCCTTGTATTAGAGTCTAATTACAGCCTGTCACAGTCAACAAACCATTTTTTCCATAATGGAAACCACACACGCTGTGTATTACACAGTATGCTAAAAGATATTGTGGGAGCTGAAGAAAAGAGCCCCTGACTTGTCATTTATGATGAATTTTTGCTAGTGTGTATAATTTATTCAATAAAGGATAGTTATTCCCATATTGACCTACAGGATTTTAATAAAGGGCAACTGTGGCCTGACAACCTTCTTTAAACAGCTACTTAAAAACTAACAGATGTTAGGCTAGCACACATAATAGTCTGTGGACAGGGTGGGGTTTTTTTTCATTTCATGTACATCCTTAGCCCAGCAGTGAATGAGAGCCTCCACTTATATAATTATTAGAATTTTGATGATGATTCCTTGCCCTGCCCAGTCTCAGACTCTTGATGGCATGTGATCTCCTCCTTTGTTGTTCTCTGCTTTCAGTGTCCACCTGATCGACAGTGTGCTCAGGGCCCAGTTCTTCAGCCAGAGACTAAAAATAACACTGCTAACAAAGCCTAGAAAGGTGTGTGGGGTGAAAAACACATAATGGTGTTTTGTCCCTGGACTTTCCTATGAAAACTGCTATGCAAAGGGTTTTGCTCCTGTTTGTTGTTGCTAATTTGATATTTGTATCAGCACTGCAGTTTGTCCTTTATATTCTGGTATTCTGCAGTGGGAACAACAAAGGATGCTGCTTGTTTGTAAGCCTAAAGCCCAAGGAGAGAATCTGATGAGAAAGCTTTGATAGCTGTGAACTCGCTGGGGACAGAGGGAAGGAAATGGGCAAATATTAGCAAGGAGGATATAGATGAACATGGGAATGCTCTGAAATGCCAAAATTTTGTGTGAGTTTGGAATTTGTTTGTTAACTGAATTAAGTGCCTCTGAAGCACAAACACTTGGGCAAAAGCAGATCAGCAAAGAAGTCTCCGCGTAACAGCAGCTTCCAGCAAAATCCAAACAACAAAAAAATCCTGGGAGACCCAGAACTCATGTTCACCTTTCCTGTAGCATCTGCAGCATCAGGGGACTCGCTTGTAGCTTGATGCACCAAAGAGATTTGTGCTAGAGCTCCCATGCTCAGACTGTGCTGAAAGGCAAGGTCAGCAATCAACTTGCTCTTCCCTTGAGACTTCATCTCTCTGAAGTCAAGGGGAGTCTCTGCATTACCATCAGCTTCACAGAATTTGGAGCAGGCTCTGAAGCTTGTCCTCAGCCAGCTGAACCCTATTCAAGTTCTAAAACATACTATTTCATATTGGTTTCTTCTTTCCCAAGGCTGTGGACAGGTTCATGTGAAAGACAGAGCTTAGGGACTTGAGGTTGAATTTACTCTCTGAAGAGTGTGGTGGCTCAGAGCAGAGGAGGAGCTGCAGGAATAGCAGCACTGGGCCCAGACATACCTGCCTGCCTCTCAGCCTGTGCTAGACCCCTGTGGGGAGCTGGTAAACAAGGTCCTGTGATGCCTCTCACCTGAGTCAGAACTAAGTGACTTCAGCAGTAGGAGCTTATCATTGCTGTCTCCTCAGGTGTCAGCCCCCAGAACAGGAGCAGTCAAGGGGGTGATGCTGTTGAGCTGGAGTGGGCAAAACGTGGAGGACAGAGTGAGGATATGTAAGTGGTGCTCTGTTCCATCCCCACAACTGCCTCTGTCCTCTGCAAGTTCCAGATGAGCATTACCTCCTTCCTCTTCCTGCTAGGGAACTGGCATCAGCCTTTTACCTGTGCTTGAACTGGCTTTAAATTCATGTCTCACTGAGGAGAAAAGAGGATGGTAACATATCACTCCTAAGCATTGGCTGCTGCTGGTTTCTGCACAATTATTTTTAAGGTAGTAATCATTTTATCCAGAGCTAAATTCAGCTGAGTAGCATTAAAATGAAGACAGTATTTAATGCAAAAGCACAACCCCTGCAGAAAAGGGGGCAGGCTTACATTAGATATTAGGAAGAAATTGTTTACTGTGAAGGTGGTCCTATGCTGGCAGGTTGCCAAGAGAAGCTGGGGATGCCCCATCTCTGGAAGTGTTCGAGGACAGGCTGGGTGAGGCCTTGAGCAATCTGGTCTAATGGAAGGTGTCCCTGCCCATGGCAGGGGGATTGAAACTAGGTGATCTTTAAGGTCCTTTCCAACCCAATCCATGCTATGATTCTCTGAAAACAAAGACAGTGCACTGCAAAAGACAGACAAGTGTAATTCTAGATCAGCCTCTTTCTGCCTTGGCCCTGGTCAAGTCAGTGAAGATGCACAGGCTGTTCTCTGGCAATAACTGTGTGAAGTTAAACTGATTAAGAATGATATGTGAATTTGACCACATAGTGAGAACGGTTTCATGTTTTTGGACAGACAGTGTGAAATGAGACTTGATGAGTGTACAGCTGTCACAACTATAGCATTCACCATTACAGGCTGAATTGTTCTGGGTGGCCTTTAAAAGGAATGGCAGGACTGTTAGGAAGCTAGTAGTCATCACTCTAAGTTGTATCTGATTCAGCTTTGCTATCACTTGGAAGGAATGCTGCAGAACAACTTTTGCAAGGAAAGCATGAAAGGTAGAAAGAGCCACTAGGGATCCTGTCCTATGAGGACAGGCTAAAGGAGCTGGGATTGTTCAGCCTGTAGAAGAGAAGGCCTGGGGAGCCCTTATTGCAGCTTTCCATTACATAAAGGGGGCCTGTAAAGAAGGGTGGGAACAGATGTTTCAGTGGGGCCTTTTGTGATAGGACAAGGGGTAACAACTCTAAACTAAAAGAAGGCAGATTAAGACTCCATGACCTTACCTCAGCTTTTGGTGGAAGCAAGATCTTTATTCCCCGCTGCAGCTTTTGCTTTGTTCAGGTTGCTCTAGTCTCTGCTCCCCATGTCAGACAGCTGAAGACATATTCGGGGTGTTTAGCCCTAGTTTAATGCTTCCCTTGTAGCTGTCTGGTGAGCATATTTACCTCTGCTGGGTGTACCTCACTTGGTGTATTTACGTCAGTGGTATGGCTGTTCTGGAAATGGCTACTCTGCTGTTGGACATAAAATACAAGAGCTACTGACCAAAAAAGCCCCTCTCCCCTTGCTCTGATTCTACTTTTTTGTGCTTTACAGTTGCTGTAATATTTATGTTATTTCAGACACATTCGAAAGTATAGTATTTTGGCACAGTTCACATTGGAAAATTAATTCATCACTGGAAAACTCTGGCACTCTGCAGCCCGTGAAAACCTTTGTGTGGATCTCCCTTGGGTCCCTGTCTCTGCATGAAGCCAGTTCCTGACGGGCAAGTCCCTTTTCTGCAGCCCCAGGCTGCCAGGAGAGGGCAGGCAGCTGCCAGCAACCCGCAGGAGGATGAGAAACCCTTCACACGCAGCTCAGAAATGCAAATCGACAAAACAGACAAAGGGAGAAAAGTAGAATATCAAATGACTTCGCAGCACGTCTAATGCCTGCTCGTTGAAATTACGGGAGCAGAAAAGTAACACAGATTTGCTGCATTTCCAGGCATGGACATGAACTAACAATCAATACCCAGGTATCTGCCAAGCTTAGGGATTTTTCAAAAAATGAATGCAGCGCCACAGCTTCAGCCTCTCTTTAATTGGTTCTAAGTGATATTTCTTTGCTGGCTCCTGGAGATGACCTGCAGTCTCTCTAGTGTGTGCAAACACCCAAAGATTGATGAAGAAAATGAGGTGGACAGTTCCTTTCCCCCCCCCGCCGACTTCTCAGATGAACAAGGGCAGGTGAGCTGGTACATCTCACAGGTGGCCAAGCACACCGAGGGGTTGGGTTCTGCAGCCCTGGTATTGCTTCCTACAATCAGTCATGCTTCCCTTGCCCAGGTGCAGCCTGCCAGGTAGTCTGCAGCAGCAGAGATCTGGTAAAGGGCCAGTGAATCCTTTGTGTCCCTGCTACAGTTAAGGCTGTGGGGAGCAGTAGGCTCAGTCAGACCAGCAAGAGTTTTGAGTACTTTTCCAGATTTTCTGTATTCAGTCTCGAGGCATGCTCTTACTAGGCTGAATTTTAATCTACCTGGAGGTGTTATCAAAGTCACAGATGAGCACATACACCTGTTTGTGTACAGGCACTGTGGACATGGAGTCCCCAAAGGCCAGGGTAGAGCTGCTGCAGATTCCTTTCGTGTGCCTTTGCAGTGAACCTCCAGCAGTCCCGTCTGCCTGCCCCCACAGTCTGCATTAGCAGAGATCTGTTCATTGCAGCCTGACATTTACATGCAGGGAAAGACAGTGTTTGTCAAAACCTATCAGTGAATCTCCTTGTGAGGAACTAATACAGTAAATCCTACAAACTCAGTGTTTTCTGCTATTTTTGGCATTCCATAGTTCAGTGGCTTATAATTACACACACTATGCTGCTACAGGGTCTTCTACTTCACAGAGGGTAGCTGCTAATAGGGCTTCAGTGTTTCCCCTTGCATGCTTTGGAATTTAATTAGAAGTAAGCCTATAACCTTATATTAGGATAAGCTTCGTTAACCAGGTATATCCCCTACCTGCTGCAAGACAATGACAGTCACCTGGGCACCTCTGGGTACGATGCCTTGCTGTGCCCACAGTCGGGATGAGAGTCTCTCTAGCCCCTGGCAGAGCTTTCAGTGGGCTTGAAGTGACCTCAGAAACCAAGCAACATTTTGTTCCTTTGCAGCTGAGCCTTGTGTGTTCCACTGCAGCCTGAGGTGAGCTCACTATGTGATGAAAGACGTGCATTGCTCCAAACAGGGAATATCCACTGCTCATCTGGAGTTACTGACTCGGGACTGGTGCCACTTTATGGGACTACAGGGTGTTCAGGTGGCAGAGCAGAGCAAATTCCCCTGTATCTACCTGCCAAAGATAGTACAGGAGTATTGTTAAAAGCAGAGATGCATCACAGGAAACCGAGTTCCTCACACTTGTGTCTCTCTTCTTGTGGGAATTTGAAGACCTGGGAGAAAAGCATGTATTCTGCTGCGAGCTGTGAAGGACATCTGATGTAGATTACTGGCCACAGGGCAAGGAAAGGGTTTTGAGAGATGCCCAGAGCTGTGGGACCCTGGCTGTGGGGTGTACTGAATTGTTCCACTGCCCTGTAGGTAAGTAGGTGTGTGCCTGTTACCAAGTCCAAACTCAAATGAGTCATCAAATCCTCTGGTATGTGCTGAAGGTGGGAGGCAGAAGAAATTAGATGGGGTTTAGGATGCAGCAGGGCTTTTTAGGATGCACGATTAGAGGGGGGGGTTTTAGGAGCAGCATTAGAAACTGAGGATCTAGTGGAGTCAGTGAGCAGGAGTGTAGAGCAAACCTACTTACTAATAAAAAATAATAAGATATTGTTTCAGTGCTTTGTGATAGAAAAAATCATTAACTTACAGCACAAACAAATGAAAGATCACGGATGATTAAAATTGTAATTAAAGTGTGGCAATGACACTGGCATCACAGACATCTTGACAGACTATTTGAACAGTGCGTTAAACAAAGTCAATCATTTCTTCATAATAATGGTATTTACAGTAACACAATAGGAATGCTAGGCATTTCACTGCAGGCAGCCTGGTGTTTAAAAATATACTTACAGCATTATTATCCAGAAAGAATAGGTACAGCCTGTGCTGAAAAAATAGTTAAGGCTACACTTCAGTTTTCAGATGCCAGGCTTTAGTATAATAAGCAGTAGCAAAGGAAATTAAAATGAGGGAAGATGTTGAACAAGGGCTTTAAAGAGAGGATTTGCTACAGAGAGTTTAGAGCAGGATGATTTTGACTATGTTACTTTACTAGATAAAATGAAGCTGGGAGGATTCATAATTATTAATGTCTCTAATCCACAAAAAAAAATTTAAAGGTAAGATGATAGAATATTATTAGCAGGTTCAGGCAAAGGTTTCCTATTTGTGGTCATTAGCCACCTTCTTTGGACCTAATTAAAAAAAAAATAATCCAACAAGACATAGCTCTGTTTCAGCACACATCAGGAAAGGAAAGCTAAAAACTTCTTTTCCTCTCAAGGGCTAAACTCTCTCCTAACTGGATGACGCGTGCTTGTGTGTGTGTGTGTGTGTGTGTGTGTGTGAAAAAGGAGGCTTCAAAATTGGGCTACAAGCGTGTTAGGAACCCCAGGAAACTTTAACAGGGACTAGAAAAAACCAGTGCCATGCCACATTCTGTGATATTGTGAGGAGATAATCAGGTGTTCCATTTGCTTTCCTTCTTTTGAGGATAAACAGGAGACACTAAAAGATATAAAAATCAAGAAGGGTTAAACCAATTAAAGGAATGCTTAGAATTAATTTATGAAAATCCTTGCCAGTAAATACCTCTTTATGCAAGAGGTTGGTACAGTGCAGGAGCGAGCATAAAGTGAAATTCTTAGTTGTTCCCCTTGAGTTGTACCAGCCCTATGTGTGTTTGCCTCTTCTCTATTTAAGAGTTGCCTCTTCTGTTCGGTATTTTTCTGGAAGAATGTGTAACTTTTCTGTTTTGTTTTTTTGCTACTGCTTACTTACAATTTTGGGTTGTTAGTCTGCTCTGTGATGAGAGATCTCATACTCCAGTTACCTGACTGAAAAAATAAAAACACCACCCAACAGATTAAATTTGTAGATCTTTTCATCTGCTTTTCATTCACAGGTACAGATCCAACTGATAGTAAGGCTGAGCTAGCAAAGCTTCATTGTTTGATTGGAAAAATCTTATCTCTGCTGTTCAGTCTGCTGCGGCTCTTCCTGCTTTCCAAGCTGGTCTCAGCAAGAACCTCAGCACACAGCCGAGACCACTGCAGGGCATAGGTCTGGAATCAGCAGCCGGAGAGCAGACATGGAATGATGTTGGGATCAGCCCATCCCATTGGTCCCAGGAGTAAATTCACTACAGTACATACTATCCATCTCTCAGTAGCAAGGCACAGAGCAGAGTGAGGGAGCTGCTTTGCAGTGAGCCCTATTCAACAGTGTCATCAGGCAGCATGTTTGATACCTCATACAGAGGGAACAAGTGCTTTTTTGACACCACAGGAAGACTAAACTTCTTGATTTTGGGGGTATCAAACATTGTTTTGGGCAGATGGTGGGGGCCAGATGCTAGATTCCACATACCAGTGGAATGTTGATTATGGTTGAGTTACTCCAAGGTAGAACAGCAGGAACAGACCAGAAACCAGTGAAGTTTTGGCCATGTTTCCAGGCATGTCTACTGGAAAACATAAAGCCATAACTAGTAAGCCCTTTGCCTTGCATGCTGAGTTACTAGAAAAAGACAAGGACAAGGGACTTTAAGGAGATTCCTTACTGCCTATGTTTTGGTTGTGCCTTCAGAAGGCAGGCCTTCCTTGGGGAAAAGAGAAAATGCATCATAGAATTCAGCTGGTTTAGATACCCTTGAAATCTTTTACTTGGACTTTTTAAAAGACTAAAGTGATGGAAAAAAATGGGTATGGTTTTGTTCTCAGAAAATGGGAAGAGATGCTGTTTGGAGAGTATTGTTCTCCGTAGAATAGCAGTGAAAGGAAATACAGGCAGGAGGAATCTTCAATTAAGATAGTATAAGGAAGCAAATATTTGAGGAACCAGTAAATCAACTAGATAAGGGTAGAATAAATGTAATTCAAAGACCAATTTCTTGTTGTAGTATGTTACAAACATCAGAGTGCAGCACTGCATTTGATGATGGACTATACAGCACAAAGTGGGAAAAGAGGCAGTAGCTCTCTGAAGCTCACTGAAAGATAAATAAATCACAAAGGTTATTGTATCATACTGTCAGTGAGGTTTTTAATAAGTAGGTACAATTATTTTAGGCATGAAGAAAATATAAGAAATATCTGCCCCCAAGGGCTGTTATTTTCTCAACAAATGTGCTGGCAGAGAAAGTCAAGCAGAGACATAAATATAACAGGATGAAAAACTATGTGCTGGGGAAAAGCGGTTTGCAATCCTGTTAGACGAGCCCAGTACAGAGAAGCACATTCCAGTGGAAGACTTCATGGTGGGGGGAAACCCCAAGCTTTACATATGTCAATGAAAATGGGAATGCAAGGCATAAAATGAAGCATCAATAAATTCATACAAAATGTCAGACTTATTTGGCATAG
>JAOXXN010000102.1:7694068-7709401 GCA_026770055.1 Myrmophylax atrothorax
ATCGGTAAGTGGCGCCCGGCACGCCCCACCCCCGGGCCGCCCAGGCGTGTCCCGGCGGGCGGGGGGGCGACGGCGCCGCGGCCCCTGAGTGAGCTGGGCTTCGCTTCTCCCCGCAGGGCGAGTCACCAAGACCAAGGACGGGCACGAGGTGAGGTCCTGCAAGGTGGCGGACAAGACGGGCAGCATCACCATCTGCGTGTGGGACGAGATCGGCGGCCTCATCCAGCCGGGGGACATCATCCGCCTGACCAAAGGGTGCGTACGGGGCCGCCCCCGCCCGCCGGGCCGCGCAGCCCTTTGTCCCCCGCGCCCTGAGGTCACTCGCCAGGTTAAATCCACCTTTCCCCCATCCAGAACATGCCTAGAGTGAGCATACAGGATAGGAGGGGCTTGGGTTTGTGATGAGGCGGTGGTAGTAAGGAGACTTGGTTTGGCTTTGAAAAAGCTGCTTAGGAAAAGACTTCTGGGGCGGGGGAACTGCACCAGTCAGTCCTGGTCTGTAAATCAAGCAGGGGAAGTCAAAAGCACGTTCTTATTTTCACAGCCGGGTTTTCACTCTGGCAGCCAGCTCCTTAATGAAAGGAGGGGGAGGATTACATCTCCCATGGAGAAAAGTTGCTTTTAGTAAAAATGGCAGGCAGAGGACAACCTTCTCAGTTTCACTGTAAAAATTCATGCTAGGGCTACACTGTAGATTGTTAGTTTGGCTAGGTGCAAATAATTTCTCAGAGGTGATTTAGTTAAAAAATCCCAAAGAACATCTACAAAAAAAACCTCAAAACCCCCAAAAGCACCTCCCAAACTTATATTTATTAGCTGTGAGAGAGAATACCGGAGTCAATCTGAAAATCCTTTTTCATGTCACTTAAAATGTCACTAGCAAAGTGGTAGTCACTCTCATTTGAGTTCTTCTTGTCAGTCAGGTTACACTTTGAAATCCATTACACTGATTGTTTGGCCTACAGCACCCTTGGAGATGGTGGAGCTACAGTGTGTATAAGGGCCTGTTAATTTGTTTTTATGAAAAAGTAGGTGAAAGGTTACGCAGTGAGTCTGTTAACAGCTGGTATTAAGTTGGTCTTTGGAGCCTAATTCTTGGTTGTGGCCTGAAATTGGCTGACCCTTGCCACCAAAACTACAGCTGCTTCCTCTTATGCAAATGTCCTTTTACACGAAATAGGCTGACTCCTCGGCAGAGGTGGTTCTGGGGAAGGCTGCCTGCGTAGAGAGCACGTGTAGCACAGGAATGGGTGGAACTAAACCAGAGCTCTGGGCCAGCACAAAGCCCTGTCTGTAGATGACATTGAAACAAATTAAGAGTGATGGTGTTCAGCGCTGCTACTGTGCTGTGCTGTGACTGGCTTACTGTAGCTGCTCTGGTATTTGTGTGCAACAAATGGGAGAGTCATGGCATCCTCTAATGTAAAGAGAGTTTGGCTTGTATGAACTAAATTTATGAGCTGACATCACTGTTTCTGGTGGGTGGCAAAGTCATGCCTTCATTTACATTAATTGCATGCACCCTTAGGACTGCATAGGGAGTGAAATGGCAGAAGCTAAATGTTTTCTGGTTTGGCTCTCATCTTCAGAAAAATGCCCTTATGCTGGTATACAAGGTTCTCCAAACAGAATTTTGTACTTAAATAGGATTGAGTGATGCTGCCATTGCAAGGCAGGCACATTTCAGCTCTAGAGGCCCATCTGACTCTTCAGTGCAGGATGCTCACTGTTACAAGTAGAAAAGCTTATCTAGGCCCCATGTGCAAATGTGCCCTTTCCCCCTCCCTTTTTCCCCCCTTTCAAGCTGCAGATGCATTCCTCTTCAAAAGCAGACAGCGTTGCTTAATTTTACCACTGGCTGACCAACCTTTTTACAGGAAGCTGTTGCAGTTATTATTTCTAAATTTGAATTTAGTGCTGCAGTTTAGTGCTTTATGGCCAGCTCTTTTTGACACAAAAATAAGTGGTTGCATACTTTTTGCTGGAGGGTGTTAGCCCCATGATTTGCTGAGTGTTGTCCCAGTAAACGTATATTTTCTTTGTGTTTATTATTTGGTAGCTCCTTTGTGCTCTGAAATAAGACTGCCCAACTAGCAGGTTATTAAAGGTTTAGCATTGAGGGAATCTTTACAGTGAAAGCACTATGAAGTGAGGAACATGAATCCTGCTTCTGGATGGGAAACTCCTGAGACAGTATCTCCAGTTATCGTGCCTATGCTTTCCTGCTCATGCTGAAGTACGGGGAAGGTTATCATTGCATTGGCAGTACTGGCCTCTGCTGCCACCCTGACTCCTCCCTGCTGCCTCTTCAGGGCCCTTCATGTGGCCAGATGACTCCCAGTCCCACCAGATAAGGCAAAGGGGAAGAGGAAGGGTTGTTATCTATGTTCCAGAGATAGACCTGGAGCATAAGGAAGTGGTGACTTGTCCAGATTATCAGTGATTCCCAACAGTGCAGTTGCTGAGGCTCCATATTCTTTTGCTAGAAGACATATAATCCTTTTAACTCCTTTGCACTGTAGCTGGTTTTCTGGTCTAGATTTTCCTTATTATCTACACATATGTGGTGCCCCTCACTAAAAGGAACAACTACACAGAAACTTTTGCATGACTCAAATTTCAGTGCTTGAACTCAAGTGCTACTGTAAAGACTAGAGTGCACTCACACTGTCTTGTGATGTTCCTTCAACCAAAATATTCCTTCATTGTGTTTCTGTACATCACTTGGAACTTGGTCAAACTGCCTTTAAAAAAAACCACTCTGGACCTCTACTAAAAACGTAAGCACCTCCCATCATATGCTTTCAGTAGCAGTTCTCTAGTGAGCAAAGGTAGTTCTTCTGAGAGCAAAACTGAGTAGTCACTGAATGTAGCACAGATAGTACTTTTGGCAAAATGCCTTTCCTCTGCAGGACCAGTCGTAACGGTTGCTCCTGCCAACAAAAGAGCACCCAGTCTCTGCTTTCCTGGACTTGCCAAAGGAGTCCACTGAGCTGCTGGTACCTTTTGCTAGAAGTAGTACATGGGGATCTATAAAGTTCTCATGTTGGAGTTCCTGGGAATTTTTTTCAGTCCATTCATGTGTATATGTAATACTTGTTGACCCCTGGAAGATAACATGCTTCCACTTCCTCTGTCAATTCACTAAGAGTCTGCTTCACTTCTCCTTTCTTTGGCCAGGTATGCATCTCTGTGGAAAGGATGCCTGACACTTTATACAGGACGAGGAGGCGAGCTGCATAAAATTGGGGAGTAAGTATTGTGTGTTCATACGTTGTGTCCTCTCAGCACAGTAAGTATGACATGTGTTGGCTCTTAGTAAATGAAAGTTAGGGCAGCAAAAGTGTGCTGTCAGTTGGTCGTGGATAGGCACAGCACAAGGCAACCTTGCTATGAGTTTCCAGGTGCCATTGTGGTAATGAGCTCCAACCTTCTTTGGACATTGGGGAAAATCAGCCTCCCATCATTGGCACAGCTCTGGGTTTTAGCTAGGAGGAGAAGATGTATAAATGACAAGGGACTGAATCTGCATTGCTTTACTATGCCTCAGCTTGATGAACAACTTCATTTTGGTGGAAGCCTTGTGTATGTGTAGCATGCTTGAAAGACAGGCAGGGCAAGGAAGGAAGACCACGGTAACTCCAGTGAATCATCTTAAGCAGAAGCAAACCTCATTAAACCTGCTTTAAACTGCCCACAGAGTGGGGCAACAGTTCCTGACTAAGAACAAACATGAGTAACGTACTTGAGCAACAGAAAAAATAACAATGTTTTCTAACCAGAAGAATACTCCACTGTTGCAGAAAGTTCTGTGGGAAGCCTTATAGTCATAAGGGAAATGGGGCTCTGGCATGGCCACATCTCTCCTTGTGTGGTTCAGAAGTGTCCGGTGTTCAGCTGGATTTTGGGCGAGATAACCTGTAGATTTTATTTGGTGTAAATCTGTCACTTCAGAAGTGTCATCCAGTTTGCTTATTCTCCAGCTGGGTGGAGTGATGTAAGTCCTCATCTGGGTTGTGCCTCCCAGCAGCAGGTGGGAGCTCCATTTCTGCTTAACCCCACTCCAGGCTGTGTAATGATCCAAATCTTTTTTCCCCTCTGCCATAATTTCCATGTGGTGAGTTGATGGGCCTATTCCTCCATAGTCCCTTTGAGTGGAAAAGAATGCTTTGAATTTCATTCCCTGTTTTGGACATCTCTGTGCTTTTGTTGTTAATGGGGCACTGCACAGCATGGGAACATGTGGGAGTGTTTCTAAGTTTTCCCTAGATTTGTAACGCAGTCCCAGTCTGGCAGCAGACTGGGTGACTCTTGTGCCTCAGGTGGCCTTGTGAGTGGGCACTGGACAAGATTGTGCAGTTGGAAGAGAGGCAAAGGGAGCCCTTTCATCACCTTGTTTTCTTTAGGCCAGTTTATCTCCTTGAGTAAAGGTATACTTGCCTCTGCTTCACTTCACTCCAGGAAAGATGTGACAGCCTCACCACAAGCCTATAAAGGGATCAAAGAGTCTCTTAATAACTATGAATATTCTCTGAACAGTGGGATCTGGATTAATTACTTTTAGGTGATGGGATGTGTCAAGAACATACGCTCTTTGTATTGTGGAATTGAGAAGTCTGTTAAAATGGCTTTACAGCTTCCTCATAATCCTAATTTCTCCCCAGGTTTTGCATGGTATACTCAGAAGTGCCAAACTACAGTGAGCCCAACTCTGAACACAGCGGGCAGAACAAACTGGTACGTTAAACTTGTCTGAGGCTTCTGGCATAAAGTGCTCTTTGTTCTGAATACTTCACACTAGAATGTGATCAGATGTGACTTTTTTTGGAAAAATGGACTTAAAGTGATATACAGCTAAAAATGAGCCAATAATTAAAGTAGCAGATAAATTCCATGTAAGAACACAGGAAAAAACATCATCCCCTTTCTGTAAAAATGTGAATTTTCTCTCTCTGATCCATATCTTTTTTTTTTTCCTTTTGGTTTTAATTTTTCTCCAAAGGCACAAGGTGAACAGAACAATATTGCTGCACCAAGTGGTATGGGTACTTGTACTTTTGGGCCACTGGGTAAGTTGTTTTCATTTTGTAGAATTGAAAAGATGAGAAATGCTTAATGGGAACAGAAAGAAATTTATCATGCTAAAGGTTCTCCATTCTTGGGGGAAAAGTGTTCTGGGCTCTAAAACGTCATTCAAACAGGAGCCTGAATCTCAAGCAAGTAAACATGAATGTTTCTAGATCATTGTTTTCAGGATTTCTTTCCTAGAAGTGAAAGAGATTAGAATATTCAGGATGCCTATATCACATAAGGGGACTTGACTATTCCTAAATAGTTTTTATGCTTTTGAAGAATTTTTGCAGCACTTGAAATTCTGATGTTTTTTAACTGCCCAAGGCATTGGCTTTAAAGAATCCTTACTTTAATCTTGTTAGTCACTGTGGCTTTCTTGCCAGGTTAGCTCCCCAAGTGGTGGTAATCTGAATTCCAATGTCTGACTTGTCTGTATTATTTTGTGCTGTATTTAAACATAAAGCTTAAATAAGAAGATGCTTCAAGGACTTGAGCAGGTGTAAGCTGAGAGGGAGCCTTATTGTCTGCCTCACAATGCCCAGACTCAGTACCTGGTGTAAAACTACTGTTGTGACCCTTTTTCCCATAGCTGAGAAACAGGAGTAGGTGATGGAGGGGAAAGAAAGGTAACCTGTGGGTTGGAGTCTTGCAGTGGCAGGGGAGGCTTTTCCTTCCAGTCCTCAGGGTTTGCTGGTTACTGCAAAATCTGTGTGTTCACTGTTGCTAAACTTCTATAAGGGAGCAGTGATTGCAGTCCATGGAACTTATAATAACCTTTTTCTCTGTCTTTTTAGGAAATGGTTTACAAACTGGACCTGAAGCAAGTGGATTTCCATTCACGTATAATCATGGTCACATTTATGCAGGTAGTGGGAGAGGCAATGGACGAGGACCTGTAAATCCAGCACCAGCTAATAGTGTTCAGCCTCTTCCCCCTGCTCTCAGTAATGGGAGGGACCCACGCAGGGCCTTCAAAAGATGACTATGCCAAATGTGGTTGTACAGCTTGCTTAAACTCTACACTCTACTTGAACACTTACTGCACTTTTATTTATAGTTAACTGTGAACCAGTTTGTCCTTTGTTGTTGTTTTTTTTTGATGGTTTTTTTTTACCTTTTGGTCTATGGAGCAAACTTGATGTGATCTATTCCTTGTTTTGCTTAGGGAAGGACAATGAGTCTTCCCCATACATAAAGGGGGTAGGGGGGAAGATGGATACAAGAAAGTAAAGGTAACAGGTTGAAGTGTCTCAATTAAAACTCGGTGCCCTTTGCTAAATGTAAGAAAACTTCAGTTACATACATGTATTTCTGTTTCTCTTGGTCAGCCATGTAGCCTTAATAGGTCTATTGTGTCCTGTGCACACGTGGTTTGACTTCCATTAGAGTGTTAATGGAAGTTCTTCATATTGCAAGAAAAACAAAGGGAAGGAGCAAAGATGCTCTAATGAGCTGGGTGTCCTTGGAACAAATACAGCTTGTGAAAGCAATAAGTGTAAGGAAATAGTGGTGCCAGACCTTGTGGTGTCTCTGGAGTCAGAAAATGGATAACTCAGAACAAAGTTGAAGAGATGGTGAGTGTCCCGAAGCTTGATTCTGATTCCAAAAAGGTGTACGCTACTTGAAAATTCTCTATAAACACCATTACCACTGTCAAAGAAAATGACACTGATTTTTTGCTTTGGGTAGAAGTTTGGATATTCATTCTTGCTTTTCATGGGATAGCAGAATAGGAGGATCTAAATTGAGACAGTGCCGGGGAATATGCTGTTTGGAACCACTCCTTGCATAAAAGCTCATGGTTACTTTGCGGCAATCTGAATGTCCAGGAGGGGACTGTTTTCAAATGCTGCATTACCCGTCTCTTCGACAAGGCTGCCTACTTCTTCCTTCATTCACTTTTCAAAATGAATTACATACTAGGTGAAGCTGTATGTGTGGATTGTAGAGGTACTGGCCAAGCACACAGCTGCACCTCTGATGCTGTTAAGCTTTCCTTCCTCTGTTTTCTATGAAATACAAATTATCTTTTGAAGAACCCCATTACCTCCAGATAGCTGGTTTTATTTCTGAGATCACAAATGCCTTGACTCTAGATAAGAGTCCAGTGCCATATATCAGATCAGGTTCAAAAAACAACTCGGAAACTGAGGTGTCATACTGGATTCATCTGTTTAACTCTTCTTAACTGACCTCTCAAATAAAAAATTTGCACTAACCACATCAAAAACAAATCTAACTTTCTTTCTGTCAAGCCATAAAGACTTCATGACAAAAGGCTATTTCTGAATTGTGAGTTGTTTCTGTGGTCATTCATGTTCTTGAATCTACCACTGTGTCACTAATGTTTACAAGTTGTTTACATTTGATACTTCTGCTTTTGGTATTCTGTCATGGTTTGTTGAAAATTGCTTCTAATTGATGAAAGTTCCTTTCTTGGTGCGAAATACAGAACTTTGAAATGCAAGCATCAGCAACAACAAACTTCTGAAGGGAGGTTTAGAGAGACCTGCATGCCCAGACACCTGAGTGCTGTCAGGTGGAACTAGTGAAACTTGTTTTGGACACAAGAGGGTGGCATGCCTCATGAGATCACCCTGGGTGCTGCTATGGAACAACAGTGCTAATTGGTGAACCAGAAAGCATATGATGACTTCTGAGGAAATGGTGTAAGGAGGTCATGTGTAACTCAGGGACTTTAAATTGCTTACTGTTTAAATAAATGTATAGTCTAGAAGCATGAATATTCTGCAGTGTTGCATTAAGACATTTGATATGCTTGTGAGAAGGAAGCCAAGAGGACTTCTAAACCTGGAAAGCATATATAACATGTTCCAGAGGTAACAAGGTGTAAGTATGGTGTGAGAGCTGTGCTTCCCAGTAGCACCTGTAAAGTTAGCAAGTGATGGCATGGTGGGGATTTGGTACTCATTGCTCATTGGATGATCTCAGGGCCTGGTGGTCTTGACTTCCCTGCAGCATAAAGAAGTTGAAATAGAGGGGAATCCTGTGTTAGTGTGTGCTGAGGTGCCTGATGTTTGTAGCTCTATGCATTTGAGCTTTTATTAAGCTAATAAACAGAATACTTGTTCACAAATTCCAAGTAAAAACTGAGATGATTACTGCTAAGATTAAAAGCTTGCTGTCAAGTGGATGATTGATTTGCAGGTGGGAGGAAAAAAGCAAGAAGCTGGTCTTCATGTTCTCAAGGTTAGTAAGATTCCTGCTTCCCTCTTTCTTGCATGAAACTATTGCAATTTATTAATAAATTTTTACTTCTTTGCAGGGGAAATCTGTGCCCTGAAAAGTCACATGGACTTAAATATTTTTGAAGGTCTTCTGATCTTCTAGTGAACCTAGGACAAAGTTGTTTCCCTCAGAGGTATCAGTGACAAAATAGCAAGATCTCAACTTGTAGAGGAATCTGGGAGCCTGCCTTACACCTGTTTGGATCATACCACCTTGGTTCATGGCGAGACATAAAGATACACACACTTCCCTATTGCAAGCAAGCAGCTGTCCTGAATTAGTCTGACACTACAAGGCAGTTCATAGGTGTCCAGTGGTTAGGTCATTAAGGAGTCTTTCCAGACATCTTCCTAAGATAGTAAAAAAGTGAGGCTGCACTTAGGTTAGTCTCGTGCTAGATAATACAGATTTCCAAAAGAAAAAATACGCAGGAAGGTGTTCATCTACCCAGACACAAACTGCCCAGTGCTGAAGTGAAGCAGAGTAGTCCTGATACACTTAAGGCCTGAGATGCCCAGCTCTCATTACCCCAAAACGGCTCCTCTTACCTGCCCGAAAGGACTGATGGCAGAATGCAGTGAAGTGGCAGTGGAATGTTCTGTATTTCTGCTGCCATCGTCTGTGTTCTTTCTCTGCATCCTCTGCGTGAATGTTTCACATTGATCCAAAAGTGGAAAAGCAGTCCTGTACTGTGAAGCACTGTCTTAACCTTGGATACATGGTAAAGTCACGCACTCCATGCCCACAGTGGAAAGGGGAATGTCCTGTAAGAACAAATATAAATGCTGGACCAAGGCATGTGAAATGTAGTCTGCCTTCACAACTCACTGAAACTAGCAGGTTGCAGTCCTGTGCACTCCGAAAAATCTGCTTTTCCACATCACAGATTCCAGGAAGGGTATCTGCAGTGGGTGCTGCTTCTGCCAAGCTGTGATGGATGGTGCAAATCCTCCTTTCTCCCTCAGTGCAGTGTCTGCACAGACACCCCCCTTAGCAGCATTGCAGAGGGGTTCTGTTGGCATGTGCCAGGGAGAGGTTAGTAGACAACTGTGGTTCCCAGAAACCCCGTGGGGCCTTATGTTTTGCATAGACATTAAACCTTGTGTTGTAATGACCTGGCTGAGCTATGGTCATCTGTGGTTTGTGCACATATCTCAAAACAAGGGAATCCTTTCCTGTTCTATAAGGCAGTTTGATATCATCAGCACCTCCCAAAATGCTTCTTTGAGTCTAGGTATTAGTAAAAGCAGTGGGATTTAGAGTGTTTTTGGGGAAATTGGGGCTGCTTCATGGTACTTGTATTTTCACCTGCCAGGTTGTTCCCCTGATTCTCTCAAATGTTCTTAGCTTTGCCCTGTCAAACGTACTCTTTGTTCTTAACCCCTGAGGCAAACAGTTATTTGCACTGGAGCGTGATCTGCAGCAGTGCTTTCCCAAGGGATCCCAAGAAGTGCCTTACTGTCTCCCTGCAGCCCTGCTGGCAGCTAGCTCCGAAGCTGGAGTCAGCTGTTTTGGGGAATTTCTTCTCAGTCCCGCACCAGTGTATGTTCTTGAGGAGACTGCGGGGCTATGACTTGCTGTCTGGCGTCTGATGTGGCTCTGTTAATGACTGCAGAGCTAATAATGGCTGTGTCCCAGCCAGGTGCTCCCCTTGCTGTGTGATGCTGTGAAGTGAGCCCAGCCCTCACTGCTGAGTCGTGCAGAGGCCTCAGGCATCCCAGTCATTCATTAAGAGAAGCTCTTTCTGACGTCAGCCTTAATCATGCTACAGATTCCTTTATTCTTGATTCCAGAGAATTTGAAATTGTTATGACTCTTTATAAGGGTTCTGGTTTTTAATTTATTCTGTGATGGACATTTGTGTGTGTGTGTAATTGAGATGAAAAACAAAAGCTGTTGATTAAACTACAGAGGATGGAGTTCAAAGGGATTAGAAAAAAAGTTTAGAAGTGACTAAGGGGAACTCCTTAAGGACTTCATTTAACTTTTTAATTTCTCTAAATTGCTGATGTTTTTCCTCAGGAAGAAAGCAGTGCAGTTATAAGAGCTTCATGTAAAACTGCTCTCCCACACTGCCAGCTGATAAAGACTGTCTGGATTTGTACGTGTTCTAGGGAGAAAGATTAGGAAAGGAGTAAAACATCAGGATTTAGCTCAGGAAAGAAAATTCCTGTGCTATAAATGTATCTTCAGAGCTAAATGCTTCTTTATTATATGTTTAAATGGGATGTTATCTGCTCTGCAGAGTGGAGAACCCAGAGTAGTGCAGTCACTGCAGGGCTGACTGGCTGATGTGTTAGATAAATTTATATATGAAAAAATCAGCTTAATATGCCATCAACTGTGACTCCACAGGAGTGTAGTTATATGTTGTACTGTATCAGCAGAGCCCTCTACTAAGCTTTCTTCAGGTTCATGGCCAGAGGGTGAAATGGTCTTCCAAAGTAATGGACAGCTATTTAGGAAATATGGAACCATGCTTGTACAGCTGTGCATATGCCCCACGGGAATCACTGGGAGATCCTACTGATTTCAAGGATTATTTGGATCAAATCCTGTGCAGCCAGTAGTTTCTCATGTGTAAAACCAGGATAAAGTGGTAGAGCAGATCTGTTAGATGCTAAATTCATAGTTTAGGAAGGTGCTGGATGCTGTGGAAAACCTGAAAGCCACAGCCAGTGTGTAGATACCCTTTTCTTTCTCAATCAAGAGACTTATATAAGAATATGTATTTCTAAGCTTGGATTCCTTATAGTTAGGTAATTGTGTTTGCTCTTCTGGGTCTGCTCTTTTTCCAGTGGTGCCAAGTGATGCAGTTCTGTGCCCAAAACTGCAAGCAAATCGCTGGTGCAACTGTGTGACGGGCTGCTGCCTCCCTGGGCCCTGCCTGTCAGTGCTGCTTTGAGGAGTGTTTCCGTGCTGCAGTCACACAGCTCAGGCTCTCACATGCAGGGTCTGTGGGTACCTGCATGGCCCCACAGCAGGTAGAGCAAGGCTGTCCCTTCCACCCCAGTGCCTGTTAGTGCCTCTGAACACGTGGGTGGAGAGCTGTGGCTCTGGACATGGCAACTCCAGCTGTTGCTGGAGGTCCAGCAACAGCTGGTGTGGGACCTGCAGGTTGAGCTTGCTTTTACTCTTTGCTGAACAAAAGGGAAAAACCACAGCCTGCCAGGTGGGAAGTGCAGCCATTGGCAACTGATCTGTTAGAGCTGGTGCTTTTGCTTTGGTCATGTCCTGTCGTGCATTCCCAGCAGGGAAGGGGCAGGGGGATACCTCAAATCAGGAGAGCTGGAAGATGCCAGGGCAAAGTTTGTAGCAGAAGGGCTAGTGGGGCCCCGAAGGGCTCTAGCTGTTGGCTTCTGGTACCTGTGTTGTAGGTAAATTTTTAAAGCAGTTGGACATATACCTTTCAGGAGTAGCTCAGGGAGGGGTGTGGGGAGGGAAGTTGATTCTGGTGTGGGACAAGCGTGAAGATGCATTATATAATCTGCTCTAGCTGGTTCCACCATTATTTTCTATGATTTATGCATTAGCTTAATTTTTGCAATTTCCTTCTTCCTAGGTTGATTAATACTAAATTTAATTTTCTATAATCAACTTGAGCATGTAACTTGGAGAGATGAGGTTTAGGCTGATTGCAGAAAAAAATCTACCTATCCAGCCTGGCTTGAATAAAGCAAAACTATTTTTATCTCTAAATTATGCAATATTTTCATGGAGCTCTGCAGCCTACTTATATTTAACCTTTGAATGGAGGGCTCTATTTTTTCAGATCACCTAATGCAAACTTTTCAAATGGGCTTTTTAATTATGAGAAACCCACCTGCATGCCATCGACCAAATTAATAGGGAGGCAGAGAAGGATAACCAATAGTGGTGTCAGACTTAAGCTGAATATGAGAAATGTTTAAATGCCGAGAACAGAAGTTGCCAAGAAATAACTTTAAACACCAGGTGCTGGAGGAACAAATTAATATGACTTATTTTATTTTTAGAAATAGTGAGTTGAGGCCTTATGCAGGTAGACATTTGTATGTGCTGGCTATGCAATAGAACCAAAAAAATCAACACAACCTTTCTTTAAAAGAAAAAGAAAATACCTACTTTAGTTTAACAAATCCATAAGTAGGAAGAGAAAGTGAACTTCATAAACTCTCCTGTTTGTAAGACTCTGTTGAGCTGTCGTTGTGCTGTTGCTTATCAGAGCTGTCTGTGATGGGGTTTAGGATGACCTTAAAGCAAGAAACTCCTGTGCAGAAACCATTCTTGCAAGCCTTTCCCTGGTACACCCAGTGTAGTTTCATTTTCACTTGTGCTTTACTGATGGCAGGGTCCATTGCTAGAGACAGTGAGTGTAAATGTTTTTGCTGAGCTTATTTTCCCCAGCAGTACAGAGAAGCAGAGGTAATTTCTAGAGGAAGTGGGACCCAAAACATCAGTAAGTCAGTACCATGAAGCCAGTAAGAAGGATGTGTCAACTCAGGAAAATTGCTGCAATATGCTTCCTGTAGCTTTTTTTGGCCAGGTGGACTTGCAGGAGGTCTCTCTGCAACTTCATCAGTATTGTAGCTGAAGGCGAGGTACAAAAATCTAGTAGGTATCAGTGGCTGGAGGCCACACTGGAAAAAAGAAGTGAATGTCTGCTGATTGGGAAACAAACTGGTAGTTTACCTTGTGGTTTTGGGAATATGCAGCCTGTTTGCACTGGGCTAATTGTGATTTAGTTTGGGTGGTATGAGCAGATGGCTCCTGCCATGGCTGTGGCTGCTTTGATGTCCAAAGCTGGTGAGTTGTACTTGTTATCACAGACTCCTTCAGTCCAGGCATTGAGGTGGTCCCTGAGGGATTAGCTTAAGGGACTCGGGTGTTGTGTGCAGCAGTTTGGGGGATGTGTGTAGCCTGTGATCAGAAGTAACAGCCTGTCAGAGGGTCCCAGCTCTCAGCAGGGTGACACACAGGAGGAGGTCTCTATGGGACAGCATTTTTAGGTACCATAGGTGTTACCTCATCTTCCAGAAATACTTGATTCACTCAGGATGTGAAGGCTTTGGGTTTGGTTTTTTGTTTCTTGTAAACTTGAGAGATCTCTGCTGTGCAGCTCTATGGTTTCTCTGACTGCCTTCTCTTTTACCTGTCCTGAGAAAATCTTCTGATTTGTGTGTCCTGCCAAGCCTTCCCCTGCCTGTTGCTCACCTTGCCTTGTGAGTACTTGCACTGCTGCTCATGCCAGTACTCAGCTGCTTCTGATCTGTCTCTAACATGTTATTATTACTCCTTGGGTGTTTGACAGGTCTGTCTCATTATTTCTGCTTGTTCCACCTCCTTTGTGGATTACCAAAGTAATTTGCAGCCCTGCCCAATGAGAGCCCCTGTTTCCCTCCCCGGGTAGGTATGACATTGCCTGCCCTCAAGAATAAATGTGATCTTCCTGCAATCCCATTGACTGTATCCGCCGAGGCTGGAGAAGGCATTTCCTGCATCACTGTAACACATTGTTCACAACTCCCTGTGTGCTGGGCTTCAAATTCAGCGTTTCAGAAGACTTTGATAAAGAAGAAACAATCATTTTTTTCCTGACTGCTGCAAATGAAAAAGCTTTTCACTTGGGAGTCGTGGGTCATATTTATGGA
This sequence comes from Myrmophylax atrothorax, assembly GCA_026770055.1. Classification (NCBI taxonomy): domain Eukaryota; kingdom Metazoa; phylum Chordata; class Aves; order Passeriformes; family Thamnophilidae; genus Myrmophylax; species Myrmophylax atrothorax. The sequence continues at coordinate 7,708,021 of JAOXXN010000102.1, forward strand.
AATGGGGAGAGTGCTTGCAATATTTATAGCAGTTACAGAGGTGCTTGAATCTATATTTTATTGATACGTATTTACGTGCCCACAAAAATCTTATTGCACAGTAGTTGAGAGAACTTTATTTAGATTTAGTATTTTGAAGTCATTTTTTAGTGCTTCTTTATTACCCGTGGAGTGCAAGATTCAATATTTCAAGTAGGACTGTCACCAAACAGCCGGAGGTTTTTAAAAGATTTTTATTTTACATAAAGATAAATGTTGAAGCCACATTTTTCAGAGGCACCATCTGTTCCATGTTGACCTTAATTTTCTGGATGAGTGCTTTTCTTCAAACATTTTAAGTCTTGTCTACATTTCATTTAGTTGGGAATGTTTAGGTTATTTGTTGAACAGGAAATCAGATATTCAGAATACAAACACACCATTACTTTGCGAATTATTCCCTTTGTATAATTTAGCTTCATACATACTCTGCAAACTTGCTGGGGTAGCTCTGTGTCTGTAGCAGGTTGATCCTGTGTGGAGCTGGATTTCTTCTGAGTGTCACTGTCATGCTTTGTACTGGGCAATGGGGCCCAGAACACCAAGTGAGAACTGTGAAGTTGCTTTTTAATGGGTAGTTTCTGGGAACAAGGATACAGTAAGGATTTGTTGTTTGGCTTCATGGCCTTGGAAGATTTGCTGTTCAATGAAAACAATACCTGAGCCCACTAAAAAGGGGGTGCTCAAATAGCTGTATGACTACATATACATCACTCCCTTTTCTTCCTTTAAATTCTTCTTGCTTCCATGTCTTCAGCTGAAATAGGCTTATAGATTATTTTTGCCTTCCTTTGCCTGCAGCCTTGCTCTGTGGCTTGTCTGACCTCCTGTGATTCCAGTGGTTCATCTGTTTGTTACCCTACCACTTCCCAGCTTTCTGTCTGCTCCCTCGGCCCTGCATCAGCTTTGCAGGCTCTGTACCTTGCCCCATCTGAAGCTCATCCCTTGTCATAAAAGCTTCTTGGCACTGCCTATTACTGTCCCTTCCAGGGGCTGTAGCCCAGGCCTATATAGCTAATAACTGTTAGGTGTTCTCTATTGGTATGTGGTCATTCCGGGCTAACACTGGCCTGGAGCAGCAACTATTTTAGTGACACAGTGTACTCTTGGCAGAGACAGTAACATCTTTGTGGCTTTGGATTAGAAGTGGGACTGTAATCCTGCTGTTATGTTTGGGGGGTTTTTTTGTTTGTTTTTGTTTTTTGTTTGTTTGTTTGTTTTGGTTTTGGTTTCTTTTTTTTTTTTTTTAATTTAGTAGCTCCTTTTGCCCCTGCAGTTTGTATCCTAATGCAGAAGGGATATTGAGACTTTTTTTCATTCTGAGTAGGGATTTGGAAATAAA